>JAODJX010000097.1:20184785-20199830 GCA_026776945.1 Isichthys henryi | reverse complement strand
CCCCCCCCCCCCCCCCCCCCCGCCGCCCGCCCCCCCCCCCCCCCCCCCCCCCCCCCCCTCTTTTTTTACCTGAGTGTTTTGTCTGTCTGTGTGTTCCTCCTGTCTTTATCGTGTTCTGTGGAGCTCCATACACTTTTTAAAAGATAAAATAGGAAATCACAACTTCTATTGAAATGTACCCATAATTGTACCCCTTCTGTCCTGGTTCACCTACTGCTCTGGACTCTAAAGCCTCTCGCATTATGTTTCTAAGCCAGCAGTAAGCTCTGTCAAGCTGAAGTCTTCTGTTGCAAACACACTCGGTCTTAGTACCAGATTTGAGGGGTTACGAGTATTTAACATGCCGAGTCTGGAGGCCCAGTGCATTCCATTGTTCGTCTCTCACTCCAGGCCGTTTCGTGCCTCTGGCAGGGGCTTGAGTTGATCTTGTAGGTGTCCTCAAGCTGTGGGTTGTAAAATAGCCCTCCCAGGCAGCCATCTTGTCTGTGGTTGGCCTTGTGGGGTGTTCAGTATGTGTCAGGCATGCTTGATGATTGCCTTGGTTAGAGAGGTGTTTTCTCACACTCAACAGCTTTACTGGGGTGTTAATCTGCTGACCGTCCTCTCTTGCCTATGAGATCCGCTTTTCACCCTGTCTACTTCCGGCAATTTCTGCAGCAAGTTCATACAGGACAAATACAATGACTACAGTCAGAAGGAGGCCGCCTATGTGGCCGGAGCCGTATACGACAGCTCCCTGGTGCTTTCTGCCATCGTGGGCATCCTGATTGTGAGTATAGGAGTGCTGTCTCCCAGCAATCCGCATTTGCTGCATGAGGTTCTCTTCTCGGCCGCCACACACTCACGCTCATACTAGCCCACTAAAAGGGGGGGAGGGTGGTTGGGCCTGAGATCCCTTGAAGAGAGATCGTAATGGTGGGTTGTGACTTTCCTGCATGAGATTCCGGAACGAGCCTGCATCCTGGAAGCGGAATCTTGCGCCATCTGTGGCCCGGCTGAGTTATCGCTGGACATTCGCCACGCCGAAGCGACACGTGTCCACAGCACGTGTCATGTGAATGTTTCCCGATGTCAGTTACAGCTGCATTCCACTTCTGCACATGTATGAAATGAACGGGCATAAATTCCTGCGTGCGAGTGGAGTGACAACCCCATCCTCTGTCCCCCCGTGTGACAGGACTACGTGGGCTTGCGTGGCGTCTTCGCCGTGGGCTGCGCCGTGCTCACGCTCCCTGTCTTTGCACTCCTGGCCTTCACCTTCGTGCCCCCCCTGGTCTCCACAATCTGGCTGGGGGTCACCTACTCCTTTGCTGCCGTGAGTATATGTGGCGGAAGACTGCCCTGGCGTTGTGATCCGCTGTGGGGGTGGGGCTTACACGCCGTTTGGCGTCACTATGAATTTACATGAAACGGAGAAAGCTACTCAAAACATGCCAACATTGTGTCAAGGGTTAATTTAAAGGGCACAAAACCCTAACCGCTAACATGCCACTAAGTGCTTCACATTATTTTCTTCTTATTTTAGGTCGTCTTAAGCAGTTTATGTATGTAAATACAGGAGTCACTGATAACAACATTGCTTTTTATTTCTTATTTTGTTTTATTTCTATTGTTTTGATCTTGCTTTTGTATATCTTTTAAATATAATTTTGCTTGTGCTACATATTTTTCCTTTTGAGCACAATCCAGAAACCTCTCACTACACACGTGTACAGTGTATGTTTTGTGTAGGTGACAAACCTTGAAACTCATGATTAAATCGGTCTGAAGATAACACAGGCCATATAGGAAAAGGCATCAGCTGTGGGTAACTGCCATCTCACTGCCGCCATGTGAGGCCCGGCTGATGACTGACAGCCTCTCTGCACTCTGAGATACGGGGGAGGTCAGACAGCCATGCTGACTTCACTCCATGTGACCTTTCAATAAGACCTGCTATATTAAAGAAATTGGGCATACTTAATGTGACTGTATAGTTGGTGAGATGTAACCTCTTATCTATATGTGTATATACATGTATATAATGGCTGTTCTGCATTATTCTGTATATGTATGGTTTGCTGTGTAGCTTGTTCTCCCAAAGGGGGGGGGGTGTGTGTGTGTGTTTGGGATATTCTCTTATCACGCTGTTAGGCGCAGTAGAGTGAGTCAAATTGGAACTTTGTATTTCTGAGGTCTGATAGGGGAATTCTGGTGCAGATTAGACACATCTTTTATCAAGCCCCAGCTTGTGGACCTCCCTACTGATAAGAGCTAAGGATTTATAGACGAAAACACAGCAGCCTGACTTGTGGAATATCTGATCTCTTGGTTTGTGCAAACAATGACATTCTATGTTGCGTTTTAGTGTCCTTGACCCCCATGATGCAGCCCCATCGCATTCTCTTATGCATGTTTTCTTCCGCATTTCAGGCAAGTATGTGGCCTTCTATTCCGCTGGTTGTCCCGCAGGCCACCTTGGGCACGGCGATGGGCCTTGCCACCTCTGTCCAGATGATCGGCATCGGCCTGTCCAACCTCATCGTGGGCCAGATTTTGGGGACAAAATCCAGGTAGAAAGCCTGGAGCGTCAGGCATGGCGCGGCCCAGGGTTTGATGAAACCAGACCGTGTATTTTCAAAAGTGTGATTGTGGTCAACGGCCTGAGGGTCGGTAGCTGGATGGCAGAGGAACGGTCTCACACCCCTGTCCTCCCCACACCCCCCCGGCAGTGACGCCAAGATCCCACTATGGCGCTGGCAGAGGATGATGGTATTCATGCTGGCCAACACCATCTGCTGCATCATGACTTCGGTGGTGCTCAACGTCGTGGACCACCGCCAGGCGAGTGTGCCGCGCTCACTACTCCCCCAAACACACACTCGCTCCTGCCGCTCTCACAATTGGGGAATAAGAATTTGGCGACTGAGGCCGTTTATTTATGTAGTTGCCCTCATCAAAGGTCTTGCATGTGATTTCACGCTGCAGATATACAGCACACGACACTGCAGATTTCCTGGTGCCGTGTAGCAGCGTGTGGCTCAGCAGTTTAAAGCCCAGTTCCAGAAGGTTGTTTATTCAAATCCTGTGGGCAGCAAAGTAATGCTGCACTTTGACCCCAGGCTTTCCTCACGAGTGCATTGCTTTGGACAAAAGAATCTGAAAGAAATGCAAATGATCCCTTTCTGTCAGAATTGTATCAAGACTAATGATCTCAACCTTAAATCCCATCAGGCTACAGGTTTTAACCCCAGTGCATTCAAATACTGTGGCTCTTTGCCATTGTGAAATTCTGATTGCAGATGCCCTTGTGAGAAGGCACAGGTGTAGATCCATGCCAACCATAACAGGGAAACGGGCTAGAAGGAAAACCAGCTGCCTATAGTGTGAGATTCCCAATTTGGGCTGATTTTGTACGACATCAGGCTGAAGAAACCACAGGGGATGGTTCGGGCATCCTCCTGATAGCACGACAGGAATCAAAAGTGCATCAGATCTGCTCCCCCAAACCATGTGGAACAAGCTGGATGTCTGACATCAGTATGGATGAGTGCATTACGGCATCTCCTTTGGATATAGGTCTGTAGGGTGACCTTTAGCATTTGAAATGAATGGTTGGAGTTCTACAGAAGGATAGGAAAGCCATTGTAGCAGATTTCCCACGCACTGCAGCCTCACACCACTGGGGTTGGAGGTTTGAATGTTGCCCCCATTGTGTGCGAGCAGATTCCGCCTGCTGTGCCCCAGTCTTGGGGGTTTCTTCTCACAATCCAAAGACGTGCAGTTCAGCAAGTTCATGTCTCTGAACTGGCTGCGTGTGCTAGTGGACCAGCACCCCAGCCTTGTGCCCTGTTCTCACAAGGATAAGCTTCAGGCCTCCCTATGCTTCTGAGCAGGATAACAGTTCGTAAACGTGCGCATTATCGCAATCTTTTTTCCCACCAGGGTGGGACCTTGAATAAAACCACGAAGAGGACAGCAGCACAGGAGTTCCCCAGTGCTGCAGACAGGGAGCCCCTGCTGGATGAACAGGAGGGCCAGGGTGCACCAAACACCCCTGACAGCTCCTCCTCCATTAACAGGAGCTAGCTGCTAGCCAGGATCAGCCAATCAGCACCCTCATAGGTCACAGCTTTTTTTCAGTGGCCACTAACAGTCAGAGTTCACTGATCTAATCATCTTGTGCAACTTATAATGATTTTACCTGTGGATGTATTATAGGAACCACCACCCCTGAGTAAACAATTAGTTTTAGCATTTTTTAAAATCCTGTACAGTAAATCTTAAGAGGCACCCAGATTAAGATCAGTCAGTTGTGTAATTTTCAGAAGTGTTCAGTTCTGCGGTCAGACCACAGTACCTTTGTAGAAAGGTCAAAAGGAGCCCCCCCCCCCCACACACACCATTGCAGTGGCATTATAATGGCTGAAATTGCTTCTACTATAGTTCATCCAACAGTCGGGGGGGGGGTGTACCTTTTTGTGGAATTTTTACTGAGGGGCTGCTTACATTTTTATAACATGGTTAAATAAAACAGTTACACATGTGAGTGAAGTCTGAAGGATTTAAACATGTAAAATATTAACTTTATTGCAATGCTCAGGCCAGCCAGAAATACTTTCATGTGAAGAAGGCACAGAGAACTTGTACCAGCAAACGGTTTGGCATACCAGCATGAGTTTGGACTGTCAGGTGAATATTCTCCCACGCAGTTTGCGTTCATACTTGTGTTGCAGGTAAGTTAAAACAAAAGCCCTTCCAGGGATTAAATAACCGTAGACTGATCAGTCTACTCCCACTGACAGGTGGCTGGGACTAAAGACATATATAGGCACAGTACATTAAACAATGGGGGTAAATCAGCACTACACTACAGGAAGGGGGCAGCTTAAAAATATACATATATAGCTTTGGCCAGATTAAAACCACA
This sequence comes from Isichthys henryi, assembly GCA_026776945.1. Lineage (NCBI taxonomy): Eukaryota > Metazoa > Chordata > Actinopteri > Osteoglossiformes > Mormyridae > Isichthys > Isichthys henryi. The sequence continues at coordinate 20,194,921 of JAODJX010000097.1, read as the reverse complement.
TATGCAAAAACAATTGAGGGGGATTTATTTAAGAATGATTATAGTTTCAGACCTTAAACCAGCAAAGGGTCAAAACTGAGGGCAGGTAACATATCAGTATCCAGAGGATTGACAAGAATTTGGTCACACTTTATGAAGCCCTACCCTGTGGCTCTTTGCAAAGAAGTCAAACTGGAAAAAAAAACCCATTGATTCAGATGAAATGGAAGGAATTTTAGTGTTTAAAACACATAAGTTTTTGGACTTGAGTGATTTGAAGTGCCCCAGAAGTTGGCTGAAGCCATCACTTTCACAGCATGTACTTTCAATGAATTACAGCGAGTTTTGGCAAAAATTATAGGGGGCAACTTAATGGGTAGAAAGTGCAAGAGGGTTGAAGGAAGGGAGGGGGCATCAGTAAAACACCACGCTGGACTTGCCGCCAGGGGGGTGGATCACCTTGTTGTGCGAGCGGGGCCTGGGGCCTAGCCTGGGCTCATGGTTGTCAGCATTCTGCTGGGCACAGGACTGGTCCGCCGGCTCCTTGGTGCTGGGGGCCGTGTCCTCCTTGATAGGCGCAGGACGTGGTGGGGTGTTCCGCTCCTTTGGAACTAGAGGAACCATGATCACACTAGTCAAGCTGGTTTCCCATGTGCTCGAGGTGTCCGTCACTATGGTTGAACGTTGCCGACAGAAGTTTATAGCACTTGACTGACCCACAACTAAAACTTTATCCAGCAAAAGCAGCATAGGACACATTTGCAATTTGGAGGATCTCAATCACTGCGGTAATGTTCTGCATGTCCAGGAAGATGCAGGCTGTTTGTGGTGCTATCGCCAATATAGCGTAGTCCTTCATGTTCCTGCTTTTATCGTCAAATTGATGAACGGGATGTTTGAAAGGTGCAGTGTGGATTTATTTAATTCTCAATACAGATCGCTATCCAGAGTGTGGAAGATGGATGCATTTACACTACACCAAAGCCCCCCCCCAGTGAGAAATTGATTCATTGTTTAAGTTATAATTAGACCTTAGTGGCCGGAACTGCTTAGTGTCACTAGCCAAGGCTACAAGCTTCTATTTTGCCATTAGCATCTTCTGTTTAACACGCTGCATTGCATGTGCAGGTTATCCAAGATAACCAAGATGTTCTCTACAGTTTCATCTTTAAAATAGAATTCCTTGAAAACAGTAGTGCTTTCAGAACCATCCGATTCTCTAATTGTTGTACTTAGGTTACGTTTCCAACACCCTCCCTTAATTCGATGTTTACTGCAATGACATTGCAGCCCTTATTGCCAATTACTACTGCAATGAGTAACAACATTGTCTTGTGTACACTCAGACTTGCCAGGCCAGATCGGAGCGTCGTAGGGAGTTTCCTGTACGCCACCTTCAAATTAGAAAAGCGCAGCCAGATCCAGAGACTGGATTCATCAAGTAACTGGAGTAGTACCAGAACCTCAAGGTTTCAGAGTTTCACCTCAGCGCATGTGGAGTTTTTAGTCTTAAATTTCTCAAACTGAAGACCTTAGATCAAATTGCTATAATATGTGAATAATGTGTGGGTAGAACTTACCTTCAGGTCCAGGTAGGGCGTTTATGCCAATGTTGTCCTGAACAAGAAGAGTGCACAATGAAGTCAGATCATATGTAGGTGCACACATGCTTTTCTCGGTATGATGCATTAAATTGTACACGAAGATACAAATTTGACATTTGCAAGAAGTAAATGGCTGACTCCTGCATCACTGAAGGGGGTGTAGTAAATACCTTTGGTTTGTTGGGATGGCTGCGGGTCGATGGCAGATTGTTCGGCGAGTCCACAAAAATATTGTTACTGGTGGAGAGTGCAGTCGGTCTGGAGACAGGCGTCTCACCCTCTGAGAAAATTCCACTGCTCTTCCCCCCTAAACACAAACCAACGTCAGCTGATGCCGGAAATCTCATGCGTTTGGTATGCTGATTGACTCCAGTAGACTTCAGGTTTGAGACAGTGTAGATTATATTACACTGCACCAATAACTGACACAAAACTTGACTGCGTACAAGGGAAACAACTTTCTTCAAACCATTATATACCATCACCTTTCTATTGTGTTCAGAAAACTTCATGCAAAATAAATCTTTAATACTATCAAGTTTGTAGATAAAATCAACTTTACATTTAAAAAATTTTTGGAGTGGTAAATTTAAACTAATGCAAGCCAGAAGTGCAGCGTTAGGTGCCAATATCACCTGGAGGGTTTGTTCTTTTAGGGCTGGACTGGGGCTCCTCGGCAGCCACAAAAATGTTGGAGGCCATCTTGCTTGCCCTGTTCACAGGTGAGGCTGGTGACTCGTCACATCCAAACAGGTTACTGGAGCCTCCTCCTGGTGGTCTAAGCACTCTAGAATTTCAGCAGGGTCAAGATGGTCAGTTTAAATGCCCAGGGGAGCAAAAATCGTATAAAAATACAGAAGGCCAATTTGGTATATTCCCAGTACAGGCAAAACATTGTTGAAATGCAAGAGTTCAGGGAAATAACTGCATGAACTTTAGTCGGGTGGTTCAAAATCCTGTTAAAGGGATATAAGGCGGGAGGGATATCAGGCGGCATGGTGACGTAAGTGATGTCACCAGTACGGACTGTAAACGGACCAGCGGGACGCCAAGCCTGCCGGCTAATCGGTGTCCATTAAGGCGCCTTAAGTGCATAGCTGGGTAGTTATAGTATCGTTTTAGGGGGGACAAAGCACAGTTTACACCCTCCTTCGGACCCCCCATATTCCGGCGTCCCAGTAAATGTATCACACAATGCTTGACAGAAACTAGCCGTTGGCAAAATATTAAACACAAGTTGCCTAGACTCGCAAAAAGAAAATCTCTATCTTGCCTCTGGAGCTGAAGAACTAAATCCACAATCACAGGCATGCGACAATAGCCGATGTCCACTCACACAGCAGAACAATAATCGAGTGCGATCTCCCCCCCCAATCAGCAATGACACGTGGAAATGGGACCGTCTGGATACAACATAATGTGCAGTTGTGCTGTAAAACTCAACGTATCCACGCAGCTACAAGGATCTGCGCTCGCGGTCATCGCTGCACGAAAGCAAAGATTAATCAAAAGAGAAAAGCTTTACCAGATTCCGTAAAACACGGCGACTGGACAAGACAACCTGCCTACAGACGCAATACGTTACAACACCAACTACACAAAATTTAGTTCACATGTCGCAGATTAGCAACACCTGGTTCGGCTTTGCTGGCAAAACAGAGGCGATCATGCGGATATATCGGCTTTTCTGGGCGTAGAAAGAGCGAAGAAGTGCAACACTAACAAGAAACCCAAGGCAGTACATTATCACTGCCAACTTCCTCTTTACACGACTTAACTTTAAACATGGTCGCTAGCACGCCTGGAGTGCTGACCGTATTGCATGCGAGGGTCTTCCTCCGACGCATTTTTTGCACTTCAGCTGATTAGACAGTTACCTGGAACTGGGCTTGGAACTTGAATCCATCCCCTGAAACGTATTTGTCGAAGTCATTGTTCGACTCGTCCTGCAACTCCTTCTCGCATAAATGCCTGCGCCTTTGCGGAGACGCTCATTTATCACGGCGCGTTTACGCACAGCGGCAGCTCGCCGACTCGCCCCCCCAACGCCCCGCTTCCGTTGCATACCAGAATTTTGCCTGATCCCAGATCTGTTGGGTTCTAGCCGGTACCTGCGCTGGAATGGTTTCCAGCCAAACCTCAAAACTGATCCAGAATCGGATTATGAACGTATCGACAGCTGATCGACCCCGCCTAGTGGGTTGGTACTTGATGGGGGGGAAATCTTTGTTTAATGACGTTTTTATATGTCCGTCACTGCGGTTTTGTTCTTTATTGGCTGTTCTGGAGTAGTCAGTATCCCGGGACGTAACTTTGTTTCTTATTAATTGGTTGTAGAATGTGCTGATTGGTACTTTACCCGCTAGAGACATACAAAAATAGAATGGCACGTCCCGTCAGTGTCGAAGCTCCGCTATGAGGACTAAACCGTAAACGGTGTACAACATATAAAGGTGGATGGTATCTCTTTGCAGCTACACGTTTGCTAATCATGTCATGTTTCACTTTGGTGGATCAGCTGGTTGGATCAGCTTCCGGGGCTGGGAGTTTGAATGTCGTCTCCCCTCTGTGTGTACGTTCTCCGTCGCTCGGGTCTCCACCTGCAGGTTTTACAAGTGCCCTGTGCTGTCTGGGATAGGCTCCAAGCGATCCTGACCAGGATAAGCGGTTAGACGTGGGTGGGTAGATAGATTCCCGCGTGCTATTTTTCCACCAAGCCTATTTCGGCAGCATGAAATCCACTATATATAGAAATCTTACGACTGGCAATATAACGTGTTTTGTTACTCTTACATTCCAAATACCTAGCACCACACAACTAAACAAAAGTCACCTAAGTAAGTAAAATGTATTTACAATTATAAAGTATATATGTATAATCACAACTGCTGTCAAACCATTAACTTGTTGAGAATCAAATAAAACGTGTCTATATACATAAGTAAAATGTATATGTACTTAAACTTGATCTTATTTTCGATTGGAGTACCATGAGCGGATTTCCTTAACGAAAAAGTTTCTGCAAACACTTGCGATTGGTCGGCATATTTAATATTTGAACATCATTGGCTGAGCGTGCAGTACTCTTGATGCGTTGAATAAAAGGAGAACGTCTCCTCGCCCCCAGGATCGTGGAATGAATGAAATGACGTAGGGCAAAGTAATGGAGCACCGAGTACTGATTGTCTCTTTTGGTGCGACCAGTAATCCAACTCGAAGTGTCTATTGGCTAGCTTTCCTGTCAATTTGACTCCCTTTTATAACGCGTATAGTGAGTAGCCAATCATACGGTTTGTTTGTAAACTCTAGTGGGCGTGCTCGGCTGCACGAGAAATTGTGACAGATAGCTTTTGATTTCCGCTGCAGCCTGTCCTAGTAAAGAGTAGTAGGGCTATGGAGTTAACGTGTGGGCAAGAAATATGTGTGAAAGGGTAAGGATCTTTCCTTTGTTTGTTATTTGTCAAAATCTAGCCACCGAAGAACGCGTGGGGAGTTGTTTATCGTAATAATAAGTGAAGTTTGTACAGTCTGTTACGTTTTGAAGCTAGCTAGCCCCCGCCCTTCTGAAGTTTTCACATGTCGCTTCTAAACATCTAACTATCCGTTCTCATTATAAATGATTTCCCATATCACGAAATCGGTTACTGTGCGCGATTTGCTGCACCATTGTGGTGAGGGAATTTACACAATTTCAGTGGTGTCGCCGTAACTCATTTCCTCCGTCCGTGTCTTGCCATCGACTAAACCAAAATAGTTGTATAGGAACTGGAAGCCTTCGGGAAGTTGTGCATTTCTGGGAATATCGGTCTGGTTGTTTTACGCGGGTTGGTTATTATGTATACCTTGCCGCTTTGCACCTTGCTCAGTGCAAATTTTCGCACCTTAAAACTGTTAAAACAGGATCTGCACATGAGGAGCAGATAGAGGCAAACATGCAGAGGATGTGGTGGCAAAAAATGTAACGTTTGATCACACTAATCGCTATATATGAATGTCAAAAATCTACTATAGGAAGATGCACTTATAACTCTGGTTCAGCTGCGCTAAAATGTCTTAATCCCTAAAACCTGTTTTTCTGATAGTTTACGGCTAATGGGCAACGATAAGAAAGATTAGAATATTTTAGGCAATTTGTAATGCTGCATATAGTGGACAGCTATGAATAAGGAATGGCTACAGTAACAGATACATATATATGTAATCAGAAACCAGAAACTAGTTTATACTTGACTAGTTCGCTTTGTAAAGTGTTATTTGTAATGCGTTTTCATAATAAATATGAAAATCGACCCGCAGTCATCCCAACAAACCAAAATAATTATCACTATATCATCATGTATTGCCCCATGTATATTTTCTTGAGAATGTTATTTTTTCCTGAAAAATTGTTGACCTCTGCAATATAGAACTGATTACTTGGTAATGTACTTACTCAGTGCTGTGCAGGGTCTCTTGCCACTTAGCATAGTTGACTGGAACCATACAGGAAAGTAAATGTCTTATTAGGCAAATGTGGTCACACAGAATCTAAGGAGTATCTGAATCAACTTAGTTTTGTGTATAAATACCCCAAATTATAGTAATTATGGACTCTCAGGTGGGTAAGCTTGTACATGCAGCTGAGTGGAAACGATGGGTTGAGGTGATTTTTAAATTTTAGTTTTAATACGCACGCAAATTCACCTCCGGAAAACAGCAGCCTTCTTCGGATGCCACATAGGGTGGTAATGGGGTGCAGTTTGATGTTTTATGGACAAACAACTTTTTGGGAGATTTCAGCGAGTGATGACGTAGCGAGCAGCGAAGTTGAGACCTCGGGCGAGGGCAGATCTGTTGCGGCGCGGCGTTAAAGTGCGACGGTCATCTGCGAGTCCCGGACGCGGCTAAGCGTCCAGCCCAGCCCCGGCGCAGTCGGCTCCACACGGGGGGCCATCTAATCGCCACAACTTATTCGCTTGGGTCGCGATCGCACCCGAGTTTTGCCAGGACCGAGTTGCCGTTTTCAGGTGGCGGCGACGAGTTTGAACCCTGCAGCTGCAGGGGCGAGACGCAGACGGTCGCTGGCGGATCCTCGGTCTCGCTTAGGAAATATGCTCAATTTAATCAACGTTTACCGTCAAAAAACCTCGGATCCATGGTGAAGAGAAAGAGGACACCGCCTGCTCCCGAACAACACAAAAATGGGTAACATTCTGCCAAATATAAGCACTTTAATGTCAGGTTGATCGCGGTGAAATGTTTTTGCGTTGTCGGGAGATTAATGTCGTTCGGGGCTTTCGCAGGGCGCTAAACTGAAGGCGCTTATTTTCGGGAATCTCGGATAAAATAAAAGTATTGGGCCGGAGAGTCGGGGAGACTGAAATATGGGGCGGATTAAGTACCTTTCGAACGATCCTGATGTTTTTCGTAGGGGTAATAAACACACGGGGAAAGATTTTTTTCAGGGTGTTTGGTCGGGACGGTGAAAGGGGATTTGAAACAAACAGCGGCGGCCATGTTGAGAGAAAAAGATTGTCGCCTCTTTAAGTTGATTAAAATGATGTGGTCCTGCGAAATGTTGCGCCTCTTTTTGATTTTTGTTATCATCACGGACCCGCAGGATGACCGTGAACCCCGGAGACGGCAGCGGGGACGAAGGGGTGAAGGATTTGAGCCGAAAGCTTGAAGGTTGCGAGGAGGAGGAGAGCGGCGAGCAGGGGAGCGAGGAGAGCAATACAAAGGGAGCCGGCGATGGGATCCCCGATCCAGCATTTGCGGGTCCGTCCGAGCCGCCGGCGGTATCCTCCACCTCTACCCCAACTCCACCGGGACACAACTCCAACGCCCCGCAGCAGACCTCCACCCCGACCGCCCAGAGCCAGGACCAGCATCATTTCCTGAGGTCCAGCGTCCGACCTCCCAACAAAAGGCTGCGGAAGGATGCCATCGCCTCCACCACGAACGGGCACAGCGGTGCCCGGGGGAAAGGTGAGCCGAGGGGGGCGTGCGGAGGCTCCCACCTGTGGTGGTGCACCTGGGAAGTCGCACTGCTGCTGTAAAATTCTTATTTTGTGGTGCTGGACTGGTGCGATAGCGGTTGAACTGAAGCTGCGTGCCCTTGTGTGTCTGCTCGGCTTCCCCCTCGCCGGCTTGGGTGCCACGGATAGGTTTGGGGGGAAATCTGGAGGATCGTGACGATATTTACCAGGTGCCCTATCATAGTATAGGATGCCGGTGGGTGATATCTCTAGTGAAGGAGGCGATCATGGTATGGGATGCTGGTACTTGCACCTTTGATGGCTGTCATGGATATTGTTGCTTTAAGTCTGTTGACGATCATTATTTTATAAAGAGACCTTATGTTAGTTTAAACTGATAAATAGTTGATTAAACAGTGATGCAAATCTTTAATGTAGATGTCAAACAGCTGCTGTCATAATTGTGATGTGTGAAATGCGTTGCGGTTTTGATCATTACTTCCAGAGCAGATTTAAATGGTTGAGCCATTTCAAAAGTTGCAGATTTTTATAGACTGGGTGGTAATGGTGAAAGAGAAGCCTGCGTGTGATCGACTGTCCTGCCCCCTTACTGCACACCGGAGATGCCCTGGTGACCTCCGAAGGTGTCATGTAATGGCTGACATTGCATTGTGGCTTCAGTGGTAGGGCCCCGGGACAGTGGTCTCCCCTGGTTCCGTTGGCGTGTTGGTTTTGGGTCGAATGCATGTTCCCCTGGCATAAAGATGCTTTTGGAGCTTAATGACCGAAGCTTTTACTTCCCGTCGCCAACTATTTTAGGGATCGGGTGTAAAATGGGCATCTATGGACGTCAGTTTCTCCTGCGGTCTCAGGGTATTACGCTTTTGTTTGTTTCGTATTCTGTAGTGATGGGTCAGTCAGTATATACGCATTCATCCACCCAGACATCTTCTAGCTGTAGGAGGAGGTTGTAGGAGACCTGGATCTCCATCCAGGCAGCAGGGCTGCATATGCACTAACCTTTTTGTTAATACTTTTAAACGCTTCAGCAGATAAACCCCCGAAATCTCCAGAGAATTGATGCGTTATGAAGGTGACATCTTCTAAATTACCGTTCTCCCTCTGATAGAAAGTCGTTCCTTTATTTTAAATTGAAGGTGCATTTTTCTTACATTTTAATATGGCTGCATTTGTTTTGCAGATGTATAAAAGCTGTCGTGTTTCCACTGATTAAACTATTCAGTTTGAGAGACCGATTGTCCATCATTAAAAGGTCTTACTCATGCTTATAAGTTGTCTGCTGTGGTTCTGTCAGATTAGTATATTAAATACTTCCGATGGATCCTGTAACGGCTCCGATCTCCTGGTTTCGGAGCGGGACGCAGTGTGTGCTCCTGGTGCGTTCATGTGTAGTGGAGTGTTATTTCAGACACTCTGTTGCTAAGGTTCAGAGCACTTGTGAACCGGAAACTCAGATGCACATTTAAGCACCCGCTCGACCCTATTTTTTCAGATTTTTTTTTTTTGTTAAACTGGTACTTTACAAGCCTGTGTGGCACATTTTGTTTCTCGCTGTCTTTTTTAAAAAAAATCTCTGTGGAGGATGGAGGTTTTTGCGGGACGCGCTACGTGAATCAGGTGACTTGCGTTGCGGCCGGAAACCTCGGGTCAACCAGCCGACGTAACACAATATCGGCATGACGTGTTTTATCAGAGACAATGTGTCAAACGAAAAGGGGGGGCAAGTTTGAGCAGCGGCCCCTACCTGAACGGCGACATGTGTTGCTGAATCATGCACGCTAGGGGGCGGTGTTTTTAAAAGCACCACTGTTCGATTGGTGCGGGTCTTGACAGAGTGAAAGGTTTTGGTCTTTTTTTTTTTTTTTAAATAAACCTAGCACCTAGTGGGTGGGGGAACAGAGTGACCTGTAGGTTCCACAGTCTTAAAGCCTGCTTTCTTTTCAAGATGAACCCTTCTTTGGTTCTCCTGCAGCTGTGGAGAATGGGGCACCTGTGCCTGTAGGCTGTGGCCAGTCAGGATCCCCTGTGGGCCTGGCCGGCGGCGTCTCTAAGGCTGCCCCCCGGAACCTGGGGCCCAGTGACAAAGAGGAGGTGGGCAGCAGCCAGAAGAAGGCACGGCGGCAGTGGGAGTCCTGGAGCACGGAGGACAAAAACTCCTTCTTCGAAGGGCTTTATGAGGTAATGTCGCAGTTTTCCTGGTTTGCCGAACCCGTTCATGCCCCAGGGCTATGGCTCTGAGTCCCGCCTCGGTCCCCTGGTGTGATACCGTCAGGTTTCCGAGATGCAGGCTTTCCTTTGCCCACAGCACGGGAAGGATTTCGAAGCCATTCAGAACAACATTGCACTAAAGTACAAGAAGAAGGGAAAGCCAGCGAGTATGGTGAAGAACAAGGAACAGGTGCGGCACTTCTACTACCGCACCTGGCACAAGATCTCCAAGTACATCGACTTCAGCAACGGTGAGTGACCCCCCCCCAGGGGCCGCCCGGGGCTGGGGGTCTCTGGGGGGGCCCGGGCGCGGGGGGGGGGGGGGGGGGGGGGGGGGCGGGGGGGGCGGGGGGGGGGGGGGGGGGGG
>JAODJX010000097.1:20145601-20169548 GCA_026776945.1 Isichthys henryi | reverse complement strand
CCCCCCGGCCCCGGGTTAAACAAAATGGTGGTTTTTCTTTTTTCGCCCCCCCCCCCCCCCCCCCCCCTCATTTCAGTATGAGGCTCACACGTAGGCAAGAACATGGATTATGTTTGAATACAAGGTGTTTGTATTTGCATAACAATTCCAAATCTCACCTTACCTTTTGTAACATATTGTAAATTATTTGGACTATTTATTGTTAACAATTGAGGAAAAAAATGTTTTGGTTATTTAATATTCAGGCTGAACTGTTAAAGCTGCAGTTTTAAGAGTTGCAAGTTTGTAAAAGGTGTTTTTACTCTTGTGGTTATAAATACAGTTTTAAAAAATTTCTGGTCTCATTGTGAAGTGTGTTTTTGGTCCACTTCTAGCCTTACCATGAGTTGCTCACTTATTTTACGCAGATATTTTCCTGACCATATTATTTGTATGTGAACACCTAAGGTGCCTTTTACACGTTGTATGATTGTTTCATCTTTGAGATATAAAACCCTGCTTGTGGTGCCTATTGATGAATGACCGGTGCTGGGTATAACAGGAAAGGGGCAAAAGAACAGGGATTGTCTGGACCCATTCTGACAGATAGTCAACAGGATACTTTGCCCTTAATTGGTTAATCAGCAATTGCAGGTTTTTCTGACAGATGGCAGGTAGGGTTTGTAATGCTGCTATTGAAGATATCGCTGTATTAACACACCAATCCTTAGAAACTTAATGTAAATATTTTTCCTTTTTCATTGATTTTGTATCAACAGACAGGTAATAGCTCACTATGTGACAGTGTAACTCCTGCCTTACATTAGTTACACCGAATGAATTTTAATTGTGTATAAGGAAATCTGTTCAGAGTAGAAATAGATCGTATTGTGGCGTAACAAAAAACATAAACCATGTTCAGTACTGGGTTAATACGGTTTCCGATATATTAGAACTATGAAATGACCCATGTGATATTTCATAGAAACTAACAGTATTAGCGTTATATTGAAATTAATAGCTTCAAATATATTTGAACAATTTTCATATACAAGATTTTCATACTTAAAGCCTGAAATATAAACATGAGACCAGGGATGGATGTGATTTTAACTTCATTTTTTGTGTCCAAAGAGCGTGTCTGTATTATCCGTATATTACGGTATCTCCCATCGCAGACCTCTGATTGGTGACCCCGACACGACCAGCGATACACTTCCGGTTTCTCTGCGACATGATGGTAAGGTCCCCCAGGTAAGGGCTGGATGCATAGACGTTCTGTCGTGTTTATGCACTAGAGGAAACAAGCAGACTCTATTCATAGCTTCTCTGCCTGTTAATAGTTAACAGATTCATGTTCCATCCTTTAAGGATAGTATTAAATAGATTAGCTATATTAGTTTCTAATTTACCTAAAATCGCTGCTTTTTGGGTTGATTATTGGCGAACTCTTTTAGTCATTTTGATTCATTCGTTCAGTTCATAGCAAAGCTTTATTATGTGCACTAACTAGCTTCGGATTTAGTCGAATTCAATTGCACTTGATTTCGTATTAATATGCCGTTTCTTAGCCACACACGCGCTGCACTTTTTAACCAAGAATCATTTTTAAACAGGCAATTCCTGCAGAAACCAATAGACCGCACTAAATGCTCTGTATCACTCTCTAGTATGTCTAGTAAAACTGGACTGCTACCCTGTGTGGTATAAGTATGGGTATGAGAGCTGCTGGTCCCTAAGCCGGGGGGGTTGGTATTTTCACAGTCAAGGTCTCTTAGGGAAGACCGTAAATTGGCATGCACCGTCTATTTTAGGTTTGTTTATATATCATGAATTATATCATGCAGCATACAATGTGCAGTGTTGAATAAGTTGATTCTTCCAAGTGTATGGCTACATTTGTTTATTTTTACTTGAGTCAGTATACGCTACCAGTTAATAATGAGGCGTCATTCAACGTTTCTCACCATCCCCGCTACATTCTTAATGTAAATGTATTGTTTTCTCGGTGACATGCGTATGCTGTATCATAAGCAAATGTACGGGTATCTATGTAACTTCGCCCACGATGTATCAGTGCCTTGTTTATTACTAATATGAACTGTGGAAGAAACGGCGCCACCATTCAGACCCCTCGGAGGATGTTTGTTTTGAAGTTACATCCTTATTTGATTTCCTACTAGTATCAATATATGTGTCCAGATTGGCTCATTGTCTGAAGCTCGTGTGTAGGGTGTTGGGGTGCGGATCTGGCTCAGATTAGGATCTCGGTGTTGGGAGCTTCCCTTCAATCCCTCACTTTATAACACACAGTATTTACTCTATACCAGGGCTCATCAACCTTTTTGAAACTGAGAGCTACTTCACGGGTACTGAGCCATATGAAGGGCCACCAGTTTGAAACCCCCTCCTAAATTTATCTAAACTTCATGTATGATAAACATGTTTCCAGAAGATTTTATAGCAGATTTTAAACTACGTAGTTTCCTAATCATGGCACTTCATGGCAATCTTCATACAGGCAGTCTTGCAAATTTTATATTTAAGTAATTAAAAAAAATGATTTCTGAAGCTTTTAACGATCCAAACCAATTTAATTTTCAAAGTGACAAAAATCACGCGCCAAATTTAATTATCGTGAATCACTGACAATTTCGCATCCAGTTTGACACAAATCCGGTCTGTCACATGGTATGACAGTAATGGCATTGATTCAAACACGTATTGTTTGTCCAAGTTTAGCACTTGGTCACCCAGGTTTTCTCAATATCCCTTTGGGTTTAATTGTCCTATAATTTATAAGTGTATTAGCCTCTCGTGATCTGTGTTCATTCCGCATGCATTCTAAAAATAATGTACACCCGATGTGCTGAAACCTGGCTATATTGAGTGTGGTGTATAGCTGAACACAGCCAGAAGTTATACAGTTACATAGGTGTTGCACTTAATTTTTATATGAAAAAGAAAGCGATGTCATTTCAACCATGCCATCGAGATGTTTTTTTTTAAAACTACATTTAAGTTCCCAATTATAGGCTAATCTGCAATTTTACATATTTCCGTTAATTGCCATGGAAAGTTTCCCAGAATTTTGCAAACTTAAGGTATAAACTTAATTATTGAAACGAACACCTTGAATGTTCGTATTTGCTGACTCATGCACACTGCAGTGTTTCCTGAGGATCAAGAGGTTTGGTGGGTGGGGGGCAATGTTACGAGGGTGCGGGGTGGTATTACTGGGGAAAAAAATGCAGACGTCAGGCTATTGTACTTTTTTTAAAATTATTTTTATAAGTGTTTAGTGATGGCATGTTCCTTCTCTGTCTACAGAGGTTAACAAACATTTAATAATCACATGAATTCATGCTGTATAGGTTAGTTATTTTCAGTGACCGTTATAACTACGTTTTTTTTTTGCGGTTACTAAATTAAGCCCTTAACAGTTTGCCGGTTGCAGTCAGGAACATAACGGCCTAACTGCACTGCACCCGTTTAGCGGGTTGCTGTGGGAAGTATGTCTTGTGTGCTACCCATTCTCACATTCTAACCCCGTTAATGTATCAGGTAAAATCCTGGGATATATATATTTTAATCCCACTTGTCTCCCGTAATGGTAAAGTAACGGGTGTCGTGTACTTTCAGCTGAATAAAAGGGGAAGAATCCCCTTGCGCCGTTTTTGAACACAGCTCTGCTCTGTTTACCTACCTCATCTGTTTTTCTTTTCCTTGGAGTAAGCCGGTTTTATTTAGAACTTTATAAAAGATAGATGTTTTTCTGCTGTAGCAGCAGAGATTATGGCATGGTGGTCAGCTACAGAGAAACGTTACCAGCAGAAACACTTCACCAACTTTACCCAATTTAATTTAACATTACAAAAAAGAGGAAAACTTCTAACTTCCGCCAGCTACAAAATGGCACCACACCAAAAGACTGCAGCTAATTTTGGACAATAAATAAATAAATCCTGTTTGAAGTAATGCTTTTATCTGTGCAATGAAGTTTCATAAATATGAATTGTCTCGGCATCTTTGACTGTGAAAACCATAATCTTTCCAGGAGGAGTGTATCTAAATACTGGGGGATGGATAAGATGTTTGGAAGCATTGCCCCCGTGCTGCTGATTGGCTTGGGAGGGCTGGTGCTGTACCGACTACTGCAGAGACTCCGGCAGAAGGCCTGCATGCAGGATGCAGTGGTGGTCATCACTGGTGCCAGCTCTGGGTTGGGCAAAGGTGCCAGCTCACACCGCACTTAGCCTGAATGATCCCCGAATTGGGTCGCTGTGTGTGTGTAAACCTGTTCCATGCTTCTTCTGGACCAGAGTGTGCCCGGGTCTTCCACGCCGCTGGGGCCAAGCTGATCCTCTGCAGTCGGAATCGGAATCTTCTGCAGGAGCTCGTCGAGGAGCTGGGCGCCGTGGCGGACAGCAAACATAAGGTGAAGTTAGACTCCTGCATTAACAAGTAACTGCAGTAACTAGTGTTTTTATGTTTCCCTGTAGTTTTGTCGTCTTTGCTTGGATCATTGTTTTCCTTTGGATGTGGTTGTTATCGATCACTTTCAGGGTTTATAGCTTTGTGGGTTAAATCTCATGGTCCGTTGAGTAATTTCATCATTTGGCTTTAGAGCATGTTCCTTAAACCTGCTTTTCTCCAGGGATACAGGCTGACCCTGCCCTGTCCTCTTCACTGCTACATAAATAAATGTATTGTGCATATTCTTCAATCTGACACTTCACAGACCTACACACCCAGGATCGTGACCTTTGACCTGTCAAAAGTCAAGGAGGTCGCCCAGGCAGCAGAGGAAATACTGAAGTGTCACGGTTATGTGGACGTCCTCATCAACAATGCTGGCATCAGTTTCCGTGGGAACATCCTAAACACGCACGTTGATGTCCATAAGGAGGTCATGGAAATCAACTACTTCGGTCCTATAGCTCTGACCCAAGGTTTGCAAGAATTTTTATCTAGACAAGATTCACATGAACTTGCAGCATGAATGTGAAGCTGTGAAAAATCTCTGTAAAAAAAAATCTGCCATAGAAAGCCTCAGGCTGAAGCTTGTTTATGGTAAAAAAATTGAGCGAGTGCCTTGCGGAAGTATTGAATACCCAGTAAAATTAAATTAGCCTGAATTACAAATGATACATACACATTTTTCCTCCCAATATTTTTTACTGCAAACTCCTATTTACTCACAGTACATTTTCAAAGTCAAAATTCGTTTGTCAGAAAATCTTCAAAAATCACACACTTAAAAAAAAGATTCCTGCATAAGTTTTCGACGACTCTGCTTTGGAAGCTGCAGATGAAAGAGGAAAAAGATGCAGATGGAAAGATATAATTATTGTCTGACAGTTGGCAGCCACCTGCAGTAACCCCCACTTCTCCCCCCAGTTTGGAAAGACTGTCAGTCTGACAAATAATTGATTTTAACTTTAAATATTTACTGTTAGAGAATGAGTTTGCAAAAAAATAAAAATACTGATAAAAAGAATGTGTATATCATTTATAATTATGGCAAATAAGATTATTTTATGGAGGATTTAGTAGTTTTGCAAGGCAGTGCATTTGGGCGATTGTTTAATGAGAAGTCAGCTCTGCTGTACATCTCCACTGAAAAGCACTATAACGGTTGAGAGCTGTGTCCTGTTCCCCTGACTGTCTTGCTGCAGCCATTCTGCCTTCCATGGTTCAGAGACAGAGGGGTCAGATCGTGGTCATCAGCAGCATCCAGGGCAAGATCTCCATTCCCTTCAGATCAGCATGTGAGTGTTTCCTTCATTACACACACCGCCCGCATCTGCTGTGCAGCACAGGAACAAGCAACTCTCCCGGAAAGCTACACTTTACTTAAAACAATTGCCACTACCCCAAAAATGTGGGAGTGAAGCTCTTGCACCGTTAAAGTGAAACTGGCAAAACTGGTCTTTTTTGAAGCTTTCACTTTGGTGAAAGGTTTGTCAGCTTGCCTTGGGTATATTCCCTCCGGCGGACTCCAGTCAGAGAATACGACTCAGTGCGGAGTCCCGACATTAACAGCTACTGACTTCTGGCCTAGACTGGGCCCAAGGGTTCTTCAAATCTCAGCTTAACATTTCTGCGTGTCACATTCTCACGGTGATTCGTGAGAAAATAGACGCCTCCCCGGGGATTAATTTAGCTTGAAATTCACTTGTGTCGTTTACCCCCAAACTCACCCAGATGCAGCCTCCAAGCACGCGACACAGGCCTACTTTGACTGCCTGCGAGCAGAAGTGGAGCAGTATGGCATCAAGGTCTCTGTAGTGAGCCCGGGGTACATCAGAACCAGCCTCTCTCTGAACGCCGTCACGGGGAACGGCTCCAAGTATGGAGGTGAGGACCAAACACGTGGGATCAGCGTGGTGTGCGGTGGGAACACCTGCCTGATGTGCTACAAAGAACCTGGTCGGAGACACTTATTCTGTAATAATGGGAAAAGCTGCCCCTTCAGTGGTCAAGAACACTCAGCTGTTCAGGGATCACCAATAACGTAGATCTCACTTGCCTTGAAGGGCACATAAGCACTTATGTTGTAGACATTCATGAAATCTGTGTGCATTCACTGCACACACACACACATTACAGGGTAAGCTTTCATATACACTAGTGGCCAAAATTGTAGAAACACTTCCAAATTTTAGATATTGCTGAATTTCGTTCTAGTTAGTCCAGTTGCTTATTTAATCATCCAAAGTATATCTGTAAACATTCTTTGTTTATAAAAATTACTACATTAATATTGCCGGTAATTTTTAAAGCGTAATGCGAAAAATGCCACAATTTTGGCTGTTAGCGTACATAAACCGTTAGACTGAATGATACCTAATGTAATTCCTGCTGCTCAAAGCGAAGAGGACAAGCTGCGTGTCTGTTCACAAACCGAGGCTCAGACATCTATAGAACCTGAGGTCATTTTCTTAACTCTGACTTAAATTAGATGTGCAATTTTCCATGGCTCTGTAATGGTCCGGAGGTAATTTGCAGTCTACTAGAGGTAGTCTTTTTCCATTTATTTTAAAAACATCCTCTTATAAAACGTTGTCAACAAAAGAACCTGTCAGTAGTAGCCATGTTTATATGTTATGACATTATACATATTTTTACAAGTGATCTTTCCAGTGCCCAGTCTGACGATATTTAGCTTAATCATGCGAGTAAAACTGCCTCGCTTATGCGCCAGTACAGGAATGTTTTACTACAGAGAATCTCATCAATACCATCATTAAGGTGTTTGAATAACTTTAAGTGTGTATAGGGGCTAAGGGTTGCTGGTGCTGCTCGATCACAGCCAGTGTGTAACCTCACCTGTGCCATCCCAGTGCTTGACAGGAACACGGCAGAAGGCAGGGACCCGCAGGAGGTGGCCAGAGCGGTCCTGGAGGCTACGGAGCGCCAGCGGAAGGACGCAATGATGGCTGGAGCGCTACCCTGTCTGGCTGTGTACATCCGCACGCTCTGGCCATCGCTCTTCTTCAGACTCATGGCCGCCCGAGCCAGAAAAGAGCATAAGGCCAAAGACCAATAAGGAGAGAGCAGAGTGGGAGGAGACTATGGCCAAAACACAGCGAGTAGTAGCTACTCCATGCTCTCGTCATTCCATCACCAGGCTGCAGTCTGCCGTAAGAGTCCAGCAAAGTTGCTGTTCGCTATTTCAAATCAAGAAGTTATTTCGAATAATTGTTGGACAGCTTCAGATATCTTTCATGTCCTATATGATTCCAGACCATAATCTTACCATGTGGAGCTGAAATGTGCACAAACAACAAACATGGCCAGAAGCGAAGATTACCTTCATTTATTACTCAGATCCCTGGAAAAAGTATTAAAAGTGCATCTTTCCGACTTAATGTTGTTGAATAACAAAGTTCATATTTCAGCAGGTACTTGATTTTAATGGCATGGGGATGTAGCGGCGATTATCCAGAATATTCAGACACTGTTGCAAGTTGTACTGGAGTATTGTTGGGAAAATAGTCCTAGTTGAGGTGGAACCCATAGAAAACGGTTCAGGAAGCTATGCTGTAGAAAAACTCTATCCAAAAGCCATCCAGAGTGACTGAGATGTCTGTTTACTCACTGAAACATCATGCATGTTTGTATCCATGTCATGTGAGATGCTATTCTAACTATATGAAGGGCAAATAAAGTAAAACAAAAAACCTTTCATGTTAAAAAAAAACACTGAAAAGCTTATGGTTTTACTGGTCTTGATATAAATCCTGC
Organism: Isichthys henryi; assembly: GCA_026776945.1. Lineage (NCBI taxonomy): Eukaryota > Metazoa > Chordata > Actinopteri > Osteoglossiformes > Mormyridae > Isichthys > Isichthys henryi. The sequence continues at coordinate 20,161,319 of JAODJX010000097.1, read as the reverse complement.
GGCTTGAAGAACTGTTTGGACGAATCTGAAAGCAGCCATTTGATGACTGTAAATATACATGCTGTGCGAGAACACCTGTTTTTGTGCTCATAGATTGTTTTTCTTTGAAAATAGTTTTTGAAGTTCCATTCTTTTTCTGAAAAGACCAAAGGGGGCTTTTAAGTGTGGGCTGTCTGTAGCGGCCTTACTGGATAATGGTAATGGATCACAATACAAGTGATCTTCAAGCAAGTCTGAGATTGATGGACACTTGAGTGAGGGGAGAGAAGCCTTCAAGCATGGGCACTTTGATCAAACCTTTTATTTCTCTACCTGTGCAGTACTGCTCCCCCAGTGTTTCTCCATATTAAACCTAGATACCACTTTCTCAATCCAGTTCTCAGGGACCCACAGACAGTCCACATTTTTGCAGGGCACTGGGAGGGAGCAAAAACATGGACTGTCTTTTTGTCCCTGAGGACCAGGTTGGGAAATACTGCCCTAGATCTCCATTTCATGCTCCACATCCAGTACAGGATCCCTGGAATTCCGGGACATGACGCACAGGTTACACACTCAGAATCACACTCTAATTTGATGTCGGAGACACCGGTTCTCCTAAAAGTATGCGTTTGGACTCCAAAAACCTACATGGACATGTGGGTAATGTGCTAATTACAGAGGACTGGAACCTATAACCCTGCAGGCGTGAGCCTACACCACAATCCACTGAGCCATGGTTAAACAGAAATGCCAAGTGTCAAATTAAATTGCTGGTGACCTATTTGTCAATGAGATCCTTCTAAAACACCACAGGGCCACGATTAGCATAAGTGTCCATGTGTCATTATAATGGACCCCATATTTTATAGGGGGCTGAAAACACTTTGCATAAGGTGGAATTTATATTAAACATAAAATGAAATGCAGAAAAAAAATGTTTAAATATCCTACATTTTAATGGAGAGGTGACTTTCTGACCAGGGTACAAGGAAACATCTAAGAAGGACAGACAGCTGCAGCTGGCTGTTAACCCTTAACATGTTAATGTGTCCATTTAATTGTCACTGTCACAATTTAACTTCAGGGTACTTCCCCCAAGTTTGAGGGTGACGTGGGGGAAGATGCTGTGGGCGAAAGCAAATATATATATATATGTATGGGCTTTATATAATGTCAAATCAGTGCACAAAATGTTTGAAGACAAACAAAAGAAAAACCTTATCTTAAGCAGTTTCCACTGGCACCAAAAGGCTATTGAACTCAGGTCTTTTTCGTGGGGAATTTCTGTGTTTTGGCCTTTCCTGTTTTTACCGTGTTTGCGATTCAGATTTTTTATTTTTTTTAAAAAAAAAAGAATCATAGAATGTAAAGTTCATAGATCTTCTTGACACAGTAGGCCAGCGTGGCCAGTGCTATCGTGTTATGAAGTCTCTTTCTGTGCACGTCGTCCCTCCTCACCAGCACCACCGGCGAGGATGAGGTGAGCGTGTGCAGTGGCAGGCGCGAGAGTTTTTGGCTGTCGTACTCCACTTGGTACTTGCAGCAGGGGTCGAACTGCCAGGAGATGCCATAGAGGGCGGCGCAGGCCACAGTGAGTGCGCCGGCAGGCAGTGCCACATAGCGCGAATACTGCACGGGCAGGGAGATGGGCGCCAGCAGGCACGCCAGGCCCGACAGCACTGCCGTCTTGTGCAGGCAGTTCCCCACGGTGATCCAGCGGGCCGTCTCGTCACCGATGCGCGTGGGCTCGATCACTATGTACTTGTATTGGGCTTCCAGGGCCTGCTCCAACTCGTACTCAAACTGGTCCTGCGCATTCTCTCCGTTGTAAATCTCGTGCACAATGTAGCAGTCTGTCGAGGCCATCGTTCCCCTGTACAACAGGGGGGAAGGATGGGGGGGGGGATTCCAGTGTTAGGTCGCGGAGAGGAGGACAGGAGAGGATGTGAAATAGTGAAATAAACTGACCAGGTGTCAGACAGATGGCTGCAAACGCAAGGAGGCTTTCATACCAACATGGACTTTATCAGCACAGCAGTATTACGTCAAATGATTTAAAATTAAACTGCAAACTTTACAAAATATGTGACACCTGAGGATGTACTAGAATAGAACATATCAGAATAGAACAGTGATACTTTATGCATCACACCATTATGAGGCTGTAATGATAAGCACTGTTTCACCATGTTGAGAGTCTTTTAATTAACACTGAAGCTGCCCTCTTCTCTTCCTCCTCCTCCTCATCAGCCCCCCCCCATTTTCATCCAAAGCACTGCTGACTTCATCCTGCAGATTCTTACAACACCCCCCTTAGAGCCATGCCAATTTGGACTGGTCTACCTCTTTCTGCACCCAAGAAAAACATGCTTAGTGTTGATATGTCACAACCACTCCGGGGCTTAAGAGAACCTGACATTCCCTGATAAAGACTGAGACTCTCTACCCCATGGTATGACACTAGCAGTGGACTTACTGATAGAACTTATTTTATCCAAATTAAACTGAAACAGTAATAGTTTGTTTCCATTTCACACAAATAGTACTACTACTACTACTACTACTAATTACTGTAAATAAATTATTTTCTCTCCGTGACATTTGAATCTTAAATTCCAAATCACATGCTAAGTTATTTTAAAACTTCTGTGTTGTCTGATTACTATCATCAAGGGCATTACGGCAAGTTCTGAGTATCAAATTACAAATAAAACTGATGCATTTGGGGTTAATGATTTAAACAACTTTTCCAAATTTAACGATAAACTCACTCGTGATACAAGTTCCGTTTACACAGAAAAACACACAGCGTGACAAAAATCAATAGATAACTGTTGCATCACAGTGCATTCTTTTCGGGCTGGATACGCGTGCAAAAATAGGTGAAAGCTTTCTCTTTAGGGGGATTAAATAGGCGAGTTATTTTTATGGAGCTGCGGGACCATCCAGTGTGGACCCAGGCGTTATTGTATCAACACGAGTTAATCCACTGCCGACGTATCTCTGAGGACCAGGCACGAGTTAGATGGCAACTGGTCTAACTGATACAAATCAGACGCGACCTCATACAACCAACAGGATAGCTAGCAAAAGATATGTAAAAAGTACTTCAGTATTAATTTCCAATGGCTTATTTGACATAAAAATAGCTAACTGCCCACCCTTTCACCTTCGCAAAATGCTGATCACAGACATTCACACGGCTAGCAATCTAGCTGACTGGCTAACTGTAATGACACTCAGCTGCCATTTTCATCGGGGTGAAATTCAAACGAGGACACGCGTTTCACTATGAAATTACAAACTCTACTAAGTACCACACCTGTAATTATGTATTTAATTACGGTCAATGTCACAGGAACACTGCTTGTCATTCGGTCATGCTAGCTACCGGGCATACTCCATTTTCCAGTCCACCAAAGACTAAAAATTTCTATACCAATATATATTATAAGCGTATCACTGATTTAATCGTTCGTCGTTTTGCAAAGGAATAAAAATGAAGAAATATATTTCATTAACACCTGCACGCAAGTATTTGGCAAACGAGCGTTTGAGTTTAACCAGCATTACGATACTTGCCACTAACAGTAAAACACCACAACGTACAAAATGAAATTTCAGGTTATAGACGACTGACAACCAGACAATACTTTGATGCGTCGTGCATGGCCTTTATAAAAAAAACAGGTGTTACCTGCACAGTATTACAGTACAAAAAGTTCACTTCATTAGAAATATAAAGTATCACTGACCTCTCCCTGTTGGCTGGGACACCGCGCCTCCTTCCGAACGCCGCCATCTTGGAGACTCAACGCATCATTGTGGCCGCAAAAAGTGACGCCACATTACCGGAAATGTAGTTTTTACCGGGCGACTCGATAAAAGTTGTTAGGCTGATGCGGGAAAATTAAAACTACATATACTGGCATTCCGTTTGATGCAGGAGTTTCATGCACAGCCTGGTGGGAAATAACAGTTGCACCTTGGAAATGGATACAATTGATTATTGATTGGATACAAGTGTGCAGTTATATCGATAGTGCCCGCGATTACATCGACCGTTCTTTTCAGTCCGCTTTCTTTTGGTTACAGAATGTTTGAGGTCATATGTGCATACCTACCTGTTCAGGTAAACACAGTGCACCGTGAAAGGCACGTACGATATTGTTTACTGAACTCCGCAACACACGCAAAAAGTAAATCACGAAAAACACCACTGAACGCTGTTAACGCCGGAGCTTTAAAATAAGGTGCACAATATTGTAGTAATTATTGTAGATGCTGCACAGATTTCATTTGAATATCACCAAAACGCCTTTGTTTGAAGACCATTGGTATTCAAGAGCAGTATTACAAATTCTCTAACTAGAATGTGTTTTGCAAAATGCAGTACTCTTATCCCCCACCACGTCTACGGTCTGAGCAACAAGCAGTCTCATTGAGCTACATGTCACTCCCTCATGGTGGTCTGGCCAACATACTTGCCCCACATTAATGTAATCTTGTATTGCAACTATATATAGACTCACCATTATAACTTAAAAAATAACACATTAATAACTGGAACAAACCTAAACAAAGAAAATCATGAACATAAGAAATTTACAAACGAGAGGAGACCATTAGACCCATTAAACTCATTTGGAGAGAACTTAACTTATAGCTCAGAGTTGTTAAAATCTTATCTAGCTCTGATTTAAATAAACTCAGGGTTTTAGCTTGCGGTACACTACCAGGAAGACTATTCCATACTCTAACCACAGGCTGTGTAAAGAAGTGCTTTCTCAAATTCATTTTAAAATGTTCTTTCGCTAATTTCCACCTATGGCCACGAGTTCTAGTATTTAAATTAATATTGAAATAGCCATTTGACTGAACAGCATCCAGACCTGTTAGAATCTTATATACCTGGATCATACAGATTCAGCTCAGCTAACCTCTTCTCATAAGACATTCCTCTAAGACCAGGAATCATTCTCGTAGCCCTACGTTGCAATGATCTTCTTAAGGTATGGTGACCAAACCTGCACACAATATTCTAGTTGGAATCTTACCAAGGAATTATATAATCGTAGCATCACTTCCCTTGACTTAAACTCCACACACATAGAGATGTAACCCAACATTCTATTGGCCTTTTGTATTACTTCCCCACATGGCAAGAGTGGGATATGGAAGCATCAACATATACACCGAGATCTTTCTCATAATCAGCTACCTTTATTTCAGTGGAACCCATAAAATATCTGTACTTTATATTTCTGGTCCCTACATGGATTACCTTACATTTATCTATGTTAAATTTCATCTGCCAGGTATCAGCCCAGTTGTTAATTAAATCCAGATCCCATTGTAGCCTCTCCGCTCCTAGATTAGTATCTGCTACACCACCCACCTTGGTGTCGTCTGCAAATTTAATCAGTTTACTATATGTATTGGTGCCAATATCATTAATGTAAATTAGGAACAATAATGGTCCTAAAATTGAACCCTGCAGTACCCCACTATGAACGCAGGCCCCTGTGACATTGCGCCTCTAATAACTACTCGCTGCTTCCTGTCTGTTAACCAGTTTTTGATCCAAGCTGCTACAGTTGCTAAAATCCCTGCAGCTCTGAGCTTAAGCAAGAGCTGTTTGTGGGGGACAACATGAAAGGCCTTCTGGAAATCTAAGTAAATCACATCGCAGGCCTTTTTGTGATCAATTTCTCTTGTAGCTTCCTCAAAGAACTTAAGTAAATTTGCTAAACAGGATCTTTCTCTCCTAAATCCATGTTGGCTATCCCTCAGAATGCTATTTGCATCCGGGTAGTCTATCATTTTCATTTGGATTATAGCGTCCATTACCTTTCCAGTAATGCTAGTTAAACTGATTGGCCTATAGTTTGCTGGGTTACTTCTATCCCCTTTTTTGAATATGGGCATTATATAACATGCAAAACTAAACCAAATAGCCCTGAGGCTCATGGGAGCTCAAACATGAACCAGTCCTTACCCAGTCATTCCAGAGCAGGAGGTTTTACCCATACAGTACATGCTAGCCTATAGCAACCACTCTAATATTAAATGGTGTGAACGGGACAGTGCATTTACACTCACTGGCCACTTCATTAGTGTAGACCTTGCTAGTACTGGGTTGGACCCCTTTTGTCTAAAGAACTGTCTTAATTCTTCATGCCATAGATTCTACAAGGTACTTGAAACATTCCCTCGTCCATGCTGATATTTTCTACAGATTTGTCAGCTGCACCTTCATGATGCAAATCTCCCATTATACTACACCCCATAGGTGCTCTATTGGATTGAGATTTGGTGGCTGTGAATTCATTGTCATGTTCAAGAAACCAGTGTAAGATGATATCAGCTTTGTGACATGGCGTGTTTTCCTGCTGGAAATAGCCATTAGAAGCTGGATACACTGTAGTCATAAAGGGAGGGACACGGTCAGCAATGATACTCAGGTAGGCTGTGGCATTTAAACAATGCTGGTTTGGTATTAAGTGGCCCGAAATGTGCCAAGAAAACATCCCCCACACCCTTACACCACCACCACCATCCTGAATTGCTGATACAAGGCAGGATGGATTGATGTTTTCATGTTGTTTATGCCAGATTCTGATCCTATCATCTCAATGCTGCAACATAATTCAAGACTCATCTGACCAGGCAACATGTTTCCAATCTTCCATTGTCCAGTGTTGCTGAGCCCATGCCCACTGTAGCCTTAGTTTCCTGTTCTTAGCTAAAAGTAGTCAAACCCAATGTGGTCTTCTGCTGCTGTAGCCCATCTACTTCAAGGTTTGACATGTTGTGCATTCACAGATGTTCTTCTGCATACCATGATTGAGATTATTTGAGTTACCGTCGTCTTTCTATCATCTTGAACCAATCTGGCCATTCTTCTCTGCCATCAACAAGGCATTTTTGCCCAGAGAATCACTGCTCACTCAATGTGTTTTCTTTTTCAGCCCATTCTCTGTAAACCCTAGAGATGAATGAAATAAGATGAATGAGTTGTGAATGAAAATCCCAGTAGAGCAGTTGCTTCTGCAATACTCAAACCAAGTCACCTAAATCACTTTTCTTCCCCATTTTTAACATTAACAGAAGTTGCTGACCTGTACGTGCATTATTTTCTACATTGTGCTGCTGACATGCAATCGGCTGATTAGGTATTTGCTTCAAAAAGCAGTTGATCAGATGTTCCTGATAAGTGGCCAGTGAATGCAAACGGCACATATAATGATCATTTCAAATATCTGCAATAAAACAAAATAATCCATATCTGAATGTAGAATGCAACGTGAGTTTTTTTTCTATAAACTTATTTTATTGGACAAACAGTTTTGATCTATGTAGGTTACACAAAGCTCAAGTCACTCAAAAGCGCACAGATTTCCCCAGACTTTTGAGGATTGGTAGAAGATCTAATGTATTATAAAATGAAGTAGTTGTTGTGATGTAAATATCAGAGTCAGGGCTGGACTGGCCCACTGGTATATTGGGCATTTTCTTAGTGGGCCAATGGAGCCCTGATCACAATATGCACATTAGTCATTCTGTGCAACCAAGTGGTGATTGATATAAGGGGGTGTGTCAGCAGCGGGGCTGTGGGCTAGAGAGGAAAGAAATGGTTCATATCAGGAAAACATATTACCATTATGTAACTGGCATAGTGCTTTATTGTTGTAACCCAGAATTTAAGGTTATAGGGCTTCAGGAGCTCTTGTCTGTTTTCCCAAGGACATCTGCGTCAAAACTATTCACTGCAGAAATGTTAGTTGTGAACTATACGTACAAATAGGTAGTGCCAGTCATTCTGAGTTTATTTATAGACAATTCGGGTATGATTTTCTACTAAATGTTTACATCGACGCACTAAGATAACCTGTGCTGAAATTTACATTGCACCTATATGTCACATTTCCATACAGATTGCCTTTCATGTATATGGTTTAGAGTAAGTTTTTCTGCCTAATATTGCTTTGATTAGGCAATCTCTTATGGCTTAACCTTCAAACAAGAGGCTGTTTGTTATGCTGCAGTAGATTCCACTGCGACTGACACCGAAGAGCCTGACAGAAATGCAAAAAATATTTTACCCTTGTGTAGTGAGGTGGAGTTGGAGGGTGCGATCTTTTTGGGGCATTGTAACCGGGTTCGAGTCTCCGCCTGGGTCACATGTGTGCGGAGTTTGCATGTTCTCCCCATGTCGTCGTGGGGTTTTTTCCGGGTACTCCGGTTTCCCCCCACAGTCCAAAAACATGCTGAGGTTAACTGGAGTTGCTAAATTGTCTGGTGTTTGAATGTACCCTGCGATGGGTACCCACATCCTGGGTTGTTCCCTGCCTCGTGCCCATTGCTTCCGGAATAGGCTCCGGACCCCCCGCGACCCAATAGGATAAGCGGTTTGGAAAATGGATGGATGCTAATAATAATGTTGAATGTTAATGTGGAAAAAATTCAATGATTTGTTTCATGTGCATGAACGTATTTGTGAAAACTGTTCATAAATTCATAAATTATGATCCTGCCTCCCATTGATCAATAATAAGGTATGGGTTGGAAATAATTATATGGAATATTTACTTATGTTACTTGTGTAACAAATCTAAGTGTGAAGTAAATTTAAGGCAATTCTTTTTTTCTTAATTTTAAACTGTTAGCGTGTTTGGCAATTTCGATCTGTTAAATTCATAAACCATGGTATCACTTTGAATCCTGTGATTAAAATGCCAAGGGAAGCCATCTTGGAGAAAGAGGAATGCTGCAAGTAAGACATTAGCACATCTTACTGTGTAAAACAAAAAGGGCAGTAACCCAATGTAACCTTGCATGAGTCCTCGTAATAACAGCCACACTTCATCCTGGATAGTTAACAGCAAAATTATTAACCTTAAAAATAGCAATGCTAATAATAGGTTGAATATGTAATGATTGTAGTTAAGTTTAAACACTGGGCACAAAGTGCAAAGCCTGAAACCAACCTGGACTCACACCAACAATGCGATCCAAGGCAAAACATCACTGGCTGTTCTAATATACATCCACAGTGAAACAGCCCTGCTTTCTTTATTTCAAACGACAAACATTATCTGTTTACTCACATCATGATTTTCCTGAGTTCGTGTCCCTGAGTCACAAGCGAGGGGCTTGCCTTACACTTCTTTAACAAATCATGGTTTTCATTATATGACATCATATTAATAAAACCAGTGTTTTCCGTTAAGTGGCAAGATGTAAAGCTTTGTAAAGTATCTGTTTTATTTTGTACGTCTTTTATTAAGTGATGTCATAGATACAAAACATAGGAACGTGCTTATCTGCAAAGGCGGTATGGAGCGATGTAAGGGTGTGTCTATTTCATGACGACAATAAAATAATAATGGCGACAAAGCTTGAACTCTGACCTCAGGCACAAAGACTAAGCTTGCTGAGATACACACTGCCCCTGACTTGATAGTTGGCTGTCTTGAGGTTGAAAATAAGAAAAAAATGGATCAATGTGAGAATGGCATAAAATAACAACTGTGATTGGTTAAAGAAACGAAACGCATATTGAGCTTGGTAAAATCGGGAAGCCCTTCGATTTATGACCTGTACACTGACTAGCAGGCTAGAAGGGTTTGGCCTTGAATTTATTGAGGTTTATTTTATCTTACACCTCAAATCAACTTGAATTATAGCTGCTAAACGTCGAGTTGTTATAGATTAGTTAAAAAAAATAGATATGTAGATGATACGGATTTCCAAATGTTAGCTTCTAGCTCATGATCAATAAGCGACCAGCTGAAACGATTTGTGTTTCTTAGGGATTTAACAGAAACACAGTAAAATGGAATATTCACTTTCCTAATGCTGCTCTGTACTTTGCCAAGAAGGAATAAAGGACAAGCTTGTGTGCCCCCTAGGCAGGACAGGTTGCTCCCCCAGCACCGATGGAAAACTTGAGCTCATCAAAACAATGTCATCAGTCTGCCTGGTTATTTAAAGATGTACACGGACAGTTCTGTTCAGCAAAAGCATGCGCTTTTATTACGCTCCCTAGCCTGTCAGCGGGGAAATGCTCTCTGTGATGACTGTCCTTCAGGTCAAAGGTCAGCTGCTGAGTGGGAATTGCATTAGAACAACATTCATACGACGGAGGGGCAGAGACTACATGTCCAGGATTAACAGCTGTAACATGCACGTGGTCAATTTCTCTTATTTAATAAAGCTCACCTTTCATCTTTTAAGCCTCTTATGCATATAAAAAAAATTTGATTTGACAGTATAACTGCCAAAACAAGCAATCCATTTTATATGAAAAACACAAAATGAAAACAAAGACAAATCCAGCTTTTAAAAAGTATTTATTAGTACTGAAATTAAAAAAAGACTTGACACAAAGAATTAAAGGTTTTTTTTTCCCCCCCATTGATGTTTCAGTGCAAATGTCCTCCTCTTTCCTGAGTAAGGTTAACCAGGTGCCAAAGGTCCTGTGTGACGGGGGACGACGACACGACAGCGTGTCTGTGGTTTCACTGCGTTGTGAGCTTTTCCAGCCATGAAAATAGAGAGTGTCCATAACCATCTGTCAGCACGCAGGCCTCACACACGTACAGCCTACCGCTCGAAAAACAAACTGGTGAAAGCCGCTTGCTCACGCTTCTCTGGCCAAGCTGACATTAGTGAAATTCGATTTTCATACTCAAGCCAACTTCCCTCACGTTACATTGTTGGGTATGAGAGTCTTGCATGCCAGTCACTGCCTCGTCTCTCAGACGCCTGTGCCTTTACTCAGAGGCTCCTTGCCCCTTAAAGGCTTCCTGAGCTGACCTTCTCGAAACCTGCGATGCACATCTGCAGCTGTAACAGCACCTAGCTCTAAACGTTAGAACCTCAGTGAGCGTGACAGCCGACTCAATCGTCCATCTTGTATTGCTAGCAGGAAAAAAATTAGCCCACGGCAGGTCGAATAAATGTTCACTTTGCTTACTGGAACAGGTACATTGTACTCAAGGCTTTCGCTTGGGTCTCCATCGGGTGAAAGTTTTCATAAAAAAAAAAAAAGAGTGCATTCGGCTGGTGTGAACAATGTCTGGATCATGAAGTGTGCAACGTGCTAATGAAGGACCCTGTGGAAAGACAGGCTAATGGCAGGAAAATAAAACAGAAAACTGTATTTAGTCAATTAGCCCTTTAGAATAACATCTCCTTAGCTTTCTGTAAGCCTGCACGGGAATCTCATGGATATGTAAACTTTGTCTCGTTTCAGTGTGCCCTCATACTTTGTGATGTAGGCAGACATGAAAACCAACATATTAAAGGCAGAAGAACGTCCCTATTCTTGGCGCTCTGTTCTGTTTGTGGGTCTCAGACTGGCAAATAAATACGTTGTGGGATCTCAGGTACACGCGTGCAGCGCTCTTGTTCATTATGTAAACATGCCCATCCCACCCCATTCCAATGACCTTCCCTCCCAAGCCCACCCACATTCCTACAACCAGCCCCTACCCCCAACCCTGGAAATGCTGATAGCTCCTCTTCTTCTCCTGGAGATCAGTGAAGGATGCACTCCAGATACTGTGGCTGAGGGTTTTCCTTGACGTACTTCTGGATGTACCAACATGTTAGGTGGGCCTTCAGTCCCTCTTCCACCACGAAATCCATGGCAGCCTAAACCCAGAAGAGATGTTTCAGCAGACGGTATTCGAATCCTCAAGCACCAGAACAGCCACAGATCTTTCAATGCATTTCACCCCGTAAATGCCCTGCAGATCGGAACAGCAGAGCAATTTAAATAACAACATAGGAGTTACCCAGGGCCCTTCAATGACTGCAACAATCAAGCAAAACATCAATTCTTAATCCCACACCTAAATATAACAAGAACTGTACAAAACACCACACACAGTCACATTCATTAAATGAAAATGACTTTTGATCATTAAAAACTTGTTCATGTGATGTGCAATGGTACAAATGTGTAGAGGTACGTTTTTTTATAATTCTTTTGTCCTTTGAGGGGTTTAAAAAGCCTGATTATCATTGCTCTGTCATCCCTTGATACATATTTTTTCATTGCTAATATCTCTTGAGAATTAGGCTAAGATATTGGAATCAATTTTATTGAAGTGTACAGTACTATATAATAATTTCCAACGCACTTTATTATTGTAGTATTTGTTGGTAATTCTTACTGTGCCTAATATTTGAATTACCATATGTATGTACACAAAAATCACGTTGTTTATGGGGTCCGCGGATGGTTTGCTATTATCCGCTGTAGGTCTTGGAACATACCATCCACAGATATGGGGGGGATTTCTGTATTCATTCAGTAGCCTGTGCGAAGCGGCTAGACACCATGGCCACATGGGTTAGAGTGACCATCCCAGAAGCACACACGTTGTACAACAGACTGCTGTAAAAAGACATTAAAATGGCCACACTAGTTTGTTTAACTTGCCCACCACCCCCACCAAGGCAAAATATACTCCAGAATACATTACTATAAATTACACAGTGAACCCATGATTGGAACAAAGGTCTACACATTTAGAGGCCCAACCAATGATGTACAATCATAGCAGAATTGGTATGGTAACTGTTATTAGCAAGTAACTGAAAAGCCACAAATCCACTTGACAAGGTAAATATTACTGCATATAACCTTGGGATGGAAACCTAGAAGTCTACTGGAGATTTTAACAATGATGTCATAAAATAGATGCAAATAAGAGCCTCGGACTGGGCAGAGCCGTTCGCTGGTGTGTTACGAAGTTCTCGCTGACAGGCGCCAGCCTTAATGATGCCCCATAGCTAAAAAGCTATTGCATGCATTAGTTTTTTTTGACATGCTGAGTTCTTATGATTTTAAACTATGCCAAAATGTGGAGGTATTCAAATAAAAAACAATTATATGTTTATATATTCAGCCTTTTAAAAGAGCATTTAACTTTGAAAAACAAATAATTTACACAATTTATCACACCAATTTAAATGCCTGCAGAGTAAAAAATACTGACTCAACTCAAACCACCTTGTTCTCCACTGTCTTGGGTATCTATTATAACCTTCTTACCACTTTTATTTTAGAAGTTTACCTAATTTAGCAGCTTACTATACTTTCAGGATATTCAGGATATAAAACTAAATCAATATTGTTTTTCTATAAAATTGCCAGAGAAAACCAGCAGCAAAAAAAGGGTTTTAACAGGGCTTTCGCTGTATAGTCTGTGTTTAGACTGACCCAAGTATATGGCCAAACCTGATTTTTATTTTTCAGTCTGCTAACTGTGCAAAAACCACGTCTGAGCTAGTGCCAACACGCTTAGCGTGGTGATGCACTGTAAATAATACTTACTGAGGCTTTTCCAGAACATGCTGGAGTCCTGTAAACCTGTGGCCTGTTTCTGCTTTACAGCAAGGCAAATTATACAGGGGAGGCCTTGACTAGCTGAGAGAAGATACTTCAAATATTAACATTTGTCAATGAAGTATTTACCTTCCCTTTTATTATATTATATGTGGTTCATTTTAGTTTCAATCACAGCCATTCTGCTGTGTTCTATTACCAAATAACAAAACATCTTCTTGAGAATGTGCTTTTCATAGAATGTTTACAAACGCAAAAGTTTACATTATAAAACAAATACATTTTCTATTCCAGGTGTCAAACATATAATATTCTTTGTACAACTGCAAACAAAAACACATACAAAACAATGCCAATCAAACTTTTATTTTTTCCCCCACAAACCCTTGGGCTACATTCTCACTGGCAATAAAAGTATGTTATAACATATAGCTAATTGGGTAGAACTGCAGACTCTGTTGTGTCATGCTATAAACATTCATTTGTGGCTTTGTTTGGTCACAAATGATCACCCATCTGCACCATAGTTTGGTAAGAGGTTTGTCCGTCATCAAGAGAAACATAACAGGACAGAACTTATTAAATGCATAATATACATTATATACATCCATCAGTCACTGCTTGTAACGCTCTTACCAGAATATTAGAGTACTAGTCTGTGCCTATCACTGTTAAACTAAAAGGAATTTATATATGCACCTCGAAAATCACCCAAGGCTCCCCTATTTCATGAAAGCATGCTTAATCGTGGTTGCAGGTTTATGGAGAGGGCAAAGAAATCAGCCCAGCTCCCACCTGTATTCAGAGAGCTCTCTGTGGCATGTAGCAAGGGTGCAGAAGCAGCAACGGAGACCTAGCAGCTAATCATTTACATCCATTCATCACAGGCTCAGAGTCTAGGGCTTATCCTGGCAAACACAAATCACAAGGCAAGGGACACCCTGCAGAGGATGCCAGCCAATCACAAGCAAACTCGAACAAAACATATCGATCATGTATACATATACATACATGATGTCCCGTAATATTTGTAAGAGTGGCCCTAACAGAGATGCCACACTTCAAAGACCAGTATTTATAGTCTCCTATTAACTCATACAGCTCTCTGGTTTCCTGTGTTGTTTGAGCATGTTACCGTCACCTGGAGGCAGCACAGCGTGACCTGCACAGCTGCACAGGCGCATGTGGCCATATGCTTGGCAGGGAGACCCTGCGCTTGACTGGGAGCCAGATTCCAGTGTTTAAAGCTGTGGGAGCATGGAGCAGGGAGGAGGGGTGAGGGGCAGGTGACAGAGGCTGACGTGCATTAGCGCATACTCGCCCCACTCATATTAGGCTCCAATGCTCTCAGCACAGTTGCAATGCTGCAAGGAGGGGTACACAGACAGATGAGCAGCTGATTTCTATGCAAAGGGTGCTGGCAGCTTGCGGATGCCTTGCCGATCCTTGGGAGGAAATTTCACAGCAATCACAGATAACCTGACCAGCTTAAGCGCTACCTTCTCTGCTAATCACAATCATCTTCTGAAGAGCTCAGGATCAGCTGGGACATGACAACTCACACTCTCACCTATGCAGGAGCTCCAAGGAAACAAACAGGAATCATCTTATCTACTATTAATAATCATGTGGTACTGAGAATCTGTTCAAACTAGCACGTGCAACAGAATATACTGGGTAAAATCCCGTAAACAGAGTGCGCAAAGCGAAGTCCTTTTTTGCAGTTTTCTGGGAAATAATGCTTTTGTTCCCCCAAAGTGTCAAGAAAATCAGTGATGGGAGTGACAAAAACATATAAATCCATCCATTCAGCCAGGTCTGGAGCCTTTCCCAGGGAGCACTGGGCACGAGGCTGGGGTACACCCTGGAAGGGATGCCAGTCCATCACAGGGCACATGCACACAGTACAGACAATTTAAAAAGCCCAATTAACCTGACAGCATGTCTTTGGATTGCAGGAGAAGCCTGGACTGAGCAGAGGGCATTTATGCGACACAAGAAAATACAGTAAAGGTTCAGCTGGTTAGTCAATCTAACACATACCGGTGGCCATTTCTGCACATAATGTATTACGCAGATGATATGACATACCTCATACCTTTAGAAACCAACCTGCAAATCAATTTAAGATGCACGTAATTATGAGTAGCGTATGAATCATAAATATCACACTAAATGACACCAAAATATACAAATTAAAAATTAAGGAAATATTATGGAAACATACAAACCAGGGGGGTATTATTGGTACATGGATTACTCGTTTAGCCGGATGTAATTGTTGGCGATTTGGCAAGATCTGTCAGTTTTTCGAAACTCTTGCTGGATGTGTTGTCATAGCAGCACATCCAAATCCTCAAACCTGCTCGGAGC
>JAODJX010000097.1:20098678-20111092 GCA_026776945.1 Isichthys henryi | reverse complement strand
CTGACAACGTAGTGCAAGCTGAATCATTGGGTTCCTTTAAATCAGAGTTAGATAAGATTTTAACAACTCTGAGCTATGAGTGAAGTTCTCCCCAAGCGAGCTTGATGGTCCGAATGGCCTCCTCTCATTTGTATAGTTCTTATGTTCTTATGTTCTTAATACCAGTAACTGTGAACTCATAATGAGGATTCTATGTGAAATCTTCAACACAGTAGCAACCTTAGTTACTTGAAGCGATGTTCAGCTTGGGCAATGTGGCCAGGGTCTGTGGCAAGTTGTCAGGAAGGATGACATCACCCAGCAGTTTCCATGGGGGCACCTTCGAGTGAACCCTCC
Organism: Isichthys henryi; assembly: GCA_026776945.1. NCBI lineage: Eukaryota > Metazoa > Chordata > Actinopteri > Osteoglossiformes > Mormyridae > Isichthys > Isichthys henryi. The sequence goes on along the minus strand of JAODJX010000097.1, from coordinate 20,110,756 downwards.
CCGCACCAGTTGCTGTCAGTCCAGATTGATGGAGATAGAGATGCTGCATGCTGGGATTCTGATCATCTGCTTGATCTCATGCAGCTAATGAAATCACCACAAACAGCACACGGCTACTTACTGGGCCCGGATTGGAGTGTAATGGCCACTGCAGCCAGTAAGCTTTCGCCTCCTAGAGTGAGGCAGGGCTGGACTTTAAGACCCCCGTGATGAATTATTCTGGCTCACAAACCCATGGGTCCACTGGGAAAAGCGACTGCCATACTAGGCAACCGATCCTGGCCTGGTGTGAGGGGCTTCTGAGGATGTTAGATGATCCATTTAATTCCAATGACAGAACACCAAAAAGCATGTTTATTACAAAATAACACGCAGACACTGAATGTTGTTACCGTAATGTGGGAACGTAGCTTGAATCATTTCTTAAGTCTAACCTCATAATTCATTTCTATATTTATTTTAGTTCACTGAGATGCCAAATGTGAGATGTACACAGTGGTGGAATCTATTTACATTAATTCACGTAGCAGTACCAATTTCAGCTGTTCTTTTAGGGTGCAGTTCTGCCTGTATTTTTTCTCAGGTCCACAAGGGGGCACTGCTACACAAGAACTTAAGTAATTTATTATCATGTTGCTGTAAGACATCAGTTAATTCTGCCATGTCCCCAGATCTTCTTATTGTTATGGGAACAAGTGCAATGATAAGAGCCTGTATTTTTATAATTTGTCTTTTATCATTGGGTACTCTTGGATCCCCCATCCCTTGTCCGCTTTCCTGTTCCGTTCATAAACTAGCAAGATAAACATAATAATAATAATACAAATAAATAATGAAAAAACAAGAACTCACTCAGCTATTACACCTAATAATATTATTGCAGAGATACAATATAAATGCTAATTAAGCATGTGTATACAGCTGTCCTGCATCAAATCAATGTCTTGAAAAACATTAGTATACAGATGTAGCGTGTGACATTTCGTTGTTTTTAATTTGAAACACAGGTTTTGACAGCCCCTGATTTGTTGGCACACAAAACCACGGGACCAATCCAGTGATGTCATGTAAATAATTACAAAGTGGGCATACCAGGCTGTGCCAAAGGATTAGTAACTCTTCCCATCTGAGGTATCAGCCAAACATCTAGGATGTCGGAATGTAACTGTACTGCCACTCAATTAAAGGAACTGAATAAAAATCAGGCCTTTGACCCTGAAAGTTCAGCTCCTTGTGGTGCAAATTTCCTTGGAAGTGTATCTTTCCCCTTTATCTGTCACCATGTGTTTGCATGTCAGGCTCGGCTTGGCACTGACTGATCACTTTCTTAATGACCTGAAACATAAACAGCTTTAAATCTAGTGGATGGAGATGGGCATCAACCCAACACCCTACTGAAAGGCAAGCTACCCTCCAGGAAGACCTAGGTGCACTGACGACTGTCTAAGTCAAGGAATCTAATATCACAGGACATCCCGGATAAAGTGTCTCAGTTTTGCTCATCAGAAAACTGTGGCTAGTAAGTCCAGGCTAACGCCGGTCTTAGGATTCCTAGTTCTGCACCGTTATTATCATTACATTCTTGCTTGGCTCACATTTTGTTTTCTTGGATCAATTTCATTTAAGTGAGTAATACTGGGTGTCTTCTGAGAGTTAACACACTGAGGTGCATCCTTGGGTCACTACCTATTTTCTATACTACAGAATCTACTAAATTACTATTTTCATCATTTTAAATATGCTGAGGTCTGTATTCCTGCTCTTCCTGTACCTTGTTGACTGGCATATCTATAGATATCGGAGGACCAGTCAGTTGTTTACAAAGGTCAGGCATGTAATAATAATTCAACAACAGTCCCCTTCTTAGTGAAGTAAGATTAACATCTGTTGTTGATATCAGCGGGAAAGTAATAGGAGATGAGTGACAGGGCCTCCATCATCAGATCGGCGAGCGAGGGAGACAAGCTGTGAGGTGGGCTGGCAGGCAGACAGCAGCATGCGGGTGGGTGCAGAGCGAGCTCATTTTACTTCATCAAATCAAATGATCTTAAATGGTCAGAAAGCAGGGCTGAAATGTACGAGGAGAGAGAATGGGACGCAGTGTCAGCTGCAGGGGCTGCCTGGTGGGTCGGCTGCGCAGAACTGCTCCAGATGGTGAGTCTTTCATGATAGCATCCATACATCAGGCTCAACATCAGGGCCGGATGGGAATCAAGGTGAATGTGAGAAATTGTAGTTGAAAAAGAAGATTTCACTGACAATAATCTGGGCACCAATAAAGCTGCCCATTCATGTTTTAAATTGCAAATGTATTTTTATAGCTATTCTGTTTACATTTGTTACTTGTATAAGAATACTTACTACATGTAAATAAATACACAGATGTATATAGATATTAAGTTCAATAAAATACCCTATTAAGGTGAATATTGTTAAAAACACAAATCACTGCACCTAAAATTATTTTTTGCAGCTTTTGTAGTGTTTTATGACATAGCTCTCACCATTTACCAGTACTTTTCAGTTCATTTGCCCCACATATTTACTGCTGTAATGTTAATTATGTGCACACACCTTAAATGATCTTTTTTATTTTCTAGTACAAAACTCCTCAATGCAATGGCACGCTAATGCATTGGTCACATGTCCTAGTTCCGTTATTGCACTGTCACTGTCAGGAAACACATCACACTGATGTCACTTTAACGAACTTTCCTGCCATGTCAATAATGTAGATATTATAGGCTGTCGTCCAGCACTGGGAGCTGGGCTGTGAGAGAGCTGGTGAGGAAAGGAGAGGAATTCATCACATCACTCGCTGAAACACTACGGGATTCCTTCAAAGTACTTAGAAAGAATGATACAAGTCCCTTGTCCGAGAACCAGACTTCCTATGTTTGATGGTTACAGGCCTTTTTTCTATAAAAAAAATAGCATTTATTATTAGTCACTCTTATGACCCCTAAAAATCACCTTGGATTTCTGGTGATATTTTGACATGTAAGTAATATTTAACCATATGAGTGCTTCCCTTGGTAGAGCTGACCAAACACAGAGACCCCTGAGTGTCCTTCTCTCATTTCAGAATACCTCTGTTCACGTTTTTCTCATTTGTATGGCAAATGCCCCTTTTTCCTTCCACGAAAATGTGGGGAAAATATATGATATATCCTTCTTCGCCTTTTTCTGGAAATAGCTCCACCAGTAGGTCATAAATGAGGATTCCAGTACCTCTCCACTGGTCCTTCCACTGTTAATATCCATTAGCATCAATGAAATGCACATCATCCGCAAGGAAAAAGTCATTTTTACGTTTGCTCCAAAATATATACACCTCTATAAAGCTACTGCAAGCACTGGCATCATGGTGTTTAGGTGGAGAAGAGATAGTGTGAAAGTATGAAGGAAGGAAAGTGTGTCTGTCCTGCCTGAGCTCCAGAACCTTCCCCATGAAGGAATTGAATATAAACTACTGTCCAAAATGAAGGTGAAGATGACATAAGGTTTATGGCACAGCCGTTCCAGGGTCCGTTTATTTCCCAGCTGGAAGGGGTTTCGTCTAACGGCGGAGCCGTTGCCGAGCTGACAGCACACGCGGAGCTGTGAATGTGCTTCTCGTGAAGCTGTGGCACGAGCTGTGTGTTTATCAGAAGTCGGCAGATGTAAATACATACTCATAACTTGCAGTATAACTTTAATCAACAATGTTATGATTCGGGCGGCATGGTGGTGCAGTGGTTAGCACTGTTGCCTCACACCTCTGGGACCCGGGTTCCAGTCTCCGCCTGGGTCACATGTGTGTGGAGTTTGCATGTTCTCCCCATGTCGTCGTGGGGTTTCCTCCGGGTACTCTGGTTTTCCCTACAGTCCAGAAACATGCTGAGGCTAGTTGGAGTTGCTAAATTGCCCGTAGGAATGCGTGTGTGAGTGACTTGTGTGTGAGTGTGCCCTGCGATGGGCTGGCCCCCCATCCTGGGTTGTTCCCTGCCTCATGTCCATTGCTTCTGGGATAGGCTCCGAACCCCCCACGACCCAGTAGGATAAGCGGTTTGGAAAATGGATGGATGGGATGTTATTATCCAGTGGCACATTAATATCAGCACCTTGCTCTTGCCCTGCTCATATGTTATTGTGTATCATGTATATTGTGTGTGTTGTTTATTTTATGTTTGTTGTATATTTTATATTGAATGTATATAGTATTATGTTATTGCTCTCGCTACTCTGTTATTTGCTAATTAATGTTCTTTTTCATTATATATTAAGTCTGAAGGGAGGTACGCAAGCAATTCATTGTACTTCTACGAATGACAATAAAACTTTTGAATTCCTGAATCACAGAGGTTGTTCTATAATTACGTTCACACATATCCTCCTGAGACAAAAGGAAAAAAAGTGTCCTTCAATTTTAGGTTATTTGTGATTTTCTATGTCTTTGGAGGATACAAGACATCTTACAATTTAGATTTTTTTCAAATTTATTTTTATTTTTAATTTCGCAGCATGTCCTCTTTAGTGGACTACAGGAATAAATACATTTCCATACATCAGTGAAAAGATAAAGATTAAAAAAAAAGTCCACTACAATGGACATAAATGAATGGGTGGGGTCTCAGGGGGATGTAGCAGTAATGTGGCAGGAATGCTGCAGGTATTTGGTGCTTCTGTGAGTAACTGAAGGGCGCGGAGGATGGGCAGCCAAGACGTCCCGAGGCCAGAGAAGGATGTCCTTACGTGCAGCAGGCAGGGCAGCGAATGATGCGGTCACAACAGGACATGCGCTGCGTCCTCGGACAGAGGAGGGTGACAGAAGCGGGGACGGCGGTGTCCTCAGTGAAACATTATCTCATCTGACACTCAAAGAAGAAGTGAGGTCCAGTATCTGTCTGTTCCTTTGAATATATTTGTAATGAAGTTGATAATTATAAAGACAAGTCACAGAAATTATTTTTCTTTACTCTTGGTCTCCTGAGCGCGGTTGGTGTTGTTTCTAGGGCACGGTGGACATACGGAGGGAGAGGAGAGTTGGCATCCAAAACTACCCATGATTAGGCCCCCGGGGGCTGTGGGAGACCAAGTGAAAACCCTCATCAACTGCAATTTTTATACAAATGAGTCAGTGTGGGGGGGGGGCATCTATTTCGCAATCGTTGCAGCTGTATGGTGGGACCAGCGTGCCCTGGGGGGTAACAGGGTGAGTATGCAGACTCCGCCCACACAGAACACGGCAGGTACATGGTAACAGCGCCACCCAGTGACCTACCCTTACATTTCCTCTACGCTTTGTGTGAGTCTTTTAAGTCAGTGTTTCTCAAATCGGTCCTCGGGGATCCCCAGGTAGCCCAGAGGAACATGGTTTAGCAGGGAGCTGGGAGGGAGCAAAGATATGCACCATCTGGGAGGGAGGAAAAATGTGGACCATCTGGGAGTTCCCAAGGATTGGATTTGAAAACACTAGCCTGGCTTCACAGCACAGAATCGCACACTAGGAAGAGATGTCCATCTGTCCCCCATCACCTTCACCTGACCTCCAGCTCCTGAGTGGTGTGTGTGTGTGTATATATATATATATATTGGGGGAGGGGGTGTCCAGCAACTCTACTGTTTCAAGGGGGGTTACAACTCTTAAGTTTGCTACTTGGCTATGTGCTTGATCGGTAGCTAATATATTTCAGGGGTCAAGTGCAGACCTGTTATTTTACTAGCTGCCTGTTAAGTACCTCTTCCATGGTGAAGGACAAGAACTTTCCTGGATTAGTATGATCCACAGGCTGTCAGCCTGGAAGTTGGCCATGAAGATGTAATGGTTTGGAGGGAGGGGGTTGGTGGTTAGCTGAGATCAGGGTGTAGTGGGAGCATGTAGCGGCTGAAGCAGTGTAATCAGCCTGCGGCGGGGTAGCGGCGGGGGTGAGGCTGTGGTATCATGCCCCCATTTGTTAATCTGGCACTCTGATCATGCTGCTCAGGGAATGTGACAAAAGACCGGCCTCCGATTTCTGGAGGAAGGGAAAGCTGTGTCTATCCAAGACACAAAGGCGGTGCCTTGGTTTTTTTTTCTTTTTAAGGGAGGTGGACAGAGAGACAGCAAGGAGGAGCCAGGAAAACACAGGAAACTCCACCAACGCTACAGTGCAGGGTGGTGACCAAGGCATCCTATAGTGCCATGATTTCTCCTTTTGCAGCTTCAAAACCCTGCTGGGCAGGTGAAAGAATAGCAAAAAACAAATCTTCAGAGCTGGTTTCAGAGCAGGCCGTCAGAGACTCAAGCCTCAGAGCTGTCATAGTGAGGTGACACATCAGATACCTGCTGTCAATCATACCTAAGAATGACTCACTTAGCTCATCGCGGGGAATCCAATCTCTGGGATAAGTTAAATATTTTAAGATAAGAACATGAAAAATTGGCTGGTAACTGACAGGGATGAAATAACATGCTGTTAATAAAAGAGGGGGTCACTGGTTTGAGAAATACCAACAGCGCCCCCTACCTGTGTCCCCAAATATGGTATAGGAGAAACTACACAGCATCAAACTTGACAGCAGGATAGCCCTGGTGCTATTCGCTGGCTCTGGTGCTGTTCTGGGGCCTGGTGTTATTATGGGGCTCTGGCACTGTTCTCAAGCCCTGGTGCTGTTCTTAGGCCCTGGAGCTGTTCTCGGGTTCTGGCGCTGTTCTCTGGCCCCAGCTCTGTTCTGGTATCCCGGTGCTCTTCACGGGCCCCAGCACTGTTTTCAAGTTCCGGCATTGTTCTCGGGCGCTGGCGCTGATTTCGGGCCCCGTGGCTGTTCTTGGGCCCCGACGCTGTTCTCGGCCCTCAGCAGCCGCAACCTGAGCGCGACAGATGGCCGGAATAACCTGGCTTGCAGAACTCACTTGCTGGCCAAAAAGTTGTGGTGTCTCTTGGAGACCCTCTCACTCGCTGATCAGGCACGGCAGCATGGACCACCGGCAGAGACCTGGGTGTGTTTCTTAATGCTGACGATGGCGAAACCACTATCGTCCAGTGTCAGCAGGTACAAAAACATTTAAAATGTGTACAATTCTGGGCATAAAAATGGACTAAAGCCAAAACTGCATAACATTAAACTCTTAAGATCTTAACAGCAAATAGACAGAAGATACTTTGAACACCCAGTGTTAGTTTGAATTTTATATCAAACATTTAATTCTTTTCACGATTTTATCTTTGCGTACATGCTATTGAATTTCCCTGTTTCCTGCTTTTGCCTGCAGCAGTGAGCAAACAGTTCAGGTCTCTGGGATACATTTTTAGTTCTTACTAAATATCTGACCAGTTATTTGTTGTTCCATTAAAAGCCTAATATTTAGATGGGGTTTGACCCATTTTTTTCCCTTTTTGCCCAAAAATTTGTACATATACAAATAAAGATAATTAGAGATTATAAAGCTCAAGAGAAATTGTATTTTATATTATTTCAGAGTATATCCAAGGTAGAGTCTCATAGCAGTAATGTATAGGGGCTCAGGAAACTGCTGAATATTTGACCCAGTTTTGAAATATTTCAGGACACTGTGGTTCTCGTCATCAAGTCCCTGGGCTTAGGCTAATGCTCCGATTTCGCTCCAGCCTCGGTCAGATTTTCAAAGCTATAAACTCACTGCAAAGCAGGATTATGTCCATTTACATAGCTGGGGTCTAGGCCAGGAGCCCGGGTCTTGGAGTAGGAATCCGAGACCGTGTTCAGCAAAAAGAAATTACTGATCGACGGCTTGGCATCAGGAAGACCTCAGACGACCTAGTTCAGTAGCTGTGGCACGGGTCACACTATGCTGAGCACATGCTTCGTAATGAATTAAGGTCAATAGTGCCAACCTGGTGTAGTCCAATAACACAGTGCCCTCTCACGGCCGTGGAGTTACAGCTGCCCATTATTAGGGGTACCTCCCCCCTCCTTGTATCCCTTTGGCTTCTGTGTGATAGATCTTCATCATGGGGGGAAGACAGCTGCTGAGCTGATGTGGCAGCCTAGATAAACTTCGTTTATGCAGCCAGAGATCGCAGGAAGAAAAAAGGAAACAGGGAACCTGAACGTACCAAGCAGGCCTCCGAGACAGATTAGCACTATTCAAGCACAAATAATGCAGATATAAACTACTGAAAAAAGGTGAATGCATATTTATTCATAAATAACATGCTTTGATGTTTACATATACTGTACAAATATATAAAGAAAGATGCTAGTAGGATCTGCATAATTATTGCTACAAATATGACCACTATCCACACGGGAGACACAGTTCCTACCCACAAACAGACTATCAAATATATCAGACCTAAGTAGTCATGGCATATAGAGGATCAGATCACAAGCTCTTTTTTTTACTACACCAGAGATCACTGGAGGTTTGAGGAGTCTGGTAATGAAAAAACTGGCCCTTTTCCCCAGTTTAAGTGAAACAAAACCATCTGTCAATAACCTGAATGACAATGAGCCAAAACTTAGAACAAGTGCTATTCCAGTAGCACTTAGGGTCAGCCTTCTCTTTGTAGGCCTGGCTAAGAACTCCCGTTTGTGCTTTGTACTTCAGTGCTTCTCAACAAATAATAACTTTATTATCCAGAGTACACAACAGCATATTGGCCGGGGCGATGGAAATCAGGTGATTTCACCTGTTCTCTAATGGCTTCCTGTGAAGATCAGGCTCAGTCAAATTAAGCCAGTCGCTCCCTGTGGAGCTGAGAAACGTCCAAAGCACTGAGAAAAAAGGGGGAACGTCCAACACACACACACACACACACACAGACTTATACTCATATCTTTGTGGGGACCGTCCATTTATTTCTATGGGCAAAACCCTAATCCCACTAATGACAGTCCCTTCCCAACCCTAACCTTAACCATAAGCAACCAAGTAAAACACAAGACTCTGGGCTATTTTAGCTTTTTGATTGCATTCACAAATTGATGTTATACTGAGAAAACGTAAAAAATTGTAAAAAAATAAATAAATAAAGTTTTTTTTTTATCTATTATAGGTAAATCTGGTCCCGACAATGTAATAAAAAAACACAAACACACACACACACACCCAGAGTTGTTTGTGAAAAGTGGGAGAGAGTGTGACGTGGTCGCTCAGCAGGTATGCTGGCTCCCGTCCACGGACAGTGATTCCAAAGCCCAGACACACAGGGCGATTGTTCTGTTATGTAAAACGCATTAAATTGAGCGTGCTGTCTGAATAGGTACAGCAGTACTGCTATCTGATATGAGGAGACTTCTGTGTCCCCAGTTGCCCAGAATGCACCAGGACTTGCTTTGTCCTTCTGTCGCAGATGAGACCTTGCCTCCCCATTCCAAGGCCGCAGCCCAACTCCCACCCTGTTTAGATCAACGTTCTGTTGAGTTTGACTAGCTATGCCTAAATAAATATTGACTTTCTCAGGTTTTCTGTTCCTGAATCCCTCTTACGAAACCTGACTTTTTTTCATTCCAGCGGTATTTGAAAGCTCTTTAATAACGCTCCCTGACATTAGCCTCTTCATTTCTCTATTCAACCGAACCCTGACTTTTCAACTTTAAATTTGTTTGCTTATGTGCAGAAATAAAAATGAAGGATGAAGAGTTATTGTAGGGAATCTTTCATCTATCGGCACACTATACAGTCTTTTTTAGAGGGAATATTTGCAGGAGACAGTAAATATAACTTTAACAGGGCCTGAATGAATCCTCTGTGTACAGTATATGGAATTCCTGCAGGATCAAAACAGTTACCTGCTTCATGTGTGGAGGGGAATCGGAGGGGAACCGTGCAGAAGAATCTTACCACAGTGATCTCAGCTGGAACCCAGAGCAGATGCACATCTGGGACCCTGACCTCATAGGGGCAGGGGTCTCCATGCCGTTTTATGGCCTTACACAGAATGGAAATATAGTGCTTGCAAGTGAAGACAACAGAAGAAGCCTTGAACCTACCATGTAGTGGAAGCTGAAGGGTGAACAGGTCTTTGGATGCATGTTCAAGCTGGCCAATACAATTCAGGTTAGACTGAAACCAGTTTATCCATGACTGGTGGAGTTTAATGTCATTGGAATCCCAGTCTGCTCTTCTAGACATGGATCATTTCAATTCAGGGTCTAACAGCTTTACTGGTGATACTATGCAGTTTGGTTTTAATTAATTCTATAAGCCATTTCTATTACCACCCAAAAAGAACAGCAATATACTACAAGAACAAGTGCTAGAATGTGGACATTAAAGACAACATAAAACAGAGGTAGCTGTAAACTTTGAGTCTTTAGAACTGAGGGTTAATGGTTTCCTGTCACCACGTTCTAGTCCTTCCGCTACTGGCTGCAGCTTGTCTTTGATATATAACCATGGGGTGGATGAGTAGCCAGGGAGACCGGCTTCCTGAATCTCCATCCAACTGGATCTATTATTAAAGGATTGGCTAGGGCAGCTAAAGGCGGGAAAGCTGGTAATAGCCCAGGCTGACCTGAACAAAGTGGGGAAGCAAGGCAAAATCCAACCTCTACAATCATTCAAACCCTTTGAGGGGACAAGGTCACACTGACCCGTACCTTGTGTAAAGCGAAACAAAGCTTTTATTTGGGGTTTAAAGGGATTACGTGCCAGATGCAGGCTCCCCAACCTGATGTTTTTCGTATTTGGCAAGAGCTGTTCATAGAATAGCTTATTAAATGTTGGCTTATTGTAAGGGATACCAAAACAGATCAGCATTAAATAACAAGTATATAACGTAATTATTATCATTATGTTCCCATTGTTTTCCTGGTGAGTATTGTAGTGCCAGCATGCTGAGCAGGTCAGTCTCGATGTCTTTTTCCATAGCCACAGATTGGAATTCATTGTGGGGGTCCCGAGACGTTCCCAAGCCAGCTGGGAGACGTATCCCCACAAGCATGTCCGGGGACTTTGCCGGTACCTCCGGTCCTGGGATGTGCCAGGAACCTTTGGGAGTCATCCTGGAAGCATCCTTATAAGATGTGAGAACCACTTCAGCTGATTCCCCTCGACCTTAAGGATTACCAGCTCTATTTCCAGGTCCATCCGGATCTCTGATCTCCGCACCCTATCACCGAGAAACCCGATTCCGGCTGAGTGTGGTCGCAATCTTGTTCTTTCCATCGTTACGTACTGCTCATAGCCATAGGTGAGCATAGGGACATAGATTGACTGATATACTGGCTCGTTTTACGGCTATCAATCTCAAGTTCCCTCTTACCAACACTTCTGAATAAGATCCAGAGGTACTTAATCTCCTTCACTAAGGGCAGAGGCTCCCCCCTCACCTGAAAGGAGCAGTCCACTATTTCCGGAGGGAGTTCAATGGCCTTGGATTGGGAGGCACTGATTCTCATTCCTGCCACTTCACACTCCACATTGAATCGCTCATGTATGTACTGGAGGTGCCGGTCAGATGAGGCCAAAAGCACAACATTCTCTGAAAATAGCCGGGATGTTAACCACCTTTGCCAGACACCCTTCCTTCTCTGCCTGTGCCTTAATATCCTGTTTATGAAGATCACAAGATGTACCCTTGACAGAGGCCGACGTCCACACTAAACAGTCTCAATTTTCGTGGTAATGATGCAGGTGAAATGTTACTGCATTCATACTGGGATAAAATACCATGCAGTAGAGGCCCTGCTACCCTATATTTCTTCAGCAACTCCCATAGTTTGTGCTGGGGAACACGGTCATACGGCTTCTCCAGGTCCACAAAGCACATGTAGCCCCTGTTAGCATATTCCCTGGAAAAGTTAGTCCATTAGCATTCCAACAGGGGTCGACTGAAGATGGAATTTGTATATTGTGATGAGGGTGCAATCGCAGGCTGGAAAAACATCACAAGACAATCCTGGAGCTTTAAAATACCTAGCTGTGGTCTAGTAGGTTCCCTTCGTCGTTCTCTAAGGTTGGACTAGGGGCTGGCATGGTTGTGCAGTGGTTAGAATTGTTGCCTCACACCTCTGGGACCCAGATTCGAGTCTCTGCCTAGGTTACATGTGTGCGGAGTTTGCATGTTCTCCCCATGTCATTGTGGGGTTTCCTCCAGGTACTCCGGTTTCCCCCCACAGTCCAAAAACATG
>JAODJX010000097.1:20086035-20098578 GCA_026776945.1 Isichthys henryi | reverse complement strand
TAATTGGAGTTACTAAATTGCCCGTAGGTGTGCATGTGAGAGTGAATGGTGTGTGAATGTGCCCTGCGATGGGCTGGTCCCCCATCCTGGGTTGTTCCCTGCCTCATGTCCATTGCTTCTGGGATAGGCTCCAGTTCCCCTGCGACCCAGTAGGATAAGCGGTTTAGAAAATGGATGGATGGAAGGCTGGACTAGCAGCCTATAGCAGCTTATTGCCGAAATAATCGAGTGACTCTGACTATATTGTGGTACTACAGTTTGTTTATACCTATTATGCTGTACAATGCTTGTTAAGGAGAGGGAAGATCTAGGAGAGTGATGTAATGCTTTCCACAGTGACATCAAAATTGCTTTGCTTGTGTCAACAAACCCAGTTCCCTGATGTTCTACTGGCCCAATCTTCATCTGATGCCTTTATACATCCATCCTCCAACTGCTTATCACAAACAAGGGCCCTGGAGCCAATCTCAGGACGCATAGAGAACAAGGTAGGGGTACACCCTGGATGGGATGCCAGTCGATGACAAGGCACAAGGTAGGGGTACACCCTGGTTTGGATACAAGTCCATCACAGGGCACGAGGCTGGGGTACACCCTGGACCGGATACCAGTCCATCATATGGTACAAGGCTGGGGTACACACTGGATTGGATACAAGTCCATCACAGGGCACGAGGCTGGGGAACACCCTGGACAGGATGCCAATCCATCACAGGGCACAAGGCTAGGGTACACCCCAGACAGGATACCAGTCCATCACAGGCACAAAGCTGCGGTACACCCTGGTTGGGATGCCAGTCTATCACTTCACAAGGCTGGGGTACACCCTGGATGGGATGCCAGTCCATCACAGGGCACAAGTTAGGGGTTCACCCTGGACGGGATGCCAGTCTATCACAGGGCACAAGGCTGGGGTACACCCTGGACGGCATGCCAGTCCATCACAGGGCACAAGGCTGGGGTACACCCTGGACGGCATGCCAGTCTATCACAGGGCACAAGGCTGGGGTACACCCTGGATGGGATGCCAGTGTATCACAGGACACATACACAATCATACTCTTTGGACAATTTAGAGATACCAATTAGGCTACCTGCATGTTTTTGAACTGTAGCATATGAACCCCACATCCACTCAGCCACTGTGATGCCCATGCTTTATATATATATCTACGTTTTATTATGAGGTAGGTAACGATGAACTTTTTCTAACAAAGTTAGCCGTGGAGAAATGGAAAAAATGTCTGCCCTATTGCAATTTTTACAAAATTGGAGGAATTTTCACTTTCACCTGATTTTGAAGTAAAGCTTGTTCATTCCCAGGTTCCAATTCACTTCTTGGTACTGAAATAAATAAACAATGAAGCCGGTGCTGACTTGCTTCGCATACGACATCCGCCATGTATATGTGTGTCCCCCCCAACACCCAAGGCTCCACGACACAGTAAACTGAACATCCCTCCTGAATTATAGCACCGGTCAAATGTCTGGACATGCCAAGCCGCCTACAAAAGAGAGTGATAGAGTGTCGCATCACATGATCAGAACACCTGAACTAAACACAGCAGAAATGGCTTTGGACTATCGATAAAAGTTAGCAAAGGCCACATGTTGGATGACATCAGGTCAGCCAGTCCCTGGAGTGATTGGGGTCCCTGGAGTGATTGGGCCCTGCTTAATCACTCTACCGACCATGGGATTTGAACTGGCAACTTTCTGAGTTCCGAACCTACAGAGCTGCCCGCCCCAACAAATTAATATTTTGTTTAATACATTTTCAGTCAATACACAATTCCATATATCTTATTTCATAGCTTTGAGGTCAAACGTACAGAATAGTACAAATAGATTTTTCTATGTGTTGATGTGTCCAAACTTTTGTCTGGTACTTTGCATCCATCCTGATGGGTTTGTTTCATTCACATCCTGTTAGCCAATAGGTCTTCTGACAAACTTATTATCTCTAGCAATCTCAGTCTCTTCAGAAAATAAGTAGAGGGCCATTGTTAATTAGTTCCTCAGTTTTTCCCAGGGCAATGGGTCTGGACGTCAACTAAAGACATTTTGCTTCAGGTTTAATTTAGCAAATTACCGCATCAGTATATTAGCCTCATCTCTGCCGCTTGGTGTATTAATACAGCCACTTACTCCCTCGTCCTTCTGTCTCATTACTGTATCTCCCCCGCATTCTATCTCTTTGTGCTCAAAGTTGTGGCAATCAGTCATTTGGTCTCACTGGTGATGTCAGCACCAGCAATGGTAATTCACAAAGCTTTAGTGTGTTTGGATTTGCATGTCATCAAGTCTCGTTGGACGATGAGAAACTTCAGTATTTCGTAAACTGGAAAATGAATTGGTTCCAGAACATACGTGACTCCAGGCTAACACTTTCATCGGGCATTCCCTTATAGGCTGGCTTTGGTACCAAACCAACAAAGTAAAATGATCTCCAGTGTAGTACTTAATAATTAACAAAACAAGTGATTTCAGCTCTGCACTGCCATTTAAACCCTGCCTCTTGGTTTCTGTCTTCCGTATGGCTTTTGTCTCGTTAGTTATAACACCAAGGATGTAGGTTTGGTTTCAACATCGCTATTGACCAAATCACCCCCGCACCCCTCACCCCTCTACACGGGGACATGTCCTTACTGTCAATACTCAAATCTATCCCTTTGTATACCAACTCCCTCAAAGTAACATCATATTATGAGCTATAAACACGATTTAAATATTGTTTTAAATGAGGACACAAAGAAGGACTAACACAGCCAGCCTACCAAATTAAGTGGGCCTTGAGATGCCTATGCTAACTTTAGCTGTTGTTGGCCAGTCGAAAATCATCGCTCTGATATTCATAGCATGTTCCACCGATTATCATTATGCAGTGTGAATTACATTACTTGTTGCCACCTTTAATATTAGCCGACAGACAGTGATGCTGGATTCTGTTTAACTCAGATTAACATTAGTTAACCTAGATAGTGAAATTTTCATAGCAGTGGCCTCATTCTTAAGAAAGCCATTTTTACCACAATACAAATACAAATGTGGCCTATTTCCTATAGAGAGGAATACATATCTGGGGAGTCTTTCTGGAAGCTTTCATTCTCATTTAAGAGTCAAATCTCAGTTTATACCCCATTCTGTGTATTTTCTCCGCTGTGTTTTGGTCACATGACCCATGCAGTGTGGGGGTTAACATTAAGCCCTTACAAGGGTTGTTATCATACAGGTGTATATGCCCACAGGATACCGGTGAAGGTCAAACTCTGATATAAAACTGGCCAACTTTTTGAAGCAAGCTATGGTGTTTATATCTTAAATCCTTAACATGATGCTGTTGTGGTCATTTTCCTTTGACTTAATTTTCATCGTAATCAGCAGAACATCAGGCTAGACTTAAACATAACAATGAATCAGAAACTAGAATTGGTGATAATGTATTTGAGGAGATACTGAAGGATCATCAACATCTGTTTCAGGACTTTATAACAAGAGTTTTATTTAACGAAGGAAACAAAAAACATGCAAAAAATGAAATTGTGTCCATCCCAGTAAATCCTTTGTGGAAAGTGACAATTAACTCAGTGGTTCCCAGACTGGGAACAGACTGAGTCATCGGCTACCTCAAGCGAAAGATAGGATTGATCTGGTAGTGGCGCACTGGGGAGTGCTGTGTGTCTCAATGAGTTCGGAAGGTCACTGGTTCAAATTCCGTGGCGAGCAAAGTGGTTTCACCACTGGATCCTTAGACAAGGCCCTTAACCCCAATTGCAGGGGCTGGATGACCCTGCTCCCTCAAATGAATTTTGCATTGAATAAAAGTGTTTGCTAAATAAATAAATATGCAAATGTATTCAGACAAGTGTTGTTGGAAAAATGACTGTGCATTCAGTAAGTGGTTATTATGAATCTCCCTGCCTCCACTCCACTCTACTCTTAGCCAATGCTAAGCCTTTATATTGTGTAAAATAATTTTGTTTGGTTTTTACAGCAAGAAATGCCCTTTGGTACGTGCTTTCAGTTTATTTGTCATGGGACATGACTGGTCAGTTGCAGTTCCCATTGCTCATTGGTCCCCCAACAGGTGAGGAGGCATTTCTGTTACTATTACTCAGCACACTAGTGGCCAAAATTGTGGAGACACTTCCAATTTTTAGAGATTGCAGAACTATTCCAGTTACTTATTTACTTATCCAGTGTATGACATTTGTAAACATTCTTTGATTGTTTATAAACATTACTGCCAATGTTCGTGTAGCAATTTTTAAAGCACAATTGCAAAAATGCGGGGCGTTTCCACAATTTTGGCCATTAGTGTATAGTTAATATTGTTTTTGCATCATTGTTGACTGATAGTCATTGTCTGCATGAATCATGTCATTATTTAACATCATTAGCTATTCAAACATTTATTTCGAAATATTAATCTACAACCCAAACACCATTTAATAATTAATTATTGGCATGGTATGTAGAATATGGATCACATTGTTGAAATGTGGTGCATTTTATTTGACGTAAAACATCATTTTTATAAGAGGCAAGTGTTGCAGAGTAACTAGTTACATGTAACAGCGTAACATAATGACATTATAAAAGTAATGTACTTTACTGGAGTACACCCAGGGTGTTCCCTGCCTTGTGCCCTGTAATGTAACCCATTACTTGGAAAAATAGGTAACTAAATTACAGTTACTAATCAACATCTTGAGGATTACAAATGGGTTACATCTGAATATATTCTTTTAGTTAACGATTATAGGTCTGCGTAGAATATAGCATTCATTTTGTTGCTTTGCATCTTATTACCATACAGAAATACCTTCTTTTGGCATATTTCCAGATAGTGCCGGTCAGCTTTGGGAGTTTTCAGCTTTATTTCCCAGTTTAAAACATTTGTTAGTAATCAAAAAGTAATCCAATACTAAATATTGTTACATAATGTTAACTATTATTCCTATGCCGACGATACCCAAATATACATTTCGGTTATGCCTAACGACACCACACCCATTGTCACTTTAGCTAATTGCTTTAACGACGTTAAGACCTAGATGAGTGAGAACTTTTTGTCACTAAACGCTCAGAAAGCCAAGGTTCTGCAGTTTAGAGGCAGGTCTGCATAATCTCCACACTCTACTCCACACAGCTGAACTTTTCCCTCAGCAGCTCAGCCCATAACCTAGGTGTCATCTTAGATACACATGTAAATGCAGTATCGAAGGCGTGCTTCATACAGCTATGTGAAATTGCGAAACTGCGATGATTTCTTACTATTCAAGACACTGAGAAATTGATACATGCCTTTGTATACAGTAGGTTACACTACTGTAATGCTATGTTATCTGGGAGCTCACGCTGCACAATAAATACCTTACATCATATTCAAAATGCAGCAGCTTGAATTATCACCAGGAGCAGTAAGTATGAACACATAACCCCTGTTCTGAGTTCCCTGTATTCGCTTACTGTTAGGTTTAGAGCTGACTTCAAAGTTCTCCTACTTACATATAGGGAACTTAAAGGTCTAGTTCCTGCCTACCTGACAGAATTACTTCAAGTATACAAGCCGCGTTGTCCACTCAGGTCACAGAATGCAGGTTTCCTTGTCATTCCACATATAAATAAAGTGAGAGTGGGTGGTAAAGCATTCTGCTACTGGGCCCCCTACATTGTGGAATGGTTTACCAGTCTATGTTCGGGATGCCAATTCGGTCTCGGCCTTTAAATCTCGACTGAAGACCCAGTAATTCAGTTTAGCTTACCTGCAACCTACCACACCATAACTATGGCTGCTGGTGCTGCTGTACATGTCATTTTTATCTACTATGCTTGTCTGTTTATGTGTCACTGCATGTTCTGACCATCCATGCTCTCTGCCTTCCCACATGTCCAGGTGGAGCCCGGGGTGGGCACCATCTGAGCTGGAGTCCTGGTTCAGTCCCATGGAGGGGTGACATCACAAATGGGTCATACAAACTGTGTCATCGTGGGTGCAGCCTTCAGTGCCACCCGGCACAGACCAACGTGGAGAAAAGACCTTGGCCACCCCTCAGAGGGCAACATGGATAACGGACTCATTGATAGACTTTGTCTTCCTTCTTAGTCCCAGCATATACCTCCCTTTTAGCAGGCATGTCCACTCTTTTCTGTTTTCAGTAATGTTAGCATGCCCAGGGGGATGCAGCCAGTTGACCTTGGACCCCCAGAGGTTTTTTTTCTCCCTGCTTGGGAGTTTTTCGTTCCTCTCCTTCTTTATTCAGTTTCTTTTTTCCCAAGTTCTGTATCTCCCTCTACTTCTCTTTCATGTATCACAACACAACTGTATCACTTTGGGACAACTCTGTTGTGCTATATAAAAATAAATTGAATAGAACAGTAATCCGTAACCTATTACATTTCAAAAGTAAGCTTCCCAAAACTGGGATGCAACAGTAATGTTTCAAAAATCTCATCCAAAATTTGGGAAAAAAAATCAAAATGACATGACATGGCAGTGAGAAACTTTCAACTAAGATAGATTGATGGTTGGTCTAGGAAAGGAAACTCCATTATGTAATATCCCTGCATGTAGAAATCTTGCTTTGAAGTTAAATGTCACACTCACCATCAGTGTACCATAGATCTATGGAAATGGTTATTGTACAGACTTAGATATTCACAGCAAGGTAGTTCAGGAAATTCCACAGTTTCAGAAAATCAAAGTTGTTGCAGTAGAAGCAAAGTGTGAATTCCTGATAGTTAGAAGGTTCATTTTGATGAGAATTTACAAGCTTTTCGCACTGCCTACCCCAAACAGGAGAGGTAGATTGCTATTGTTGTAGATGAGATTGTGAATCGTAGATCATTTGACTTGCAAATGGCACATATAACAAATAAGTACAACTGGTTTATTGTGCCATATTAACATTTACTGTAACAATGTTTTGTATGTTCATTTTTGGCCCTTGTTTGCAATGGACTGACTTTTTTTTCAAGATAAATGCTAATTTTTCTGTTCCGATAGGTCTTTGTCAAGCAGCAATGTGTTGCTGTGCTCTAGTGAAAAATTCCTTCTGAACAAAACTTCTTAAAAAGCGTCCTTCTGAACTTCTTAAAAAGTTTTTGTTTCTCATGAAAGATATTTTTGGCTCAATTTTCCCACCATAGGAAAGAGAATGAATAGG
Organism: Isichthys henryi; assembly: GCA_026776945.1. Taxonomy (NCBI): domain Eukaryota; kingdom Metazoa; phylum Chordata; class Actinopteri; order Osteoglossiformes; family Mormyridae; genus Isichthys; species Isichthys henryi. Next base: position 20,091,409 of record JAODJX010000097.1, on the reverse strand, counting down.
TTTATAGAGTTAATTTAACACCGGTATGAGTAGAATAAGGGAACACAAAGTGTATTTTCAAATTAACAATCATGGAGCCATTTTATTAATCTGAAGCACTGTTAAAATAATCCCCATCATAGGGTCGCTGTTACGTCCGCTTGTCGGAGGAGCGAGCATGGAGCGGGAAATCAGGATCAGGCAGGTGGTATTCCAAAAAAGGGGCTTATTCAGGGAAAACGGGGAACAACATGGAGGAAACATCAATGACAAGACTAGGGAGACAGACTGAACGGGAACTGAAATACAAGAGTCTAATCAGAAAGAACACGGGACAGCTGGTTAGATTGGGAGTCCACACGAGGGTAACGAGATGGGTGTGGCACATGGACGGATCGTACGAGCAGGTCAAGACAGCCGCCTCAGTCTAGACGCAACACAGGCGATTGCCTAGGGCAGCAGTTGATTAGGGGATGCAAAAGATCGAATGGAAAAGTATCAAAAAAACACCCCTGGTTGCATTCTGCGACCTTATTTATTTACACTAGTTCACTGCTTTTCTTGTGAAACCAGCTAGTTAGCAGCTAGATACCCCTGTGCTAATGAAATGTACATTTGTACATTGCTCTAGGTGGGGTGGGGGCGCTCAGCAGAATCTCGCCTAGAGCACTAGAACACACAGGGACTCCATCAGAGTCAATTAAACACTTGCAATTTTTATGTGCTTGGTTTACTTGAAGATTGTCATTTTGGGTCCAATCCCAGTTAATCAAATCCAGCAGTATGCCTCATCTGTAGCCAAATCCTGCCAGCTTTCGTTTACCAAAAGGCTTAGCTGACAGGAACAGACATAAAAACAAAAACAGAAACCTTTAACCTTTAAAGGCAGATTAACTCTGCACCACATAGGCAAGATATTATACAGAATTTTATAGTCGGCACAAAAAATTAGAAAGTAGACTATATTCTAACTACTGATTGTGTGTTTCGCTAATATCCTCCTGAGATCCAGGGAAAAAGGTTTGCAGGGTCACAGTTCCAAAGCCCAAACTGTCCTCTTTAAGGGACAATAGCACTAATAGGATGGCACATATAGTATGAGAAATATGAACAAAAATGTAATGTCCTCTACAGAGGACAAAAATGAATTGCTGGATCTCTAGAGGTTATATAGTATTTATTATGTTGCCTAAGCTTTAAACAAATTATGTTAACACTAATGTTTATCACGTTTCAAATAACTGAGACAAAGTAAATGCAATGAATCAACTTCAAGTGCAGCTCTGGTGCATGAATAGAATGATATGTATGTGTAATGCAATAATTGTCGTTAATTTGGGTTCCAAATGATAACAAAACACAGCAAACATCAAAACAAACACAGTGCTGTGGGATTTTGCATTAAGCTCTTAAACAATGTGTCTTCTGCCTGCTTTCTACAGCTTGTGGCCTGTCCACAGCACAGGCAGAGCTGGTAAATGCAGCCTCCAGAATAATCTCCCTTGATGGTAACAGGGATCGCTGTCTTTTCACACTTCGTGGCCGTTTGTCTCTCTCACAGCATGGGGCCATTTAGCAGCCTTTCCACATGCAGAGAGCTCCGATATTCTAAAAGCTACCCGGTGGCATTTAATGGTGTCGCTGTAACGCACAAATTCAGCAGTAGGTGAAGCGTGGGGGGTAAGTTCAGCCAGTTCACTTCTAAATTTCTTAGCATATGCTAAGAGATGGAGTGACACGATCAGGGACCACACAGAGGTCCTGACCCAGCAACGAACCAAGTGGAAAACTTTGACTGGCTCTGAAAATCCTTGCTTCACTTGACCCCAAATGCAATTATAATATCATAAAATTTAATTCACTCAAATAAATGGCATCGTTGAGTTATATTTTGCAGTGAAAAAGGCTTTTTATCAACTAACATGTGAGGCATTTTGCGTACTTGCAGATATTATTTACCATTTTAATGAAAGTTTGCTCCAGCCCGATACTAATCACTTAATTAAATATTAATAGCAGGTTATGTGAGTTCCTCTGTGTTTCCTAGCTATACAATGCGACAAAGGAAGGTGAGAGTACAGGTGAGAGAGGCACCCCGAGTCATTACACCACAGGTAAGGATCTGGCTTTTTGGAGATGGACAGCAAGTGCAATTATGAAAATGAAGGTGTGTAAACCAAGATGCCTGCGGTATGGCTGTGACAAAAATTACCATATATTATATTAAGGAAGGTGTTAATTTATGTTGTAGCAGAGTTGTGACACTCAAGTTCGGATATCAAAGAGCTTGGTTTTGTCACGTGCTTGGCTGAATTTTTACTCCTCCTTGACTTGGACTCCAACACTCTTGACACGAAGAATCCTCCCTAGTCCATCCAAGTACAGAGCCGTATCATGTCTGTTGCCCATAAGCAGTTTTAGTACCCCCAGATTTCTTATAATAGCTTCAGTATTAATCAAACATTGTGCACAAACCCACTGATCAACAGTTATCCAGTTTGTGTACAGTCAGTGTTCAGCCGCCCAGGAGCAGTTATGCTGAAAGGTTTTAGAGGAGAATATTTAGGCTTGGGTGGTATCTAATTTTTCTTATTGTAGCAGCACTCAGACATTATACCGCGATACTGAATTTTAAAAGCAACACCATTGTTCTATTTTAAAATCTTGGCAATAAAATTGGATGATTAATAAATTTTCCAAAAATAAATATATCCAAAATTCCATGGTATACTGTATTACCTTGATACCACATAAGCTTACATCAGTTATTGAACAGACTTTTTAAAAACTTAAACACCGAAGAAATTGCGACTTTAAATGTGACAGTGTACAAAATTCACAGCTTTTATCAGAAGTTTTTTTCATATTAAAAGTCTTTTCAATCATTGTCTCCACCTTCAAGGAACTAATGGCGGCATGGCTGATCTAATGGGAGATCCAGGAACTTTTTCAGATACAGGTCTTAACCTGCTGAGTCACACAGCAACTCTTGGCTAAACACATTAAATGTTACATAGCTACACATTGTTATCTGTTATCTAATTTTTGGGGCATATTTTAAAAGTCAACAATGTTGTTCATGATGGCAACTACCAGCTAGCTAGTTGTAAAAATGATGTGACCGCATCATAATGAGACCTCATACTGCACATTTAAGGCATGAGATGCTCACGGCGCTTACATTTCTGAAAAGCAATATGCCATCGATGTAGTGTGGAGAGTCCCAGTCCTGACAGATATCATGTATAGTGTTACATATTTCTGTGTGCACTTCATCTTTAGCTACATTAGCTAAATTGCTAATAGCTTTAGCTACAATAAAAAAAAAACCCTTTTAAGAAAACTTATTATATTGTTTTATGCATATTCTTCTGGTTCCAGAAGCTATTCTAAATGTGTTCAGTAGGATACAGTCATGTATGAATGTAAAAATTTGAGGTATTTGTTTAGTCTTCAGTTTATGTGTTTTGCATCCAGATTCATATGCCAGAACTGTACTTGGGTTTCTCTGGACTCGAACTCTAACTCGGCTACCCAGCTCAGGTAGTAGACATAGTCTTGGCTTGGACTCGGCTCCCTGTTGCACTCGTTTTTTGCTTGGACTCGATTTGTTATGATATGGTCTTGATATGATATGTTAAAGATATGGTCTTGACTCAGACTCGACTAAGGTGGACTCGACCACGACATTGAGTCATAGTTCATAGTTCCGGTCCTGAGTACTCAATCTGCTTTGTGTTTTGCTCCAAATGTCTTCATTAGCGAGGTTTAGATCCACTGACACAGATTTGACACATTAGAAACTAGATGCTGTGGATCCACACAATCGGAAGTGCATTTGTAGATTTTATTTAATTTATTATCCAGAAACAAACCAATGGTAAACTTAAATTCATCGTAAAAATATTAATCTTTTATATCTTTCTGAAAGCCTAATTAGTTACCACTGGCTAGCTAGTTAATTTTATGTCTAAGGTATCTGCAAAAGAATCAGATGCAAACTGAATGATTTAAAAATAATTCAACAAATAAATAAATAAGTCATAAGGCAGAAGCACTTGCCAAAATCACACTTGTAATTTCATCAGCAGTTTGGCGAAGCTCAATTAATTAGCGGCTCAGTTGGAACAAAGACCCACGGACGCGTGGGGAATTGAGGACTACGATTAGGAAGGCCTGCTTACAGATAGCAAACACATTATTCAAGAGCTGCATTATTGTTTAATTCAGAAATTATTTCAAGGTCGGTCTCAATATTTTTCGACCTTGTGAGGTCATTCATTTATTAATGAAAATTTCTGTTGTTATTTACCTTGATATATCAGTATAATAGGCCTACATTTTTTTTTTTTATTTTGAAAACGCCGACATTCCAATGCATGGTGGTGATGTGTGACCTTTCAGGTGAAAATGACAGATACCAATTAACATTATAAGGAGGGATTTAAAAAAATATATGTAAATTTGGGGGCTCAACAATTTTCATCTTAATTGCATGCTTTGGTCGGCAGAGAAGCTGAAAGATTGTAAATGAAAGAAAGTTGCTTATAGTGATAATTCATGCAGAACAGATAAGGCGTGCCTAGCCCAGTCATGTGACCTGCCCAGCCACTGGCACTCGGCAGATCTGCCCGTGCTGTCAGGAGCGTGTACTGGTGATTAAAAATGACTGCACGCCTTCTTTACAGCTCACCCTGTGTGCCTGAGGTCAAAGGAGTGACTTTTCATCTGTAACCCGACGAAGCCATGAAATATTAAGGTGCCCTCCTTTTCATAACATCGCCGTGTAAACAACTGTATTATTTGCATGATTGACACCGTATCTCCTCAGTGCTGGCCTTTGAAAGCCTATATCCGTGTAATAATGAAAAGGGGAGCACAGGGGACAATTAAATGAAACTGAATGCATTTTGTGCTGAATAAAATGGCCGAGGGCCTTGAGCAGCAAGGGAAAAAGATAAGAAGCATGTCTTTGGGGTCTCTGGTGGCCAAAACCCAGGTGACCAGCCCTTAAACAAGTGACCCTGGTACACTGATTAGACCCAAGACTTTTCTACTGGACCTTGGGAAAGACCCACATCAATGCAGTCACACCCTCAAATTTAGGCTCCCAGAGAATTGCCTGTCTTTTTTTTCCATTTAAAAATTAAGGCCAATAATGACCAAACACAGACTGTTCTCTGCTTTGATGGTGTGGCTGTAATGGAATTACAGTTTCCTATTCACATAAACATGACATGATATAAGATGGTAATTACCTGATAATTACTACCATTTTACTAACCATTAAAAGCTGTTGCATTAATTTCTCTCTCTTTTATGTACAAACCGGATTCCAAAAAAGTTGGGACACTATACAAATCGTGAATAAAAACTGAATGCAATGATGTGGAGG
>JAODJX010000097.1:20069668-20085935 GCA_026776945.1 Isichthys henryi | reverse complement strand
GCACCTCCACATCATTGCATTCAGTTTTTATTCACGATTTGTATAGTGTCCCAACTTTTTTGGAATCCGGTTTGTAACAATGTGCTTTTGGCTCTCACTGTTGACACTTTCAAACACTACAAAATTTCCATTTTAAGTGTTTAGCATGAATGGCACTACAACAGGAACAGGAATTCTGAACAAAAAAAGATTTCCTGGCCATAAAAAAGTTACCGTTTGAATTTAAATCAGCAACTACTTAAGAGCCAATGATTAGATAATTATTACAGCTCAGCAACGTTATGCAGCAAAAAAATGAAGTCAGCTGAATATCTGAATCTACTGAATAGTCGGGTTAGGAATTTTTTCTTCCTTAATAGTATGGGGATATTCCAGGATGATAAAGCCAAGATTCATCGGGCTTGAATTATCAAGGAGTGGTTCAGGCAGCATGAGGAATCATTTTCACATATGAATTGGCCACCACAGAGTCTTGACCTTAATCCCATTGAAAGTCTTCGGGCGCTTTTCCACCACAGCAAGTACCGCATGGTACTTTTGGTATGGTACTTTTTGTATTTTTGCTTTTCCATTGACTCCCGATCCAGTACCACCACCAAAAGTTTCAGTACAAAAAGTGTCAAACCAGCTTGGGTACTTAATTGATACTTCAGTACTTTGGGGTGGGACTTGAAACACTTTCTTTATCGATTATTTATGCAAATAGCTTGCTGAAACACAATACATAGAGCTGAAAGTAAGAAAAAGCCTTATCTTAATCTGCTTGACCAGTGATGTGAGAATTGCATACAGTGTTGGTATATGTTGGCGCATTGTCCAGCCCTATAGTACACTACAGCTCTTTTTCTAATTAAGTACAAGATACCCCACTTTGGCTGTGATGTCATTCGATGCCGGTACCAGTTTTTATGGCAGTGGAAATCCAACACCTTGAAGTACTGTACTTTTGGTACTTTCCCTCCATACTGTACATGGTGCAGTAGATAGGCACCCTGTGTACTGAAGAAAACTCTACGAAGTTGTTCAACTCACTTATCATCAGTACAAGATATTGATGAGAAATGAATGCAAATCTGGATGAAAAATGTTGTGTAAGCATGTGGAAACAACACACCAAAATAACAAATGCGCACTATAATCAAAGCTACAGTAAAGGTGGTCCAATAAAATATTAAGTGTGCAACTTTTTTTTGGCCAGGCTGTGTGTTTTGCAGCTATTTTTAGAAGGGTTTAATCTTGACTTTTTAGATTTAAGTGACTAAGTGTTCTTTTCCTGGATACTTCGTAATTAAATATGCCAGAGAGCATATATGTGGTATATATTTAAACATGTATGTTGCTTTAAAAACCTATTCAGCAAACTAAGCAGATCTAAGTATCCTCATCGCACTTTCTGGTTATAGACTAGGGCATGCAAAATATGCAGCTGTATAAATACTTTGACAATGAAGAGTGTCAGGATCAAGATCGGCCTATTACAGAAGAGGAAAACAGAGCTGATGGAAAGGTGATTGAACGGAATTGATGCTGATGGATTCTCCAAACGTCCAACCGGACAGCTCGAGCGAGATGGTGCTGCAAAGTCAGTAGTCGAGCGGGGAATGTGTGTGAAGTGGCACACCAGTGACCTTGTTGTTTGCGGGGCCCGTATCCCTCAAACTCACACCGGACTGATGACAGCTAGAGAGCAGGTGCAGGCAGACAGCTTAGTCAGACAGACCATTAGGCCAGAAGGAGCAGGCGGGGTGCGTGTGCAAACAGGATAATGAATTATAAGTGGTTGCTTGGTGACACACTAACTACAAAGTAGCTTCTGGAAACCTAACAATGTTTTCATGTATACTTTTATGCGTAAACTAAATTAATGATTTCTCATAAAACGACTCAACCTCTTTTCTCCTCTAAAATTTGGAAGCTATTCAGCCTCTTCAAAGGTGCCTCATTTGGCACAAGTGTGAAATTATGCATGCCAATTTTTAAGCATTTATATTTCAATTCAATGCTTGAATGCCAAAATTAAAGCTTCCTTTTGGAGGCTTTAATTTTGCAGACATTGTGCTTGAGACGATTCTTAAAACATTTGTCTGGACAAAAGTCCAGGGCTAGAGCGGCAGATGAGGGAAGAAGCAAATGTCCTTCAGCTGACCCTCTACATTACTGAATCCCTCTCAGAAAACTCTAAGAAAAGACCGGAAGGCTGTTTTCTTTAAGGAACCGTCCATAACATTAGCAGATCTGCAGAAATGCCGCTACACCAATGAATCAGGTGCTTACTGGTGGATTGGGTACTTACTGGTGAATCGGGTGCCTACACAGAACACATTACAGTCTGCAAATCTATATGTTCTTTGGGAAGACCCCATCTAGAATTTTGTGTGCAGGTTTGCTCACCATACCTTAAAAAGAACATTGATGCCTTAGAAAGGCTTCAACGCAGGGCTACAAGAATGATTACTGGTTTTAAGGAATGTCTTATGAGGAAAGGTTAGCTGAGCTGAATCTGTTTAGCCTCGAGCAAAGGAGACTAAGGGGGAAAATGATCCAGCTGTATAAGATTCTAACGGGTCTGGATGCTGTTCAGCCAAATGGCTACTTCAATATTTATTTAAATTCTAGAACTCATGGCCATAGGTGGAAATTAGCAGGAGAATATTTTAAACTAGATTTGCGAAATCACTTCTTTACACAGCGTGTAATTAGAGTATGGAATAGTCTTCCTGCTAGTGTAGTGCAAGCTAAAACCCTGGGTTCCTTTAAATCAGAGCTATATAAAATTTTAACAACTCTGAGCTATTAGTTAAGTTCTCCCCAAACGAGCTTGATGGGCCGAACTGCTTCCGCTCATTTGTAAATTTCTTATGTTATTATGCTATCAAAACACTTATTTTAATTTACATTCGTTGGTGGATGTCAGACAACAAAAAACTATTACCCTTTAATTGAGTTGTTTTTAAAGCTCGTATGGATCTTAAAGAAATATGTACTTTGCAGAAATGTGACAACTGGTCAGGGGCAGAATGCTTTCCTAAAGCCAGCGTCGCCTGAGGTTATTCAAGGACAAGCCTCCTATCCAGACGACCAAATTCTTTCTCCAGCAGACAAACAAGTAAAAGATTTAAAAAAAAAAAATATATCAAAGTTCTGGAATTTTTGACGACGATGATAGGAATGCGAACTAAAAGCAAGTACATTTTCAGCACAATTCACACCCATGTTATTCTTATCTGAGATACCAGACTGATGACAGACACATCTGTTGAAATGTAGCCCTGAATCTTACACATACATATACTGACAGGTAGCGGCAGCAGACATTTATACAGTTAGGCTAGTCAGGTTATTTTTCACGCCTTCAGAGTCTGGCATAAAAATAATATTTGCTGACAAATTTATGCCCTTTCTCTGGCCCCTGGTACCTCTCTCCCCGAGTTACTGCTGTCCAGCCATGATCCTTCAGCAGGTTTATTGGAACAGAGAAATGTCACACATTCAAAGGACATCATCTGTCACAGCAATATGAGAACTTCAGGCAAGGGAATCCGTCTCCAAGAACATTTTATGATAACATCTGTGCTTTTAGAGAATTTCTGGTAAAAAGAATATTTTTTTTTGTGATGAACATAGGCTTTATACCTTAGTGTTTATAACATCTGCTGTACAATGGCACATCTTTGCTGCCGACCATCCCAGCCGCCATGAACATATTAAAACCAACAACAATGGAGCATGGAACTCGTATAATAGGATTATAACACTGGGTTCTGTGAAATGGGGAAATTCTGTATGATTTTGGACAACCTCCGCAACTCAGGCCCACAGATCAGGGAGGAAGAATCTCTCTAATTGCCTCGAGACAAACATATAAACTACAGAGTAGTTTCCCAAACACGAGTATACCGCCATGTGCCACAAAACAATGTTTCGATCAACGATGGTGGTCCCGCAAGATTATAACGGAGCTGAAAAATTCCTATCGCCTGGTGACATTGTAGCACAGCGCCTAACTCACGTGTTTGTGGTGATACTGGTGTAAACAAACCCACTGCTGTCAGTCATGTAAAAGTATAGCACATATTAAATAAGTATTACATAAGTGCATAATACTTAATAAGGGTAATAAACAACTACATTACTGGTTTATGCATTAACTATACTGTACTTTTTATCATTATTTTAGAGAGTACTCTTTCTGCTTATAAAATAAAGTTTACTGTAGCCTAGGTGAGTAGTTGGCTGTACCATGTAGGTTTGTTGTAAGTACAAATTATGGTGTTTGCACAATGACAAAATCGCCTAATGACACACTTGTGAAAACATATGCCTGTTGTTAAGTGACGCATGATTGGATACTGTTTCTAGAAAAGTTCAGGTAATGTTTCAGAGCAATAATTTTGAAATCTTGCAGCTTTTCTCTCATGAGTTTTCGCTCGAGACCCAGGTTTCTGTCTCTACATGCCTTTTGGTAAAAGTTTTTTTCCACCTGATGCTTCCATTTCCGATCAGGCAGGTGGCCCTTTTGTCACGACTAACGAAACGGAATTAACGTAAACTGGCAGAATAAATATTTTCCATTAATTACGGCAGATGTGTTGCAAAGCGGATGGAAAACTCATTAAAAAGCGGGATGAATAATTGAGAAGTGAGTGGTGTAGAGGCAGATCTGCTTACATCTTCGACAGGTCTGTGCATGAGTCAATGGGGGGGGGGGGGGAAATGCAGAGCTGAGAGGGGCAGGCAACGGGCCAACGGGCCAGTGAAAGTGAGGAAAGGGCCAGCTTCATTACCGGAAGATGGAAACTGGCAGCTCTGGCCATAACGCTGCTTTGTTGTGGGGGGGGGCACAGGAAGTGCATGGAGCCACCAGAAACAGAGACCTCCGATCGCCAGAGGAAGCGGCTCCTTTGGTCCCCGTTCGGTGTTCTGTGACTTTATTTGACACCATTTCGTGCCTCAGTGAGTCGTAGCAGAGCTAAAGCCAAGCGATTTTCATGCCAGCTGGCCAGGGTCAACGTCACACCTGGAGGGTGCGGGGGTGCGGTATATATGTGCCTTTCATTTTGCCACTGACACTCTGCAAGTTCATAGGGGGCTTTTCTGTTCTGCCTTCATCCATACTGTCACATGTCTGACAAGAGAATTTCCCCATGGGGATCAAAGAAAGTGTCATTATTATTATTATTGTTATAAACATTGGAGATGGAATTGGACTGAAGTCCTCCATGTTATGAAACGGTTTTACAGTTTTTTTTGTCCACGTGAAAGACTTTAAATAGATAAATAAAAATCCAACAATATCTGATAAAGTTCATACCCTGTAATAGCTAAGCCGCTAATGAAAGCCAAAGCAGAATGTGTTGCATTATGGGATGGTCAGCAGAGCCAGAAAAAGTTAACAAGAAAGACCAACACAAATATGTTCAGAAGTAACTGTCTGCTTACAGTTGTGTGTATATGTATGTATATTAGGGTTATGGGCTGATTAATCATGATTTTTACCTTTACAAAAGCCTCAAGGGGTCTGTGTATTTACCTGGTATTAGTGTGAAGTCAGGAATATGGTACCTGGCGTAAGAGCTGGGTTTAAATGCTGCTTCTGGGAGACAGCCATCTGCCACCAGAGTCCTGTCATCCAGACCAGTGACAGCTGACAGCAGCTGGATCTGGCGTTGTCACAACAGGGCCAGCGCTATGTCAGGCTTGCATTCGCTTGCCCCAGGCTCTTCCTTGCTGAGGGCTGTTTGCATGGATGCCACCTGTTGTGGATAAAGGACAGAAGGGGGCCCCGACCACCTGCTACACAGGTACCACTCCATACCTCGAATGCATCTGTGACATGAATTTTTAGCACTAAGACTGTTCTCTGGCATGAATTATTTGATGAATAAATCAAATGTGATGCAAATGAGAGATTTGAGATAAAAAAAAGCCTGTATGTTATGCAGAGGGAGCTGATGGGAGATGACCCCCCTGCACAGGTGAATATGGATCCTTCAAGGTAAGCTAGCAGCATCCTTGCCATGCTGCCTGTCCTGAGCGCGTGACGTGGGGGGCCCAGAGAGGAGGATGTGCACCCCCTCCTCGGTAGAACCAGGTGATCATTGCAGACCAATCAAAGAGTCCCCTCATGGTGAGCTGAATATCTCTACATATTCATGAATGATTTGTGCAAATCCTCTAGAGCAAGTTGAAGGAGGTGTAAAAAAGAACTTCACCAAGGGGACAATAAAGGATTGATTATTATTATTATTCATTTATGGATTATAGTCACCTACAGAGGATAAATTTGATGGTACCCTTCCACAAAAAAATACAGTATCTCTGAAATAACTTGAAACTGACAAAAGTTTAATGGCATCCCAGATTGTGTAATCCATATTTAACACAAATCAGACTTTGCTTTTGATTATTGATTCAGTTGAATATTTTATATAATTAAACAAATGAAAATGGCAGGGACAAAAAAAATTGTACCAATAATTTAATATTCTGTGGCACCACCTTTTCCTGCAATCACTGCCAACAAGCGATCTTTGTACTTCACAATGAGATGTTTGCAAATAGGTAGTTTGGCCCACTCTTCCTGAGCAAACTGCTCAAGCTCTCTCAGGTTTGAAGGGTGGCATCTCCACACTGCAATTTTCAGATCTTTCCATAGATGTTCAATAGGATTAAGATCTGGGCTCATGGAGGGCCATTTAAGAATAGTCCAATGTTTTTTTTTTCTCAGCCATTCTTGATGCTTTTAGCTGTATGTTTTGGGTCATTATCCTGTTGGAGGACCCATGACCTGTAACTGGGGCTGAGCTTTCTGACACTGGGCAGTACATTTCACTCCAGGATGTCTTGGTAGTCTTGAGACTTCATTGTGTCCTGCACAGATTCAAGGTTCCCTGTGCCAGATGCAGCAAAGCAACACCAAAACAAAACTGAGCCCCCTCCATGTTTCACAGTAGGTATGATGTTCTTTTCTTTTAAAGCTTCATTTTTTCCTTCTGTAAACATAGAGCTGATGTGTCTGGTCAAAAAGTTCCAGTTTTGTCTCATCAGTCCAAAGGACATTCTCCCAGAAACTTTGGGGCTTGTCAACATGCACTTTGGGGAATTCCACTCTGGCTTGTTTGATTTTCTGTCAATAGTGGAGCCCTCCTGGTCTTCTTCCATGGAGCCCATTATTGTGCAAAATGCCACGGATGGTGCGATCAAGTGACGTACCTTGACCTCGGAGCTCAGCTTGAATGGTTTTGGATGGTTTCCTTGGCTCTTTTTCTGCCATCCGCACTATCCTTCTGATCAACTTTCCTCTTGCGTCCATGTCCTGGGCAGGTTGGCTACAGTCCTATGAACCTTATACTTTTTAATAATATTGATACTGTAACTGTAGAAGACATTGCTGAAAAAGCTGCCAATTCCCAGTGTAAATCCCTAAGTTAGCAGACAGGTTACTCCCACGGGTAAAGCTGATAAGGGAAAAGAGTGAATGAATGTCTCATTGAGTAGTGCATGGAACTTAAGTATAAACTATACAAACTAGTATATACTAGCATATAGTGCTGGACAACCACCGGCACTAGTCACTTTATCCAATGGACAATAGACAAGACTGGACCTTTTAATATATCTCTGTTACATCTGCTGTATTTATTTATTTTGTTTGTTTGTATGTATGTATTTATTTATTTGATTATCCCTCCATCCATTTTCCAAACCGCTTATCCTACTGCGTCACGGGGGGTCCGGAGCCTATCCCGGAAGCAATGGGCACGAGGCAGGGAACAACCCAGGATGGGAGGCCAACCCATTGCAAGGCACACTCACACACCATTCACTCACACATGCATTCCTACAGGCAATTTAGCAAGTCCAATTAGCCTCAGCATGTTTTTAGACTGTGGGGGGAAACCGGTGTACCTGTAGGAAACCCCACGACGACATGGGGAGAACATGCAAACTCCGCACACATGTGACCCAGGCGGAGACTCCAACCTGGGTCCCAGAGGTATGAGGCAACAGTGCTGACCACTGCACCACCATGCCACCCCTTATTTGATTATTTATTTGCTTATTTCATCAAGAATATGAGCAGAGTGGTAGCTCTGAGGCTAGGGATTGGTCCCAGCAATCGGAAGGTTGCTGGTTTGAATCCTGAGAATGCCAGCAGTGATCCTACTCTATTGGGCCCTTGACGAAGGCCCCCAACCTAGAGTTGCTTCATCCTGGGTATGACGTTAATCTACATCCAGTCCTGCAAGCAGGTCCTCCAACTTACAGGGAAAATTTGGGAGTTGGTGGCAGGATTGGCCCTCCATTGTAAAATAACTTATGCTGCTCCATTCAGCACTCAGGTTCTCATCCCTGAGGTGGTTTGCCGTGTGATAGGTGTGGCAATGCACTGTAATCGGCGTGTCCCCCTAACGTATCTTTATCAAGATTTCTACAGTTTCTATAATCCCTACCATAACTATTATATTGTATGGGTATCCTTAACTCCCTTTTGTATTAGTGTATGTATATTCTCTATTATCATTATTATTCTCCTTTTTCTCCCTCTCCCTCATGTGTTGCACTTTTCTTGTTTCCACTCTCAGCACTTTCTGTACATAATACTGCACTGCAGTCCTGGGAATGTTCTTTCATGCCACTGTACGCTGTGGATTGTAAATAGATGGAATGACGATAAAGACCCACTTGACTATAGTTTCTGTGCTACTTGTGACTTCTGCTTTAAATTTCCATGAATGTCTAAAGATGTCTTATTTATTTAAAGGGAGACGGACTTCTAACTCTGGCATATTTTTGTCAATGACATGGAGTTGATGGCATTATGAAAATGCTTAAAAAACGATGATGTAAACAGATCTGTGTGGGTATAGCTACAACACGAAAAGAGTTGGCACCTATTCCAGGAGATAGTGAATACATCCTTAAAATGTAAGAATGGCAAGCAAAGTGTCCCTTTCAGAAACCATTAGATCTCTGGATAGGTCACTCAGCATTGCTATGAATTAAAGAACCTGTCACCTGCAACTGAACTAACAGAAACCGTGCAGCACATTCAGCATACTGTACAAATGATGGATCAGTAAACTATTTATTAAAAAAAATGCAAGCCATCTGAGTTATTTTGGTTGTATTGCATTGTCGGTGAACCTGAGAAGGTACAGCACGCTGTTTAAGATTTTCTTCCTGAACATCGTCATATTCAGCTTCAGTAATTTCCTCTAAGTTACAGCCTGATTAATATGGACCTTGACTGCACAAGAAAGCCATCTTATTTCAATCCCGGAAATTCATATCACAAATAAACTGACTTTGCCATATACCTCTTTCTTTTGTTCTGTTCTGTGACCACAGGTCCGCCAGGAATTCTCCTTCATTTACCCCTCGGAGACATTTCAAGGAGGAATTTGAAGAAAAGCATTCATAAAAGAGTTTTTATAAAAGAGTTGAGGTGAGGTGTTTGTGCCGTGTTCATTTCTTTTAAAAGGTATATTCCAGTTCATCGAGTCTTCCTACATTTACTCTCTTTTACACACTCTCTTTCCCGTCAGCAAAAATAGGAAATCTAATCTGAAGCGAATCCAGCATCTCTTCAGATCAAAAGTAATTGTGTCAGACGCGAGAGAGAGAAAGGAGCTTTGCTTCGCCGGACTGCGGAGCTCTCAGTTTTAAATGTCAGGCGAGTCGGGGTTTAGGGATGTGGTGCATTGCACTTTGGGCTGTCTAGAGGGGTTATTATCATTGATAAAAAGTTAAACTAAAACTAAAACAAAACATTTTTTTAGAACAGAAACAAAATGGGATACAAAAATAAAATGGAAAAACAACAACTAAACAAAAACTAAACATTTCTTCTGAAACGATCTGAAATAAAACAAAAACAAACATCAAATACTTTTCTGTTCCTGTTGTTTTTAAATACAATTTAGCTTGCGCTTTATATTGGTCTTTCGCATTGTTACTTGTAAACCATTAATAATAAAACATGTTTTGCCCATTTTGAGGACATACTGTAAGTACATACTATGCATTATAGTATTATAGTATTGTACATACTATTCAAGATGAGACACACAAAAGAGCCCAACAAAAAATTATCCCTATAAATAAAATTTCTAACACTTAATGGAAAGATATTGTTAAAATAAAAACTAACAAAACGACATTGAAAACGAGGTAAAACAGAACTGGGTTTGGAATGCATATGTGCGTGAATGGTGTGCGAATGTGCCCTGTAATGGCTTGGTGCCCCATCCGGGGTTGTTACCTTGCCCCCATAGCCTCCAGGATAGGCTCAGGACCCCGCATAACCCTGAATAGGACAAGCAGATATAGAACATGGATGGATGGATTTTAAATAAAATAATATAAAAATAGAAACTAAATTTAAAAAAAAACTATAATAAAACTGTGCTGTAGTACAGGAAGTGAGTCGGAAAGTATCAGGACAGAAATGTGAAATTTTCCTTCGCCTGTGTGTAAATCCGGCCTTTTGTGCACAAGCGTACCTATTGTGTTACCTTAGTGTTTTGCAATTATCAGTTATGCCGACCTGATTGCCCTCATGTGCTCCACCTGTGGCTTACCCTTAATATGTGATGGGCTAGTCGAGCGTTAGTGGTGTGTGGTAGTGGTCAGTGTCAGTGTCAGTGTTGGTATCGGTGTTGGTGTCTTTGGTCATGGCCTCCATGTTCTCTTGATTGTATTAGTCTACCTTGTGTGTGGCTCAGTAAACCCCATGACCTTGCACCTACTTCTTGGAGCCCCTGCACCAGGAATGCAGCGAGTTCAGTCCAGTTCTGTCGTTGCCGGCCCCTGCCCTCCAGGTTCTGCCCTGTCTCCAGTCTCGGTGAAAGACCCAGTCCTGTTGCTAGCCTGGGGCCACCTCAGGCCAGTAATCCAGGGACCCCAGGTGTACTCCATGAATTAATGGTCACTGCTGCCTCAGAGGAGTCACCCGCTAGGTGGTGTTGCTTTATGGCCCTCACTGTGCTTTGGGAAGGGAGGTACTGTGAGGCTTACCAATCGTGTAACTCTAGTGTGGCTTGTGATTATCGATTATCCTGCCTGATTGCCCTCGTGTGCGCCACCTGTGTCTTAACATTTATATGTGAAGGTTTAGGCCCTGGCAGGTGGGGCGAGCATTAATGGTGTGTGGCAGTGGTCAGTGTTGCATGGGAAGGTGTTGGTGTAGGTGATATCCTCCATTTTCCCTTAATTGTAATAATCTACACTTCATGTTGCTCAAACAGCTGGGATTCACATCAATATCCTGGTCTCCCTACATGTGTGCCTGGCCTTGTCTGTTTGTGTGCACACATGTGTAAATGATTTGCCTAGTGATGACTGTGCAGTAGTCTGTGGTGATCTAAAAACAGAACAACAGACTCTACCCAAAAATGATTTTCTATAGTGCAGGAGTAAGCTGTAGACTAGTACTTCTCAACCCAGTCCTCCAAGACCCCCAGACAGTCCATGTTTTTGCTCCCTGCAATCCCCAAGGACCTGGTTGAAAAACACAGTCATAGACATAAGTGCTGCACTACACTGGAACCAGATGTTCCAGGAGAGAACTTAAGAACAATGATAATTGAGCCCAAAATAAGTGAAGATGAGGCCTCAGGTGAGAGCGATGTCCCTGTAGCATTATTACCAAACAACCAAGCCATGACTGACTTGATGAGAAAAGCAAGTGCAGACATTTTTGCCTCCAGGCGAGACCTGACCAAACAGTGATGAGAGGTGACCATCCGCCAGAGTCCTGCCCACATGCTGACATAGGTCAAATGTTCTGATTATTGCATCTGTTTGATCACATGGGAACCAGGTGCTCAACAACATGCCCTGCCTGTGTGTCGCACCACCTACAGTTTTAATATCTTGGTTACTCATTACACAGGCAGTAGCTGAAGATCTCTCCAATAGGGCAGCTGGCACAGAACTGTTACCACATAAGGCTTAAGACCCTTTTATCATGGCCAGGGTCCAGGTAGCAAAACACTGCAACTGCTAGAAGAGTTTGCAAGTCGTGGTGTTTGAACAAAGAGCACCGTGTGGCTGTAATGATTTGGACAGCGTTAGTTATAATCAGATATACCTAAAACACTAGAAAAGAGATCCATCCTCCGTGTTCTGGAAGCCTAATTTGCAAAGGTTGTCCTACAGTTGGAGAGAAGTATGCAGCATTAATAAGTATGCTTGGAGGGGGTGCTGAATGCCTCCATCTTAATGAGATAAATGTCAGCTCCTAGTGGGTGAGAGATAGATCCTCTGCTTGTAGATGCACCACACTCTATCTTCGAACCCTAAAAACAATGCTATCTTTCTCCTCACAGGAAGCAGGGAAGGAGCTATGGGTGCTGCTACTTTATTGTTTGTCTGGTCTGTGATAAATTGCATGTATGTATTGTAAACCTGAATACTGGTTTTCTTCAGGTTTAAAGGTCTTTTATCACTTTGAGGTTCATTATTGATCAGAAATGTCTTTGTTCATGAAGCACTTGACCCAACTTAATGGAAGGCTTTTATCTAATTACACCTCTATTGGAGTTATCTAGTGGAGTTTTCAGTCTTCTCCCCACGTCACTTGAGTTATCTCCTGGGGTCCAAAAACATGCAATTAGGCTAAGTTAGGATGACCAGATAATCCATGTCAATGAGGACACTTTGAGCTATTTCAGGTTTTACAAAGTACTTTAGAACTGAAAGGCTCCTGTGCTTAGCTAAATACTTCAGTTCTTCTTGTGCTTTGACTGGTTTGTTTCCTTGATTGAAAGACGTATCCAGCTGTTTCACAATAACATTATTGTCACATGCATGATTATAGGAGACCAAGAGGCACACAGCAAGGATTCGGTGCCTTAGCGAAATCCAGGTCCTTTTGATTGAAATGGTAGTTTACAACTCCTGTCCTGACTCAAAGTGCCCTCCCTGACATGGATCATGGTCATCCTAGCTAAGTGATATCTCTAAATTGTCCTTAGAGTGTGTGTATGTGTGTGTGTGTGCTCTGCACTGGATGAGCATCCTTCCCATGGTAGCCCTTGTGCCCTACGCTGCCTGGGATAGACTCCATACCCCCAGA
Source organism: Isichthys henryi (assembly GCA_026776945.1). Classification (NCBI taxonomy): domain Eukaryota; kingdom Metazoa; phylum Chordata; class Actinopteri; order Osteoglossiformes; family Mormyridae; genus Isichthys; species Isichthys henryi. The sequence continues at coordinate 20,072,854 of JAODJX010000097.1, read as the reverse complement.
GATTCTGTGAAGGATAAGTGGTTGTGATCATGTATGGACGTTTTGGTCCACTTGAACTCCTCGGAAAGACACCCTTCTTGGATTCCAGTGAATGTAACAATTTCTTCTCTATTCTGTCATTTCATTCAAAGTCCTTCCAGTGTGTCCATTCCTGAATGGAAAGTTCCTGAACTTCCCTACCCTTTGAATCATACTTCCTTTAACCACCACTGTCAACTCTCAATTTTTTTTCTAAGTTATGCTAATGGCCCTCACTGTTATGTTAATGGGTTGCAAGTAGCGACTTCTTCTCTTCCGCTCAAATTAATAGGTTTCTGCTTTAATACTGTGCCTGGTAGACAGCTGTATCACGTATCAGATATATCGCAAAATTAAGGCCAGAAAGAATTACTTCTTGAACTCTTCATTGAAGGTGCAAAAGGTTTGTGATTGCCAGTGTTTGGATTCTTCCATTAAAGCTCTCTTGGACCATGGAAACTCCCATCATAATTACCTTTGTTTACACCTTTATCCAGTGATGTTTAATTGCAGCTCCTATCGAGTTTTTAAGCCTAGTTCTATCCCACAAAGCAGAAGTGACATAGCGCCTCTAACAGTGTCCCAGCTCAGTAGCTATTAGTCTCCTGGGCAGTCAAACGCTTTTAACAGCCATCAGACCTAGTCTCTTACTCTTTTCTACAGAAAAATTCAACCTTCTTCTGTCCTTGGAACTAGAGTCCCAATGGCTTTTTTTTAAATTTTCATAATGCCATTTTGGTTAATTTGTATTTCCTAATATGCCACTACAGTAACACAGATTCACCCATTTAAGATACATGTGAAGTATCTGACGTATATTTGGATGATTGTTGTTACCATTTAGTAATGTTACCATGTTGCTCATATAATGTTGATTGTATGTGTTCCTGTGCTCTTACTTGGTCTAATTCATGATCTCTCCACTTCATGACCCATAAAGTAAAGCGACATCCAGATGAAAGCTGTATCAAAGGCTGTTTTGCTGTGCAGCAAACGGTGTCTCCTTACATCCCATAAACAGTATCTCTGAGTGCGTAAATAATCTGTGTATTTGTGAAGGTTTTCTGTGCTTCTTTACTGAGACCGCAGCCACAGTGCAGACGCCCGCTTATGGAGGAAGGATTGCCATTTCAGTCGGAAATATGCAGTCCGTGAGAGCATCTTAGCCCCCTGTGCAGTGAAGACAAGGCTGACAGCCAGTATCTTCGATACCACAGCCAGACTGTCCTAAAAAAGGAAATAAGTACATTACTGAATGTACACTTGAAAAAAAAACATCATATACGTAATATAGGTATACACAAACACACACTCACACACATACACACACATATCTCTGTGGGGACCATCCATTCATAGGTATAAATTCCCAGCAATAAAACCTTAACTGCTACCCAGCCCTAATCTTAACCATAACTAACCAAACTAAATATGACTTTTGACATTTTTAGTTTTTTGATTGCAGTCACAGATTTTTATGAAATTGGGTTTCCCCTTGTAGGGACTGAAAATATGCCCCCTGTAAGATCAAAATTAAAGTTTTTATATTTGGTCCCCACAATGTAACCTATACATACCCCCTACATACTGTATAATTTACATACTTGAAGCATACATTTTTAGTAGGTAAAACAGGCAGTAAGTGGAAGTTCTACCTAGTGAGTTACTGTGAATCTGCTATGGGCAATTTACAGATTGATAATGTATAGAAAATGCATAAAAACTGAAGCAAATAATGGAAAAAATATTATTACTTAAATGTATAAAAGTGCAAGTATACATAAAAGTATCTGTGTTTCATGGGTGGCGCCATGGTTAGCATTATTGCCTTGCATATCTGGGACCAGCATTTGAGTTTCCACTGTGGCTCTGTGGAGTTTGCATGTTCTCTTCATGTCCTCATGGGGTTTCCGCTGGATATTCTGGTCTTACACCCCACCACAGTCCAAAAACATGCTGAGGTAAACTGGAATTATCAAATGGGTGCAGGTGCGCCCTGCAATGGGTTGGTGCCCCTCCTGGGTTATTCCCTACTTTGTACCTGTAGCTTCTGAGATAGGCTCCAGACCCCCCGCACCTCAGAATTGAACTAGCAGTTACAGGAAGTGAATGGATGGATAGCTGTGGTTCACAATTTACACTCAACAATCGAATGTGCTGGAAAAAAACACATGATGCAGTGCTTTGTCAGAAACATGACATTTAACGAAGGATAATCTGGAATATGCGTACTTCAAACATAACTAATAGTTGTGCTGTGTCAGGTGGTGGAGTGAAGGGCTGCAAGCAGGGCAAGCCCCCAACCCCCGCAGAGCAGGGTTCAGCAAAACATTATGGGGGGAAAAAAAAACTGAATCAAAAATAGGAACAGTGTTCCTTTACAGAACAATACACTTCTGATAAACGCTGACCCAGAAAGGAGCCAGCTAAATTGCTAAACACTCGCTAAACGCCACCATCCACTTGAACAGCAAACGCCACTCCCAACTGAACCCATTTAACCTCCAACGAGGCCCGCTGTCCAATCAGGAGCATTTATTTCTCGTTACCCAGCACAAGCTGGTGATTAATTGCCATGGTGATGCACCAAACCCAACCCCTCGCCTGTGCTCTGCCTCCCACCCGCTCAAAGTGCAAATTCACAGCGTACGTCACGTCTGTTCCCCGTGACTCATCTGGCATTCTCGCACAGTAACGGGGTTAAGTGTGATTATCTAAAAATAAACAAGAAAAGGTTTAAGGAGTAATATCTTTCATTTCACGTCTCTTTGAAAACTTGCTAAATTAATACATTGAGAATCAATAACAATAATCATAACTGAATTTACTGCAGTACAGACATTTTTTGAAGCTGTTCCTGTATGCATGTGATGCACAAAAGAAATAGGTAGCAGGTAGCGGTTTTGTCAGGCTAGAGGAGGACAATGAATATTACCAAATGGGTGCAGAAAGTGTATTAGTCCTCATTTCTAGAAGGATCTCATGGATGTGGGTAATGAAGTAAGATGTTTGCACGGTGGAAATGGATGAAGAACTGGGAATAAAATACAAGTCAGGGGCAGTGAACATATCACAAAAGCAGTAGGTAGCGGGTAGCGGTTTTGTCAGGCTAGAGGAGGACAATGAATATTACCAAATGGGTGCAGAAAGTGTATTAGTCCTCATTTC
>JAODJX010000097.1:20032701-20043748 GCA_026776945.1 Isichthys henryi | reverse complement strand
TGGCATCCCATCCAGGGTGTACCCCAGCCTCGTGCCCTATAATAGACTGGCATCCCATCCAGGGTGTACCCCAGCCTCGTGCCCTATAATAGACTGGCATCCCATCCAGGGTGTACCCCAGCCTATATGCCCTGTGATGGACCGGCATCCCGTCCAATAGCAATATATTTCTCCCTTATAATAACATGTGATTGCGTCAGCTGGATCCATACCCTCCCTGAGTTTTTACGGCCTTCTGACAAACTCCCACTCCCCAGTTGAGTAAGTGATTGGTTTAGATATATCTGTTTGTTTACCATTTCAATTCCCTTTCAGTATTATTCTCCAGATATTTTCCTTCTGTTCTAAAATATGCACAGATCATGATTGTAAAAACTCATAAAAGGTGTGTCATTTCGCACATGTATCTCAACGGGTCTAGAACTCCTGAAATTTGATACATTTACTTTCCAAAGATAAAATCACATTTACTAGTAATAAAGTTGCTGCTTGCTCCTGTAATGAGATAGCTTACTGTATGGATATAGAGAAGGAAGAAAAAATGTTGGCACTGCACCCATCATGTGACCAGCCTCCATTAGTTATGCACAAATTAAAAGGCATCATTTGGAATGCAAGCAATACCTACTGCAAAGCAATGGCAGTAGACTGGCTTAGAATATGACAAAAACAAATTCATACAGTATTATTTATATAAATGACGTATTGCTGGTTTGATTTAACTTTATTTCGGTTTTATGCCCAAGCTAAACTTTTAACTGAAGACCAATAAGGATGGCAAAGAGGGCGACATTTATGTTACATAACCAGGCATGGGAACAATATCACACCAGTGACTTCATCAGAGGAAGGTCACTGCAATCTTGCTGAGCAAAATAGCTTAAAACCGTGTAAAACTGCCACGTTGGCATATATTCTTCAGGATAAAAAAGTCCTAATTTTGATATTTGAAATAATTTTGAAATAAATGTCCTAATAACAACTGGATAGATAATTATTACAAAATAAGCAGGGGTATATTTCGGATATTGATAAGTAATATCATTAGGGAGTGTGGGTTAGCATCCCATCCTGGGTTATTCTAACAAGCCTGGATGCTGTTCAGCCAAATGGCTGCTTTAATATTAGTTAAAATACTAGAACTCGTGGCCATAGGTGGAAATTAGAGGGAGAACATTTTAAACAGCTTGTAGTTAGAGTATGGAATAGTCTTCCTGCTAGTGTAGCACAAGCTAAAACCCTGGGTTCCTTTAAATCAGAGCTAGATAAGATTTTAACAACTCTGAGCTATTAGTTAAGTTCCTCCCAAACGAGCTTGATGTTCCCTGCCTTGCGCCCTTAGTCTCCAGGATAGCCCCCCCCCCCCCCCCCCGGGGGCAGAATGGTTGGAAGTATGGATCATTTTAGGGATATTTCCTTTGCATACCTTTGTGTAATAGGTGGATATGTCACCTACGTGAGTCCTTGCTGGTCCTGCACCCCCATGTCCGTATAAATATGTTGCTGCTGTCTCTGCGGGCTGCAGAAAGCATGTAATACTTTACTCGAGGTGGGGAAAAGTAACTTAGTAATTCATTAACTACTCAAGTACAAATCATAAACACATACAGTAACTGCATGAAATACAGTAGATCAACCGTCATGACTGATTCATGATGAATGAACATGGGATCAGTACGTGACTAATACTTAGTTATAGCTTAATTAAAACATTACGTAAGAGTGTACATTATTTGTGCCCCTTCAAGTGTAACCAGAAGGAATGTGTGAAAGCAAGCTTTTGAAACAAAGTTTTCCTCCGCCCAGAAAATGGCCGCCTGAGGCGTGACGCTATCTGGTGGTGAGAGGAGGCATTAGGGACCTGTTCTCTGAGAGCTGTGGGGTCCTTTCAAGCCATTCCAGGGCATTGCTGACATAGCACTTTTATACAACTCTACAAACATTTGACATTGGAAGAGAAATGGTGGGAGAGATATTTCCCTTGTCACTTCATCAAAAAGCTATAATGATGTCAAGTTAAAGAAGTAATCATCCATCCATCCATTTTCCAATCTGCTTATCCTACTGGGTGGCCGGGGTCCGGAGCCTATCCCGGAAGCAATGGGCATGAGGCAGGGAACAACCCTGGATGGGGGGCCAGCCCATCGCAGGGCACACTCACACACCAGTCACCCACACATGCACACCTACTGTATGGGCAATTTAGTAACTCCAATTAGCCTCAGCATGTTTTTGGACTGTGGGTGGAAACCGGAATGACCTGGAGGAAACCCCACGACGTCATGGGGAGAACATGCAAATGAAGTAATCAGTGTAATTTAATTCAATTGAACTATCTTAGTTATACACAAATTAAAAGGCATCATTTGGAATGCAAGCAATACCTACTGCAAAGCAATGGCAGCTCACTGTTCGTCATCTTACTAGTGCCTCCAAGCTTGCTGATTTACACCCATCTTTATCCATGCAGGCTTTGCACCATATGCTTTGCTTCTGAGTACCATTTCTCAGATAATTTTAGCGAGTGCTGTTATTGGCTGACTGGTGACTAAGCTGACTTTTGTATGAATATGTAAGCATGTGCACATTACTGTCTGACAGAAGTCCAGGGGATGTTCTACAAAGCAGGATTTCTTGCTTAGCCGGATAACCAGTTGGATTTAAGAAAGGCTGGACTAATCAGACTTCAACTTCATTCACTTTTAGCCCAGACTACCTTAAATCTGACGAGTTATTTGGTTAAGCAAGACATCCCGGTTTGTAGATCACCCCCCAGGTCAAAATGTACCTTGTCTTACATCCTGGAACAGTCATGGGGTTCCATTGATACTCCACGAATGGATGAAAACTCTGTAACACTTTGCCTAAGGCCATGATTTTAGTAATTAATAAAATCATTCATAATGCACAATAATGCATTCATAAATCATTATTAGCATAGCTGGAAATGTATACAAAGGCCTAATACATTACAGTTGTCACGATCGCGGGCAGGCAAAGCGGCGATCGTGAGGGTTGGAGGGTAGGGAGCAGGCGAGACAGGCGAAATCGGGGTAACTGGGGTTTTATCCCGGAAACAGAAGGCACAAAAGTACATCCACCAAACCACATCAACCACAATGACGGACAGGGGAAACAAGTCAGACCAGGACTTAAATACAACAGGACAGAGCAACCTAATCAGACACAGCTGGAGACAATCAGGGAATCACACGTGGGTAACCAGGGGGCGTGGCACACAGGAGGATCGGACAAGCGGGGCATGACAACAGTCATCATTATAATGCATTATGACTACCTTATAAAGCTTTAATTTATAATGCACTATAAATACCTTTATAATATAGTACTAAGCATTCTTAATGCCTATACAGTAAAATCCCGTTATAGTGGACTACACCTGTATGACAGAATATCGTCTATAAGAACACGCAGAAAAAGAATCGGATATAGCGGACTTGCATATAACGGAATTTCGCTTACAATGGACAATTTCATCCCCAGGGCCATCTTTAGCTATAGTTTTGTTCAGGTAAAATGGACATGCAGGCTCCGCCTACATGGCCCGTGGTATGCCGGTAATATCCAGCGCAGATACGTAGTCAGGATTATTAATAATCACGCATCTGGTCAGGTAAAGTTGGATTACTACATGTGGTATAGATTATTATATTGTACAAGTGTGTCTGCTGGGGTGTGGCATGAGTAAATGGTGTCCTGTAGTTGTGTTCTGGGCATACAGCAACTCTGGATATAACAGACTTTGGATATAAAAAACTGTTTTGCCAGGACCCTTGAAGTCTGTTATAATGGGATTTTACTGTACCGACCATTATAATGCATTATAGATCAGCCCTTCAAAAAACATTCATAATGCATAATCAACATGGTTATACTGTGTTATTCCTTTTGATAAATATTTATAGCCATGTTTATAATGCTTTATGAATGCATTATTATTTATTATAAATGTGTTTATAAATTACTAAAAATATGACCTTAAGTAAAGTGTTACCGAAAATTCTTTCAACATCTATTCATAGAAGTGGGTACATATATGCCTTTAAATAATTACACTTCATCCTTCATTTTAAGGGATTATCAAGAGACTACAGAAGTCTTTGGTTCTGATGACTTATTATATAATCCATCTGTTTGGGGTCCCCTAAGGTATCTCTGCTGATAAAAGATGAGGGAGATGGTTCAAGCTTTTCCTTTTCTTCTTACGTTTGAAATGGTGTCTAAGGATAAAATATAGCATACAGCCAAAGACACTGGCTGGAACTTGAATTTAAGTCCCAGCTGTGGGACAAACATTAAATTGGGGTCTTATGCAAACTTTATATAATACTTAGGTTAAAGTGCTACAACTATTGAAGGCTGAAAAGGGGTCATATAAGTAAAGTATATACTTGACCCTAGGTTCACTTGAAGGGGCCCAGGGAACATCTGGAATCCAATCTCTGATCCACGTATTTATTTCATTTGGATGGATGTGGGGCAGGGAAAATAATTCCGAACGATGTCATTGAGAGGACAGTCAATATTTGATGTGGACAGTGTGTTGACATATTCTGAATTTTCCCCTTGCAGTCAGACTTTTTGGGAACTCCTGCAGCTGTGACCACAAAGACCCAGCGAGCCTGCCAGACGCGAGCCGGCAATGAGGCTCCGGAACGCCGAAGACACAGAACATCGACTCGGGAATGATGAGCGCGGAATGCTCCCATTATGCGAAAGATACCTGCAACACTATTAATAGAATTTTAAAATAAAGCAGGATTTATAGGGTTGAACTAACCCCCAGGGAGATGAAGTTAACTCAAGTTAGATGAAAGGTGTTTCATAAAAGGGATATTATTGCATACGTCTGCAGAACTGTTTTGGTTGTATTCTGTCATAGGGAGGTCACTCCGGGCAGGTCACTCCGCGCAGGTCACTCTGGGCAGGCCACTCCGTGCAGGTCACTCCAGGCAGGTCACTCCACGCAGGTCACTCTGGGCAGGTCACGTGTCTAGCAGACATGAACTCCAAGTGGCTCTCTGAGCACATGTTGCTCATCTGCCAAATTGCCCAACCCTCTGGAGGTGCACTTTTAATATAATAAGTGTTTATGAAGTTTCTCTGCCAGCCACTTGTAACTTAATTTGATGGAAATGGGTCTTTGCTACTCAAAAACACATCAAGATATGTCCTAGGAAAGAGGACGATGTACCACATATCTACAGTACAGTCTCGTTTCGGTGCTGCCTTATGACAACTGCAGCACCTGCAGTGACTGTCTCCAAATCAAACAGAAGAACCAGAAGAGCATGCAAGAACAACAAACAGAGAAGAAGCCCTTGATGTTTTCGTTCGCTTCTGATCGACTGTGCAGCAGAAGACCTCAGGATAACCGCACACATACATCGTTTGGCCCTAAAAATGAAATATTAAAACCATGCAGTTCAAGGGCATAACTTTGGGTTGAGTACTGGGGCCGGTTGACATCTCCCCCCATTTAAGGGGGTCCAGGGGATTGAAGTGGCTGGTTATGATTATTGAGAGGGTTACAGTAACCCCCTATAATTTATGCTAATGGTGCAGTCTTTCTGAAAAATGCCTGTCCTCGACATTTAGCGGTAGAAACGCTGAATACCATGAAAGCCCCAAAACACTTTTCTGTTCCTCCTGGGGAAGCAGGCATAAACACAGTGTGACACCCCCACATCTGTAGGATAAGGAGGAAGAAGGAGATAACAGATGTCTGACACGTCCAAGGGCGTAACTTTGGCTGGAACATTGGGGGGGGGGGAGGGGGGGTTGAGGTCTCCACCCATTACGAGAGAAAAATGGTTATTGGAGGGGGTTGTATTAGCTGATTTTGATTAATTGGGGGGGCTACAACCCCCGCACCCCCCATGTAATTTACGCCCATGGACCCGTGGGACATTAAAACAATCATCTTTTACTAAGTCAAAGAAAGAAAAAACTGGTAACACTTTGCTTGATGGGGCACAAACACTTAGGAATAACTCAGTTACTACTGAAATTAAAATATGAACAAATATAGTCGCTACTTGAGATATTCGATACGATTCATTAATAATTAAAAAATGTGAGGTCAGTATTTCACTTATGTTATTCATGAGTTGTTCCTTCAGTAATTCACAAGTTTACAGAATTAGCTACAGTAACAAATATACAAACCGCTTGGGATAAAACATGCGCCATAATTCATTAATGATGAATTAACATGAGATCAGTATGCAACTAAGACTTTTTTTGTTTGTGGTTAATTAATACATAAGTAACAGCATAATACTACAGTACATTATTTGTGCCCCATAAAGTGTTACCAGAAAACTCCTGTTACCCAAGCAACAGTTGGTCAAACAGAATAACCCTCTGCACTATAAGGTAAAAACAATAGACTAGAATGCATTGTTTCCCATAAATATTTCACGCTTTGTTAATAGGAATACTGGATTTAAGGAATACCATGAAAGATTCGGACTGCATAGGGGTGCAAATAGGAGTGCAGAAAAACAACAGAGGATGTGATGAATTGTGCAACAAAAAAAATCCACAAGAAATATAGCAGAGGATAAAGGAGAATACTTAAAAACAGGGGTGCATAAATCAGGCTGCGGGTGTGAGCATGAGGAGCCATCAATGCTGAGCATAGCGGCTGGTATGCTGTCAGTAAAGTATAAATACATAAAGGATCTGCCTTCCAACCACTTATCTTAATCAGGGTGGCTTGGAACCCATTCAGCACAGAGCCCAAGTTACATCTAGAATAGCAGTCCATCAGAAAGCACACCAACTATAGCACGTTACCCTAACTACATGGATTTAAACCAGCGTGTCCCAATACAGTCCAAGGAGGCGCATGGACAGTCTACATTTTTGCTTCTGGGAGCTGGGAGGGACCAAAAATATGTACCCTGAGGACCGGATTGGGAAACACTGCAGGGGGAGACCAGAGTGTCTTACTGAAACCTGTACAACTCAGAGAGAGAACATGCAAACTAGGACATACATTAAATTGGGGTCTTATGTAAACTTCATATAATTACCCACAGGGCACAGGGGGGACTAGGGCCCACAACCCTGGACATGTGTGACAGCAGTGTTATCCACTGAGGGGCCAAGCAATACTCTCTGATACACTCCGAAGTGCTGATTTAGTATGTTTCTCAAAGTACTTTATGCTAACTGCATAAACACTGTATGCTGTGAAAATGCTTTCAAAATATATCCATCATAAGATATAACATGGATGTCCCAATTGTAAATAATTCATTTGAACATTCGTCCATCCATTTATCTTCTGACTGCTAATACAGTTCCAGGCTTGCACAGTTAGTAGGACACGTACATCAACAAACTAATCTAATTACTGTAGGTACACATTTACAGTGCATCATCACAGTGACCTCACGATCTCTCCTCACCTAAACATATTAAAATCTGATTTAATACCACACTGCACAGGCTGCTGTCTACACATCTTTTATGTGAAACAGTCCATATGGGATTTTATTGGCTGAATAGAATCGGTTTGTCCACAGACCTTGCAGTCAACCCTAACCCACACGTATGATACAGGATCACCAGAGGGTACATTATACTACCAAATGCTACTGTGTGCTCCATGGGGGCCATCCCAGATTATAACTTTATCAAAACCCTCTTCTGACATGGTTGGTTTGTGTGGCAGCCCACAGATAAGCCTGAATGCAGGATGCAATGGGGAAATCTTACTGTCACCCTTGTGACCTTCAGTTCTCTAGCACAGTGTTTCTCAATCCAGTCCTCAGTGGACCCGCAGTATGTTTTTGCTCAGTCAGAGCTCCCTGCCAGAGAGTCCACGTTTTTGCTCCCTCCTAGCTCCCTATGTGGACTATCTGGCAGGGAGCTTGGAGGGAGCAAATGCATGGACCGACTGTGGGCCCTTTGAGGACCGGATTAAGAAACGTTCTGCTAGAAAAGAACCGAATAACCCTACAAGAAGCTGGGAAGGAGCAAAAACGTAGACTGTCTGGCACGGAGCTCAGAGGGAGCAAAAACATGGACTGACTGTGGGATCCCTGAGAACCAGATTAGGAACACTGTGCTAGAGAAGAACCGAATAGTCCTACAGAGGGAGCAATAACGTGCACTGTCTGTGGGTCCCCTCGGACTGGATTGGGAAACATAACTCTAACATAAACAAGCCAAACTGTTAAGATTTGAGCCTCTGTTCCAAATCTCTCTGTACACACAGTGAATTCAACATAGTTAGCTACAGGTATCCCACAGCCCTTTGCCCAGCTGGTTACCACAGGTAGGGGATGCCTGACTACATTTCCCTTGAGAAGTCAGTTTTTCAGGTCAAGTCCAATAGACTAATAAAAGGCTAAACAGTGTTCATGTACACCATTATGACTCCTCTGAACAGGTGGCCGAAATAATTAAAAATATTTCTATTTATGAAGTCCTTAAAATCACTGTGAGCATTAAGTGGCACAATCAGCAGCTATGTGTATGAGTTTAACTGTGCTTCCGATAGGAATACAGGTAATGTGGAGATCTCCACAGTGCTCTCGGTCCACACATGCTTTGGGAGCCACAGTTCAATTGCTTTTCATACTGTGCTCCATATTTAGCTTGTATGAGGTATCATTAAACTGTGCTGAGTGCTGAGATGGCTCTGGTTTCTTTAACTTATAAATGAGCTATTTCATCTACGGCCTGTTTGAACACCGCCTGTGATTTCATCGATATAATTACCAGCAATAAAACAGACCTTATTTTATATATATATATATATATATATATATATATATATAAAAAATATCATATATATTTATATATATGATATATATATATAAAACTTCAATATAATTTGTCCCCTGTTTTCCATAACAATGGAGGGTTGAACCTGAAGCTTACCACAGCTTGATTTTCAGCCATACACTCAAACGTCACATACTTTAGAGTCACCAAATAACTTTGGCTGTATGGCTAAGGAAGGAACCATGTAAACACAAGAAGAACATGCAAATTCCAGACACACATAGTGCCAGTATTAGGAACTGAATCCTCAACTCTGAAGATGTGTAACAAACTGCACACGTTATTCTTTTCCAGGACAATCTCTAGGTAACAGAATATCAGCAGTATTTCTTTCTGATTTACTGGGCAGTTAGTCACTCACTCGTTGAGCGAAAATAAGTCTCTGTGAGTGGAGCGTGTGATTATGCAAGTGTGTCGGGCCAATCAGATGTTAACGGGGCCAACCAGGATCAGAATGAAAGCCACACACATCTCACTTAACCTCAGAGTGTGAATTCAAATGAAGAAACATCACAACGTGGCCAGAGCTAATGGCTAAGTCAAATGAGCGGTCACCAAATTCATTTAAGAATGATGAGTATGGTCCCCAGGATCTGTATATTAAGCGCACGGATGTGAGCAATTCACATATTATATTAAACATTTGTGCCTCAAAGGAGAAAAATTAATTTATTTAGCTTTTGTTCTAGCTGTCATGATTCATTAATGATAGCTGCAGGCTCCCACTGGGCTGTGAGCAGTGGGCTTTCTGTAAGAATGTAAAGCTATCAGGTGAGGCTTTTGTGAAATAAAGATATAAGATTATGGCAGGATTCTTTAAGCAAGCATGACCTGGCGCTTTCTATCATATAATTAACAAGTGAGACCTTCATGATAGCCTAATGTAATGGCTTCAAGTTTGTTTTTACCAATATTAAAGATATTATTCATACCAAGCTATCTAGTGTGAGCGGTATAGCTGGATTTTTCCATATTGTCTCCGTATTCAGCCGTTTCTGAGCCTGACTATGTTTGTGATGCAACTCTTTGCAGAGTGCATCCAGCCAGCCAATGATCAGCCAAGCACTGGATGATGCTCTGACTTACACTAGGCAGCCATTTGTATAGTAACTTAACAGTAAAACTGAAAAAGTGCTACATGTATTATATTGAAATGAGCATTCATGCAATACTCTACTTTCCATCTTAGTTGAATTGCCTTTTAAATGTGTACGAATTAATTTTCACGCTGATCTAAATCAATCATCTCTGGAAAGGGACTTACTGCTAGTAATAAAAAGATATTTTTCTATAATACATGATATTTTTTTAAATAAATCTCCTTTTTCTCATAAAAATGAGAAAAAAAATTACTTTCCTTTACAAAAATACATGGCATGCATAGTACAAAAGGCATTTGAAAATATATATGAATACTTTTCATATAGGCATGCTTATAATAATGCCTTATGTCTGCATAACACTGAATAATTTTATATGCATGGCCCCAATTCACTAACGATGCAATAAGAAACAGGACACAGACATGAAATGGAAGATGAAATTACTTTAATATCAACACTAAAAGGCTGAGTTTCCTTTATGGGAGAAACATTCTGGTTGATGGTAAGGGAGTACATTGACACTGAATACTCACACTTAAAATTAAGCTAGTTGTGAAGCATGTTACTATCAATATTTGGGAAATGAACATAAAAATATCCAAAGAGAAGCGCAAAGGGCAAATACGACTCCGGTAGGGAATTACACACAAGTAGGCAACAGCAGTATTTGCTCTGTTAAAACAGCTCAGCCTCCTTACTCATCTCTTTGGGGAAAATGACTCAACTCTAAACCTCCATAGTGTTGCATAGGGTCTGTATCTTTGGCTGAATCATAAAAAGTACAGAATGAATATTCTATTTAGAGAAAAAACACGCATCTGAAATCTACATGTGTTGCCAAAATGATAGATGATCCAGGACAATTGCTTGCTAAATAGGAATATGTCTTTAATAGGTGTGGTCTGCAAATGCTTCCTGTGTTTTAGGTCATTTTCCTGCTTTATGTAACTGAGCAACTAGAGGATTGCAGTATGTAGATGTATATCTATGCATTTAGCCTGTCCAACTCATAGGACCCCCTGCTCTAGTTTCCCCTATGCAATCAATCACGATGTTCATTAAAAAATGTGCTGTTGATAGGGGTGTGGATCAAGGAGGGCGGGTGTGGGTGTGTGTGTGTG
>JAODJX010000097.1:20020599-20032691 GCA_026776945.1 Isichthys henryi | reverse complement strand
AAAACACCAATATAAAAAAAAAAACCTTCGATCACCCCCCAACCTTCACTGGCGGGCGGGTGGGGGGGGTGGTGGGGGGGGGGGCGGGCGCCAGGAGGACACAGGAAAGCTCCGGACAATAAACCACGGTGAGACTGCAGAGGATGCATTAAGGCATCATTATCAGCTCCTACAATGTATAACTCCATGCAAACTTAATGTCTGCAACTTAGATCAGGATCTCATTTCACCCTGTTACTGCCAGTTAAAAACGGCAATTTACTACGCAAATCATATCACACAAATATAAAAAAAATGTATATGAAAACTTTTTATCTAATAAAATTTTTTGGATAGATTATACCTTGCTATACTCTACTGAACAGTCTCTGTGCAATGCTAATGGCCTGTTTGTAATTCATTTTCTATTGTTCAACTAGTACTGAAGCCAAACTCAGATTATAGTAAATCAGTGGGACTCGTGTGAGCACTGGTACTCTAGGAGAGGGGAAGAGCGCATTGGTGTATTGACAGGTAGCAAAAAGACATTATGTTAGAATACACATATTGATAGGAGAACACAGATCATTCATATGCACAAAGGCTGAACTACTTAAAAAATCTGGACAATGTCAAATTAATATTAAGTTAAATATAGTAGTTTTTGCTGTGTTAAAGGGGTCCTATTATACTAATTTTCACTATTCATAGTTTTATTTTATGATCTACATGCTTCAACATTACATGTTATTTTTTTTATACTTTATCTCTATTCACTGTCCATAGCTTTAAGCCCTAACCCCAAATGAACCCAATGTGCTCTGATTGGTCAGCTTGCCTACATATTCTGCCCTTGTCCTGCAGTCTACAGACAAATACTTGCAGTTAGACAGCCAATAACGATTGTGTTACGAGGAGACCTCACCATGTAACGGAAGTAAGAGCTGGAATTCCAATGAGGCATCTCAGGCAGATTAGAGAAGAGTGCTTTCTGTAGTCAGAGTCACTCTCTTTGACATGTACTTTGGGCCTTAAGTCTAGTTAGTTAGCTAGTTCATTTTTTTCAGCATGTCTGTATTAGGCCACAACTGATATGAAAATTGTGTTTCTCGTGCTATAGAGATTTTAAGGAGCTAAAAATTTCAGTAACTGACAATATATATTTTTATATAATTTGATATAATTTTATAGAAATCAAACTGATTTCAAGAGTTTTACTTAAGCAGTGCTTCACTGACTGATATATGATTGTTAGAGGCTTAAAATATAAATATTTTTTCATAGCTCATCCCAAGACTGCATCATAAGACCTACAAATGATGTCAGGCTAAAAGTGCTGAGTAATAAAGCATGAAGTATAGCTCATCGGCATTTTCTCCAATGACAGAGCTCCTTTTCTCATCATAAACGTTTAAACACTCATTACTGGTGTTGTATCTGCAGGCTCTATTGATGTCAATAAATATATGGCACCTTAGTATCGGCTAAATTTATTGCCTGACTGAAAAATCGATGGACCCCTGACTTGTGCATCTTGCCTTTGGTATTTTCGCCTCAAAGCAGCTCAAGTTGGGTGTGAATCAGGTGAGCTTGTTGTACATTAGCACTCTGTGGTGGACACCTGCGCTGCTGTAAATAAAGAGCACCACTCTGGTCACTCGATCTTTGCTTCAGTGCACCTCAGTGGCCTCTGGTCATGGCACCTGTCACTGCTACCACATGGGCCAGGATGCTGGAGAACTACTCTGTGGTGATATTTTCAGCAGTTTATAGGGGTTGACAAAGCCTGCCGCCAAAATCGGCCTGGATTCACCGATGACTCAATGCAGTACTGCACTCAATTGATCACATTTCAAGGCAGCCGCTGAACTGGACTGACACTAACTGGTACTTTTGTCACTCTTCTTACTTGCTGAGTGACACCTCGCTCAGGTAAGGAGGTGACCCAGTGGAAAGTCCACAATTTCTTGTCACAAGTTCAATGGCTGACAAGGAAAAGCCACGAACACTTATTTTTGGTATTTCTTACGCTTGCTGGCTGTTGCCAAATAACCTTCCAAAAGCTACTGAAAGTGCTTGTGTGTCCCAGTAAGTGCTGCTAAAGCAAAATTGCAAATCAAAGCAATGGTACAGACCGATATGACATATTTCCACTTAGTTTACATTAGATTACCACTGTTTGCCACATGGGATATTTTTCAATTATTAGTTTTGATGGACCATATGTCCTTTTAACTAATGCCCACTTATGCAGACATCTGATATTCATGAGCTTGTCATGTGACTAGGGCTCATCCTATGGGCTTCCCATAGATGAAATGAAACAAAACGACCGCAGGGACACTTTATGGGGAGCCGGATGAGGGTCAAGAAGACAATGTTTCCTATTGATTTCTCCATGGCTGGCTTCTGCTTTTTGCTTCCTTTAATGCCCCCCAGGGATGGTCTTTATGAGTTTTTAAATCAATGATATGCAACACGGTTCATCTTCCCTTTGTAAGCATTGTTGACATGGAGCCCCAGCCCTGGTGTGCAAGTGTGGCGGCTGCATAGGGCCTGTCTCTTTAGCCTGGCGTGCATTAGTAGCATCACAGTTGCTCACAGTGCAGATGAAACTGGCAGTAATGGCAATATTGTTATATGAGGGGGGGGGGGGGGGCTTCCACATACACTTCAGTTATGTTGCTTAGAATCATGACGAAATGATCTATATGGGACAGTGAGATCCCATTGAACTAATGTATTTGTGAGAGATACATTGCAGACCAACTAAGGAATCTTTACACGAAAGTGTATAGGCATATGAATAGGAAATATTTAGTTATTGTACACTAAACTATAATACAGTATAATTTATTGTAATTACTAAATATAAGTGTTACGCTCGGCGGGCAGGCGGGGCGAGCAGGCAGGCAGACGGGCAGGAATCAGGCAAGGTAGGCAGGATACGGGGAAAAACGGGGTTTTATTCGGACGCCAGGGATTCGGGAACATCTCACGCGGACAAACAGCAGCAACATCAATGACCGACCAGGGAAACAGGTAAGACCAGGACTTAAATAGACAGGACTAATCAAAGTAATCGGACACAGCAGGAGACAATCAGGGAGGCACACGTGGGTAATCAGGGGGCGTGGCACACACTAGGATCGTACGAGCTGGACATCACAATAAGGAAATTACACTACAAAATTTGTAAAAATTTTCATCCTATTAAAATTGTTCCTCCCAAGCACTTTAAGACCCTACTGCTTCTGTGACTAGTTGTTCAAGTTTCCTGAAGGTTTTCCTGAAGTATCAATCCATCCATCCATCCATCCATATTCTGTAACCGCTCGCCCTATTCAGGTTCGCAGGGGATCTGCAGCTTATTGCAGGCATGGTTGGATGGTTAAATGGACGGATATTAAAATTCCTCCTCTTGAGCACTTGAAGACCCTGCTGCTTCTGTGACTAGCTGATGAAGTTTCCTGAAGTTTTTGTTGAAGGTGTCTAACTTTATAAATCTTCCCTTAGTAAGACAAATTATTATTTATAACAGCCAATAGAAATTTATTTTTTAAAAATTCAACGTATATACTGAGTTTGCAATCCTTAATAATCAACGACATGCGTATAAAGAGAGTACATGGAGGACACTTTGTACTGAGTGATGACTGAAATCAGTATTCCAATGAGCAAGCTTAACATGTATGTTTGGCGTGCAGTGTCCAGATTACAGCTATATAATTTGTTGTTAGATGTGGGATAATATAAACCCAGTGGGTTTCTAGAACTGAGTTCCTTATAGAGGTCCTTAAAGAGTTCGAGGTCCTTATAGAGTACGAGTTCCTTATAGAGTTTGAGTTCCTTATAGAGTTTGAGTTCCTTATAGAGGTCCTTATAGAGTTCGAGGTCCTTATAGAGTACGAGTTCCTTATAGAGTACGAGTTCCTTATAGAGTTTGAGTTCCTTATAGAGTTTGAGTTCCTTATAGAGTTCCTCAACAGATTTCCACAGTTTTTGCTGATTATTTTGTAGCTTCCTGATTATTTCGTGAAGGAATTAGAGGTAGCATGTTAGCCCCCATATCGATATAGCACAATGAGGTGGTTGCACTGATCCAATGTAGCAAATCAAACAGAAAGCTACACCAACTTACGTTAGAGATGCCTGCAAATTAAGAACACAAAATCACAATCAACTGACATTAACGAAACGCATCTTCTTATTAAATCAAGAGGGTGCAAAAACAACCACAAAATGAAACAACAAGTAAATCTTTACAAATATTTGAATTCCTTGCAAAGCATTTCATCAGTGTTGTACGCGTGTTATCTAAACTAGTACAGAAAAACTAATCAGAAAAAAATGTCTTGCTGCTTTCAACTGACTTCAACAGCAAGAATATTTCAGAAAAAACACACAGCATGGACAGTGGTATAAAGAATGACTGACTGAATCTTTATCTTACATGCAGAGTTTGTATATAGCATCAAGTATGTAGTTACCTAAATCTGGTAGACATTACATACAAGGCTATGCATAATTTCTCCATGACTGATTTCTGTCACACCATATACTTGGAACTGGGCTATGTTTGTGTTGTACTTTGACCCTTGGATTAATATATTTTTAGCTTAAAAGAGTGAGATGATGAGGAAAACAGCAGATTGTCCTTCTTCTGATATTTGTTACCAAACTCTATACGGCCTGCGAATGCCTTATGCCATAAACGACTGCCACGCTTCCGCTCTGTTGACATGCAATTTGACACCAGCATATGCGTTGTCCATTTTGTGCCACCAAACGGTCTTAGCCAATCACATGCAAGAACCTGAAACTTGGTAAGTGACACGGACGGTATGTCTACATATCCAATCGCAAAAAGCAGTAAATAGACTTGATAATTCAGTATTCCTTGATTTTCTTAACATAAGTCTTAATGGTGTAGCCTGGTGTGTCCTGGGGGATGTGTTTTCCGTGCTAATCAGTCACCCCTGGGGGTAACACGATCTCAGCAGGAATTCATCTCTGCGGTGCAGGGCGCAGGTGCTCGGCTGTATTGGTTTCACGCATTAAATCTAAGGCTACAGTGACTGTAAATTACCCATCCATCCATCTTCCAGCCATCTATCCAGGTCAAGGTCATAGGGGATGTATCCTTAGCTGCACAGGATACACGGCTGTGGTACATCATGGACAGAATGACTGTAATACAGGCAGTCCCCGGGTTATGGGCGAAATCCATTGGTCTGTCTTTATGTCGAATTTGTAGGTATGTAAACAATACTTTACATAATAACAACAACAATAATAATAATAATAATAATAATAATAAAAGTGACTACATACAGTACAGTACTGTAAGTTGAGCTGACGAACCGCTGAAGCCACGCAATGTTTTCACAAGTCGTGCGTTTGTTTGTTATTACGAATCATTGTAGTTAACACTGATTTTTAATATAATAGGCTTTATGACGGTCCATTCATAAGTATGAGTTGTGGAAAAAATTGGGAGACCACTCTGTCTGCATTTTTAAGTCCTAGTTTAATCCTGAAGGCTGCACTGAGCACCAGGCTGCTTCCAGGCTCGACGTTTCTAAGACAGCAGGACACAAACACAAGGTGAAGCAGGAGACTGGAAACAACCAAAGCCAGGTAGAGTGCAAAGACAATTTTCTAATGCCGTTAAGTTATCAGGCAGGGCCTCATGAATTGAAGGATAACCTCAAGTGACCTTCAAACAGAATGGGAAAATTTAAATGTTGTGAAGCACCGTTCGGGCAAGTTTATAACAGACTGATGACCCATAAAGCAAAGAAGAGACCCTTCATCAATGAGACGCAGGAAAGAGCCAGGCTGCAGTTTGAAAAAAATACATATTACTCATAGACACACACTCATAAATTGAGAAATGAGTGAAAAATTTGGCTGTGGTCTCTTAATTTTTTCCAGAGCTGCATCTGTACATTGGTTCATACGTGAAGGCAACTGACTAAAGAAATATTCTGGACATTGTAGGAAGTTGAAATTGGTTTGGTCGAGTTATGTTCAGGTCCTCAAACATTAAAATGTAAAAGGAGTCATTAAAGTAACAGAAAAATTGCACAGAGTGGGACCCTAAACAGGATTCTCCCAGAAGGTGAAATGGCAGCATTCCCATAAAGCATCCGGCTCCTTCTAGATGGCAAATGGTCTAACAAGATGGATCCAAAATCCTAGCGAAGACACAATGCTCAACAACCTGTTCTCAAGCTATAAATAATCTTTAAGAACTGCAGGAAAATGGACAATTGCATAAAGTCATGAAATTCAAGCAGCCAATATACAAACTAATTGCCGAAAATGCAACCTTAAAAGGTTTCCATTGATTCATTCATTCATGTGCGTTCGTACAGTATAGGCTGACTGTCAGCAATGCTGTCATTGGTGGAAGTCACATGCGGAGGATTGGATGCAGGGTTCGTTTTCGTTGCACTGATGGTGGTGGTGGTGGTGGGGGGGGGGGATTATTTACTGCCTCAGAATTGAGGTACTGAGAGCTGCTGTGTGCCATGGGGAAAATGGAACCAGACGTACTGGTGTCCAGTGCAGACGTGCTGTCAACACGGGCCAGTATTAATGTGATAGGGCACAGGGAGAGCAGCTAGGCTATCCAAGACTCTTTGTCCTTCCCATCAAATTAATTAAATTAGGAGCCGTTACCGCACTACCAACTGATAAAAACTATGTCAAAAGTTACATGCCTTGGCTTAACTAGCACCCCCAGAGAACCTTCGCAGTTATGAATTTCCAGCTAAAGTAAACACCTGCTTCCCTTAAGTCTGGGGTAGAGCCCATCTGTTCGATAGACACTCTTCCCAGGAAGGAGATTCCTGAACGCCGCCCCCTGAGGTTCGGGTAATAAGTTTGTGTTGGAAGTTAACGTGATGAGCTGAGGACAAGATCAAAACGACAACGATTGGGAGGGAAATCCATGTGGGAGATAAAGTGTGAGAACATCCAGAAGTCATCCAGGAACATTGCAAAAACATCTGAGCATCTGGCAAGTCCTAATGACACCTGGAGGCCAGGAGCTGGGTAGCATCTGCTGGACATGGGGGCTCTGGGACTGCAGCTCCGATGTGTGAATTTTCTTAAACTCTCAGAATAATGCCAACTGGAAATCCATTTCAGAATGCCTCCATTTTCATGCTACAGTGTATATACTATTGGTGGTGTCCTATTAAGGAAGTGCTGTTACCGAATCCTCTGCCATTATACCAGTACAGTACATATAATAGTGGTATTACTTAATTAGCTAAAAGTAATAACAATATAGGGCATAAAATTGTGATGAGATGCATATACACCTGGGAGCTTGCAGTCAGCTGAAGTGCTGGGATGTCATATATTATACATCTCTAGTGCAAAAAAATCACAATATCAGTTTGAATCTTGCGTTACAACGCAAGATTCAAACTGAAATTGTGATTTATTATTTTTTTTGCAGGACAGAGGCACGGCGCTGACAGGGCTGGCACATTGCGAAAGGAGGGCTTCCTAATCAAAGCAGCTGGCAGAAATCATAGCTGAGTGTCAGAGCGAGGGCACAGTGGCGCAACACTGTCTGTTTGCTCGTCATGGAGGATATACAGAGACACAAAAAAACAACTGGCACCCAGAAGGCTCTAGGAAAACAAGAATTACAGATTTTTCCCTGTTATGCCCTGTAGATCCGACTCTGTCTTAAACACTGGATTTTGCCCTGTCTTACATACGGTTCATCCGTCTCTGTCTTAAACACAGGATTTTACCCTGTCTTACATACGGTTCATCCGTCTCTATCTTAAATGCTGGATTTTACCCTGTCTTACATACGGTTCATCCGTCTCTATCTTAAACGCTGGATTTTACCCTGTCTTACATACGGTTCATCCGTCTCTGTCTTAAACACTGTCGATCCTTCCTTGAATTTAACATTATTTTTTCCTCCTGTCTTATTCACAGCAGACCCTTCCCTGTCTGAAACATTACATTTCCTTCCCTGTCTTAAACATTAATTTTTCTTGCCTGTTTTAAACTTTGAGCCTCCATCCCTGTCTTATACACTGTGGATCCTTCCCTGAGTTTAACATAAAGTTTCCTCACTTGTCTTATACACTGTGGATCCTTCCCTGTCTTAAACATTAAATTTTCTTCCCTGTCTTAAACTTTGAGCCTCTTTCCCTGTCTTATACACTGTGGATCCTTCCCTGAGTTTAACATAAAGTTTCATCACTTGTCTAATACACTGTGGATCCTTCCCTGTCTTAAATGTTAAATTTCCTTCCCTGTCTTAAACTTTGAGCCTCTTTTCCTATCTTATACGCTGTTGATACTTCCCTCTCTTAAATATTATGCTTCCTTCCTTGTCTTAAGCTCTGTGAATTCATTCGTCTTAAATGTTAAATTTCCTTCCCCATCTTATATACTGTGGGTCCTCTTCCTACATTCTTAATCTACAGTGCTATACCTCAAAACCATTCATTACAAACTGTTTCAGAAACAACAGAGTCTTAATTTAGATACACAAAGGACATTTTGCATGGCTTTCAAACAGTGGTGCTGAATAATATCCATCCATTCATTTTCCAAACCGATTGTCTTTCTGGGTCGTGGGTGGTCCGGAGCCTATCCCAGAAGCAATGGGCACGAGGCAGGGAACAACCCAGGATGGGGGGCCAGCCCATCGCAGGGCACACTCACACACCATACACTCTCACATGCACTTCTACGGGCAATTTAGCAAGTCCAGTTAGCCTCAGCATGTTTTTGGACTGTGGGGGGAAACCAGAGTACCCAGAGGAAACCATGACATAGGGAGAACATGGAAACTCCACACACAGTTGAACATTCAACCCAGGCAGACCACTGCACCACCATGCCGCTGAGTAATTTTTGTGAGAGAAAAATTTACAAAAATGAAATAAAAATTAGTCACTAAGTAAAATGAACACATTCAGAATGTCATTTGTAAAAAAAAGAAAAAAAAACTAAATAGCTGGTTATCTAGCGAATGACACATTTAATTATTGTTGCTGTTATAAAAAATAAGTTGTTTGGCCATTCCTATTCTAACTATGGGTTTATTTGAAGAAACACTGGTAATTTCTGCTGCCGAGCTGGCTGTGCTTACCTCTGTGTGCTAGCTATTCACGTGTTTTCACTAATTTTAGAAGCCATCTGGGGCAACCTGATGGTCGTCGAATGATGATGGCTAATTTATTCCATTGGCACCTTTCAATTTGCTTAAGATAGAAGCTCCTGATGATCCGCATGGAGACTGGTTAGCTAAGAAACAGGAGAAACAGTCAAATGTCACATGATCTCTCTGCTTTCTTTGGAAATACAGTAGAGCAATAGGTGGAGCTGAGGCCAGGATATTAAAGTGCTTCAACCGTACAGTCGTGAAGGAGGAGCCAGACAGTTAAGCGATCATGCTATGAATCAGCCATGGTAAATTGACTGTTTAACTAGCTATGCACTGCAAATCCAACATACTGAGTTACATATTGTCCCTTCCGTCTGCTTCCTTGTGAGACCCTTCCTCTGAGCTGGAGAGTTAATGTCAGGTGCGTTCAGGTGCCGGCGGCCCTTAACGGCGAGCGCTCCACAAGACCACAAGCGTACCTCCACCCGTGAATCTCTAACGACACGCCCTTCTGTCGCTCTGCTTCCTCCAGCTTGAATGGGCTGCTTGGCACATCATTAGGTCTGATGTCTTGCTCTTCATGTCCAGGGATGCCAGAGACACACGAAAAATGTCTGATTTTTAGCTGCAGCATTATTATCTTGCTGACACGAATGTCTTATGGACATTGTTTAAACAAAAAAAGGGAAAACAAAATGGACTTAAATTCACTGAACATTCATATGCGTGGCTTAGTGCATAATCAGTCTAAATCTCAGCATGTTGTCTATACTTTATGACTCCTGACTTAGTGTTTACCCAGATATTACTCTTCATACAAGATATTTATTATTAGATTTTTAAATGAGAAATTAACCTCAAGTCCTTGTTGCAAAATCTAACTCTTCAGTGTAATACTAGGGATCAGGATAGAAAATTTTCTTCCAGTTATTGTATGGACAAGTTATTATAATATGCAAGAACACAGCTGCAGTTAAAAAATAATCTGAAGTAAGACCCAAACATTATTTTTAATATTTGGTAGTGCCTTTTCATTTACTACTGTGGTTTTTAGTAAAAAATTATTTATTACAAATTTGCAAATTTGTAATAAATAAGAAGCCATTTAATAGGTTCATTTGAGTCCGTTTGAATTCAAGGGGTAGACTTTATGTCAGTCAATCACAGAAACTCATAAGCAAAGTGTTCTTTGTGTGGACCCTCATCGCCATGACAATAATCAGGCCCTTGGTTTGGACAATGTCACTTTCAATCCACTGAACACTGAGACTAAGATCAATGGAAACTTTCCTGGAAGGAATTCTTAGCTTACATCAGCTAAAGAGGGGAAAAAAGACCACTAAGTAAAAGGAGAAAAGTAGCTTTGCCTTCTTACAATAGTTCATGCGTGGAGGAAAAAAAACAGGCATGAAACACCGCATAAATGGCCTGGAATGACTTACAATTCAAATATTCCCTTTGTGTAGGGCGAAGGACAAACTTCTGAGCAGTCCTCAAATGGCACAGCATTGAAATATATATATATAAATATTCACGTTTGTGAAAGAACTACAATAGATGGTGACATAACGCTTGAATGATGAGGATGTGAAGCAGACATCATATAGGTTAGGAGCACAGACCTGCTATTTTCAGAGTCCCTAGAGGGGAATCTGTGAGAGAAAGCTTAAGATGGGTACTTAACCTGAAACACTCCCCTAAAAGACGCAGCTGTGTAGAGGGGTAAGATCGGAAAACGGTCTTGGCTCGGTAATGCAAAATTATCGATAAGTCAGACACAGAGCTATTGCCTGTCAGATCCATGATGTTTCAAAACTGTGCGGTTTAAAAATAGTACAAGAGTATTTTTTGAGCGACGAGGACCTGTTACCACAGACTAATCTGTCATGTTGCTGCTGCAGGTTGAGACAACCCAGCGTCAAACCTCCAAAAACCCGGATGCAGACTAAGCGAGCCGGTCACAAAAACATAACCCCCCCCCACCACCCCCCTTCACTCTGGCTCCGAAGTTACAGCGAGAAGCTGAGCAGGGGTCTGTAATGTTGCTCCAAAATGATTATTAGCACTAATCATTTTCATTTACTATATATGTCAGCTGACACCGTCCAGCCTACATCACCAAGCTCAGCTTTAATTTAATTCTAATCTAATTTTCAAAGCCGAGGCACCATTGGGTGGCGTTGAGTCAGCACCGTCAAATGAAATCAAGTCCGCAGACTTTCCGTTTTAGTCTCTGATGAAGACGAGCCACTCCCCCAGGAAGAAAGGGTACAGAGTCGTCAGTGATAACAAAATTGCTCAGGGGAGGACTGTCCATCTTTCTGCATGTTGAATGTGCTCTGTAATGAGTTTGTGGAAACAACAAAATGCTACTGTTGCCTAAACATGAACCAGGTACTGTAATAGGGGAAAACCCACATTAACAATAGCCATTCTTAACAATGTCACTCACCAGAATGAACTTCCAAAATCCAGAATACAGGAAGAAAAGGAAACTAAAATGAATAGGCAATTAACAACTAATAGGAACAATTAATCCGGGGGAATGGGTCAAAATAAAAAATATGCATATTATGAACATTTTCTTCACGGAGCAGAAATTACATATTTAAGCATCGTTTAGTTAGCGCTTGATTTATTAAATGAGAAGGAATAGATTATTAGATTATGAAAGCTGTAAAATTACGTTATTAAAACAATGAAGGGACGTAGTTGAATTAAGTCCTGAGGTCCTGGCACATTTGCTTGTAGATTATATCTGGTCAACAGCCTCACACAGGCTCTGAAGCAGGGGTCTCCAACTCCTACTGGACAGTAGCCCTCCAGGACCGGAGTTGGAGACCCCTGCTGTGCAGAGTGCTCTGGCCTACTTGTCTATCAACAACAAAGGGTCCATTTCAAATATATGAGCCTTTATGTGTATGTTATATTATATATATATATATGTGTATATTATATA
>JAODJX010000097.1:19997088-20020241 GCA_026776945.1 Isichthys henryi | reverse complement strand
AGCCTTTATGTGTATGTTATATTATATATATATATATGTGTATATTATATATGTAATATATATATATATTAATTAACATACACATAAAGGCTCATATATTTGAAATGGACCCTTTGTTGTTATATATATATATATATATATAAAAATGACTACTGTTTATGTATAATGTGCGTATAATGTGCAATAGTCTTGCTTTGAATGCTGCCATTGGAGACAGCATAAGGCATAAGGCTGGGGTACACCCTGGACGGGATGCCAGTCCACCGCAGGGCACGAGGCTGGGGTATGCCCTATACAGGATTGCATGGCATACAAACCCAGTCATATATTATCGCCAACATATGGAGTGGAAACAGGAAGAAAATACTACATATATTTCCAGCATTGTAGTTTTATATTTTTAGACATAACAATATTAGTTGCAGAGTGATGCCGCCATAGCGTCTTTCGTCAAGTCTCTTAACCCTGGGAAACTGTCTGACCCTCCTCTCAGACTCGTATGCAGCTTTGCACAAAAATGTCTACTAAATTTATGTAATGTAAGGCAATGGAACCAACAATTGTTACATCTGATCTTTGAAACGAATCCTGTCAGATCAATTTAATGTTCTATTCAAGATAAAGTTAATCAAATGTGGGGGGTGGGGGGGGAGTTATATGTAAAAGACTATATAAGATAATATACTATATTCTACATAGGGACCTCACAGTAAGTTAACTATAATGAATGACACTGTTATTTGACTGTAACCTTTTTTTTACTGCATGAGTATAAATACATTTTATATCTATTGAAATGTGCTGGTATATTGGATGTAAAAGACTACAGATCCTTATTGAAACTGCAGGTTTTTGTGATGTGAAGTCAGAACTCAAGATAAATCATGTCAAACTTTTTTCATCGTTAATGTGACCTTGCAGCTGACAAAATTCAAGAGAAAAACAACAATATTAGTACCTTTTTTTAACTGCTGTATAATGTAAAATGTAACTGTCACTTCTTGTTAGAGTAGATGTCACAACATACTGTATAAAACAATGATAAAACGTAAATATCTTGTTAATCACTAGAATGAACTGCACAACCAGCTCATAAGTGAAATACTTTTGAAATAATGTAGAAGATACAGTCAAACAGTAGACACTCATGGCACTTTGGCTTATTGTCCTTCTGCCTTGTGTCATTATGTAAGTACAGCAAAGTTTACTCTTCGCATATCTCATCTTGCACTCTTCTGAGGCACACGCAGATGAGACAGTGGGGATTGGGGTCACAGCCCAGGGTCAGCAATTTTTCCAATGCCCCTAAGGGCAGTTCTTGAGGTTAAACACCTTGCTTCAGGCACCCAACAGTGATATGGTTACACTGCTGGCCACAGGATTTGAATTGGCAGCCTTCCAGACAGCGGCACACAGTCCTAACCCACAGAGTCGTGCACCACCCCCTCTCTGAAAGGCCTCCTTACTCCTTACTCCAACTACAAACTGAAAGGGTCTCACTTCCAAAGGCGTGCAGGCACAGCTTTCTTGTCCCCTTCTGTCTGAGTGTTTCTTCGGTCTAGGGGGAAGTATATAATACTGAATGACTTTCCAAAACGTAAGACTCAGTGCAGCCTGCAGGCCCCACAGGAGACAAAGGCGTAAAAAAAAAAAATTATAAAAAAATTCTGTCAATGGACGAATAACCAAGTGCAGATTTTTTTTTGTCTCACTGTGACTTTTATGTAGGCATGTTGGATACATGAGTGAAATCATTTTCAGTGACCGTTCCAACCAGTGTGAATTTTAACAAACATTCTTTAGAAGTGGTTCCCAGAAGAACTAATAGAGGCATTTAGATGTTACTTCAAACCTACTGAAATGTTTCGCAGGGAACACTATGAATTGTTGAGAATATTAATGAAAGATTAGGTTGAATGAAACGCAATAATGAGGCCTCATTCTAAAATGTTTATAATTTCTTAAGTTCATCTTCCAATTCTTGGAGCTGAAGGGCAGAACATTAATCAGAAGGTTTAGAAAAAAGCAAAAAATGTTACAATCTGTTACCTAATGTTACACTTGCTACACAAGTGGAGACCTACAACAATTTCAGTCTGACCCCATGAAACGGAACCTTCAAAAACCTTACCACACATTTCTTAGGCATCTTTCCAAAGAGATTCCTCAACAGCAATCTCACAGAGTGCCAAACAATGCTGAGTAACAAATAATGCTACTCTGACGCCCTTGGATTGGTTTCTGATGCAAATAAGATAACGAAAGGACCTAGCACCTGCTATGAACTATTTGGGGAATATTTATTATTATTATTATTATTATTATTATTGTCGTTGGTACCTCAAATACACTGGAAGATTTTAAAACCTTTTAGGAATGAATCATATGGGTTTTTTTTGTTTTGAAGGTCTATGTCATGTTTTTTTTTATGAAGGTCTATGTCATGTTTTTTTAATGAAGGTCTATGTCATGCAATGACTGTATTGTTAAGACTGAACTGAATTCTGACGTCCTCTCTGCTCAGTCTGCCTTGGCCAGCACCAGGGAGGTGCTGTTTGGCTCAAAGGCAGCCGGTTATGTGGCCTTTCTGCTAATCCGGTTCTATGTAGCGCTGTCACCAAACATTATTTTTCTTGTCAGTCAGATCAGCTGGGTGTAAGAGATGGAGAGAGTCTTTCTGTGGCTCGGGAAATGTTATAGGGTGGAGGGTGGTCTGCTGTGATAGCTTAATATGCCGCAGATATAAATAGAGGCCTTTAGTCAGACCCAAAACAGAGTTTGGATTTCACAGGAAACAAATTTTTATTAATATTACTTATTAGCATGAAAAATTCAATTTAGCAGGCTGACATGAAGGATGGGTTGTCTGCTAAAGGCAGCAGTTTATTAAGTCATGAAGACGATTATATAAAACAAGCACTGCTGTTTTTTTTATTATTAAAATATCCGTCACAGACGCTTGCAACAAGTGCCAGACTCTAGACAGCTTTGCAATTATTTCTGAATTTCATGACACTGTCTTGCCTCAGCGCCCTTTTTATTGGCTGCCACATGTGAGAAACTGAAGGTTTGGCTACTCCAGGCACCTGCCGGGGGGCAGATGATGCGCAACCCTGGATGAGATGTTTGATGTCGATGTGAGTGCAACATGTTTACTCAGTTCAGTTTAGCAATTCGCTACGGCTCTCTGCCCAATACACATGCCCTGAAATACATAACAAATCTTACAGAGGCATGACAAATCGATCTGAGGAAAATGCAAGAACAACTGAACATTTAAAGTCTGTGAGCAGATTAAATTCATCCCTGGACTAAAGTTAACAATAATCTACAGTATATGTAACAATTTTATTCTTTGGGCCTTATATCCTCTTTAATTTTATTTGGAATTCTACACACAAGGCTCTGATGAGCCAATGGCTGGTTATTCCAAGATCAGAAACTACTCATGATAAGAAAGAACAATGTTCTGTGAAGTAATGAACTAATTTGGTTATGCTCCAATCAGATGGAAAGATATATGTTTCCTGGTTATGAAACCAGGGACTGTTTTCCTGCTTAAAGCCATCCATGGTGAAATCCACACGCTGACACAGATAATCTGTCTTTTGGGGAACTAGACACATACAGTACAGTATCACCCTACACATTCCTATAAGAGGTCCATTCTATTTTTATGCAGAATATTTTAGAACTCAGGTGAATCTAGTCAAGCCTAAGCTGGATGTATAACTTATAAATTGACAGTTTCAGACTTGGCACACTTCGTAAAAAAATTAACTGCCGTCCAAATGAAGCCTGTGTCCTCACAAAGAAAACATGCAGGTAATTTGAATATAAACACGAACCCAATGTTGGAGAACACCGTCTCCACTGGGTCCGTAGATGAGAAGAGATCACCCGGAGGCGTGGATGAGTTGTCAAATAACCTTTATTCCAACAGATCGATCTGGGAACTATGCAACGCACTGTACACCCCACAGAGTTCGACTTCCTTGTTGTTCATCGTTTGTTTTATACCCTTTCTACAAGCAGCCCCGGCCCCTTTCCACTTTCTGGCAATTTCAGCTTATCTGGTGCAACATGTTGTTCAGTATGTTCCTAGTTATTGCGTCAACTCTATATCCTTTGCCTAGCGACTGTCACTGCAGCCTGCGTCAATAGATTAACTTTGCTGCACACAGAGCCTCCCTATATGTCCTTGGTCCCCTGCAGATATCGCTATCCACAATTCCCCCTTTTGATCTCTGAAAAGAGATCACCTGTGTGTTTGGGGAAATTGTGACTCCCTCTTTTGATCTCCGCTAGGAGATCACTACTTATGGTGGAAGTCTTCTTCACTGAGCTCCTCCTCCCCGTCCAGAAGGGCGAGGAGGGGCATCATGTGTGGTAGACTTGGATCACGTTTCTCTATGGTGGACGTATTCAGTCATATGGGCAGGGCTCGCAGGCAGGGGATGCAGCAGCACCCACACGTGACTAATATGGCAGCAAATGTACATAAATAAAGGGCGAATTTGCTGAGTGTTTTCCACCCTGTTAATCCCATGACTCTCTGGGGAACAATAGAAGAAGTATTTGCCCTCCGGTTCTTTGTGACTGGAACCATTCAGTGCACTGCCTGGGCCTGGATGCAGAGGTTTGGAATCTGGGAAACAGTGGGATGATGTGGCGGAGACGTTCTGGTCAAGGATCTCGACACCCCGCAGCCAGATCCTGTGACTGTACCTGGTCACATTCAAATAGACCTCTGCCTTCTTTGATTATTGTCACATATGGTGAGCACTT
This sequence comes from Isichthys henryi, assembly GCA_026776945.1. Classification (NCBI taxonomy): domain Eukaryota; kingdom Metazoa; phylum Chordata; class Actinopteri; order Osteoglossiformes; family Mormyridae; genus Isichthys; species Isichthys henryi. The sequence continues at coordinate 20,015,453 of JAODJX010000097.1, read as the reverse complement.
TCCTCCATACATGGCTCACACATCCCTTATGGAGCTAAGCAGGACTGGGTGGAATCGTTTCTTAGAAATGGGGACCAGAGGATGACCACCCAGGCATGCATGCATCCATTCATCCATCAATCTTCCAACAGCCTTACCAGTACAAATTTAACATTATTACTTAATTACAGGAAATTTCCATGATAATATCTGCAACATCAATTTTAAAGGATTGTGGGGAGGGCTGGTTTGTGTGTTTTTCCCAGTTTGATGACTGTAAGGGTTTGCTTCTTTATTTCCCTTTTCCCGACTGACCCTGATTTTCTCTGAGTGTCTCTATAAATGTGTTTCTTTCTTCACCTACTAGTCAAAATGCCCAGACCGTGATGCCCAGCCAATAACTGTGCCCTGACTGTGACATCTTTTTGGCTCCTGTGCCTCTGTTTTTCCTTGTTCTCCCTAGAACAGCTGAATTTTGTTTTTGTTCCCCATCTGCACCCAAAACAAAGTTCCTATTCCATCTACTATTGTCCCCAACTAAAGCTCCTAATATCCATCTATGCTTGTCTTGAACTGAAGCTACAGTTCCTTCTATCAATATACTCCTGTCGTCAACTGAAGCTCCTGTTCCTTCTGTACATCTATACCTGTCCCCAAGTAACGTTCCTGCTCCTTCTGGCCATAAACTCCTGTCCCTAGCTAAAGTTCCAGTTCCTTCTGATCATCTGCTCCTGTCCTCAGTTAAGGTTCCTACGCCTGCTATCCATCCACGCCTGTCTCCAACTTAAGCTCTTTTTCCTTCTGCCCATCTGCTCCTGTCCTCAACTAAAGCTCCTGTTCCTTCTATCAATCCCCAAGTAAAGCTCATGTTCCTTCTGTCCATATTATTATTTAACAAAAGTTATCAGAATTATGTACAACACTTAGGGCTGTCAAAATTAATGCATTTATTGTTGCGATAAATTTACAATATTTAACAGGTTAAAATAAATTAATGCAATTAATTTTGTTTATTTCCTAGGTTGGGGGCTAACCTCTGACACGGATGTTGTGAAACTCATCCTAGCCTGAGACAATACAGCTTGGCAACCAACGTCATCATGCAGTGCAATATGGGGCAACCAACGTCATCATGCAGTGCAATATGGGGCAACCAACGTCATTGTACAGTGCTTTATGTGGCAGAAGTGCCACATTGTGCAGCCACGAACCAAAATCAACCAGCAGACTCATCTCAGTGTTACTCATTGAGCTGCATGCTGTTTGTAAGCATGTTTAAGATTTGTCAGAAAGAAAAGGGATTCTACAGAGACAAACTCCTATCCAGAAGAAATGCTACAGTATATTGAAATCAAAATTTCTGGAAGTGGGGATCCTTATGGAATCCCAAGAGAGGAATGGATTCGTGACCCCAAAGCCTTACCTCTCCTCACATTTCATGGATATATCTAGTTATTTTGTCTATGGTGGGAGTGCCTATATGGCTGCTCAGTTTCATAATTTTAAATCATTGAATCAAAGAAGTACCTACTAAGAGTAATTATTACACCGTAATAAGCTGTCTCTTCTAAAACTTGCACAAGTTCTTTTTTAAAAAATTTTTTTACTTTCTTGATTTATACTTGATTATGCCTGATTGCAGGAGACCCTTTTTTTTACTTTTGTCATGGATGACCTACTACATTATTACATCTGAAATATCCATCCTTTGTTATTATTGTTCATTCATTTTGGGATTAATATTATATTTAAATATGTTTCAGTTTTAAGAAGAACAAGTTTTAATCGCAATTGATCATGATTAATTCATTGCAAAATGCGCGATTAAATAGTTTCTTTTTAATCGCTTGACAGACCTAGTAAAACAACACTGCCAAGCACACAATTCACTGAGCCACACAGTCGTCACATTGACCTGGCTGAGTGGTTAGCTCTATCATCCCACATCTCTGAGGTTGAACCTCTGAATATGATTTCTACTATGTATGTGGTGATTGCTTATGTTTAATATGCCCGAACATCTGAATCTGCCCTATCACCGAGAACATCTAAATGCTACCATGTGTAATACCTTTTCAAAATGAAATCTAAAAAATGAAAACTCAGTGGTTCATACCAGAGGATTCTGAAGAGTCTAGAATTTCCTCCCTGCTTATGTAAATTGCCAGGACCTGTTGCACCAAGCACTAGACAGTATGCTGGTGTAGCTGTTTCTCTTTTCTGACAAGAGAGATTCAGTTTGAGGGCTGTGGCAGCTAAAAAAAACCTCAGTACAATGCAGGGCTGGCCATCCACACGGGCATTACACAGCGCTGCTGCTGTGCCCCCCCCCCACCAACCCCCACGTGAAAGATGTAGCCGTTGATTATGCCTGACCTTAATTTCCACGCTGTTCCTCGTGATTCATGACTAGTGCTGGTAAGCTAAGAGGCCCAGAGAGGAGAGGCATGTCATGGCGGTTTATAACGCGGGGGGTGGGTATTTATACCCAAAAAGAGGATGCTGGGAATGTATTTCACACAGGCCTCGAGTGCTATCTTCACAAAACAGGTCGTGGGCAGAAGTACGTCTCGTACCGGCCTTTAAGACACCGGGTTGCATTTTCGCCTGCTTCCTGTTTAACAAAAAATAAGGGCATCTCTGGGGGCTGTGCCAGGCGGGGTAAGGGGCGCCCCACAGCCTCAGCTCCCTCTGTGCCGTCAGGGGCATAAGAGAGCCCAGAAAAATGGGATTTGGCCCATTTCCTGCTGTGGTGGCCAAGACGGCTGGATCCCTGTGCCACTTGTCAGCGCGTGCCGCCGATGGCGGGGATGGGAGGGAGCTTGCAGGGCTGTGGGTGGAAGCGAGCAAATGGTGCTCTCCTCTGAGAATGGCACGCTACTCAATGAAGGTGGGCAAGAAGGAGAGAGAGCGGCTAACAAGCGCATACACACACACACACAGACACACACACACACACATACACACACAGAAACACAGAAACATACACGGCGTTCCAGACTGGCTGAAAATGCAGGGGAGAAAAAAGCCAGTATTGGCATAATCCTTTATCCATTTAGCAAACACTTTAAAGGGTGTGGAAGCCCCCCATCGCGTATCCAGTCATTGGAGACTGGGCACCCCCCCAAAATGCCAGGCGAGGGCCGCAGCGGTGCTGCGAGCGGCGATCAAAGCTGAGAGCTTAAACTCAGGTGAGCGAAGCGCAAGGCAGACGAGAGGGAGCCAGGCCGCGTGTGGCCACGACAGATGGAGGAAGCACTCCCAGGGAGCCGGCCCCGGCTGTAAATAGCTCCGGCTCGCGGCGGGCGGGGCGCCGTGGGACGGAGAGGCCACTCCGCGCTGCCGTGTCAGGTGCGCCGGTGCCGCACTCGGGTTTTTCCAGGCGGATCCCGAGGGCACCGAGGACAGCGGGCACACGTGACGAGTCCCGGTGAACCGGCGGTAAAGGCAAACGGGAAGTGCGACCTGCAAGACAGGTAGAAGGCAGCCCACTCTTAAAATGGGGTTTCTACGAATGCGAGGGGGCCGTCCAGCCTCCACCAGGCCCAATCCGCAGGTCTGGGTGGGGTGGGGCAGAGAGCGAGGACGAGGCTGCATGGTAAAGCTCTGATTGGCTCTGATTGGTTGCTGGGACGTGGTCAGAAGCAGTGATAAACAATACAGGCTTTCTGCCTCTCGCATTTCTGTGATATATACAGACATCAGAACTAAAAGCAGACATTTCATGCGCAGCAAACGATCAGAAGCCTAACAATTCAACTGTACTATGAAATATAACCTTCAGAAAGTCCGCTTCCTTTTCAATATGAGCATCTCACTTTTTGGGATCTAAGTAAAGTAAAGGCCTTCCACAGGAAAACCAAAACTAGTAGTATTCACTGGGCGGAATTTTGTTGTTAGGTTCAGTCTTTGTCCCAGAGTGACTTAGGATGCTTATTTCTGTCATACAGCCAGATATCTACTCTTCAGCATCACTGGCATTAAGGCAAGACAGAAGCCTCTCATCCTGAAGACTGACACACTTTACAAAGCCAGCCCTATTGCACTGGCACAGAGCCAACAGTAGTGCTGTAACACAAAAATGACACTGGAATAAGGTGACCGGCTTCCCCCTTCAGTACATTACAGTATGCAAAGACTTCTGGGATATCGCAAACAATAATTTCATTACATACAGATATAGTTACATGCAGTTACAGTTATATGCAGTTGTCTGCTTTATGTGAAATCAAATTCTTTCTTGTTCTCAGTTAGGACTCTAAGTAATTCCCCATGCTCCTTATTGTCATTTCATGGATTGCCCATCCATTAATACTTCATTGAGGCATAATTCCCAATTCTTAAATGATGACATGTATTAAGCAATAGCACAGAGCTTTTCAGTCGACTGGAATATGCAGGGAATGTTTGGGTCAGCCACTGACTTCCGTGCGTCATGCATTAGTTCACTATGACTGGTTATTGACTGCAGTTTGGCTAAAGTGATTGGATTTGATTAGTCAGCTCTGGGAGTCAATCAGCCCCTTTCTTCAGGGTCACAGGAATGAGCTGGCCTTCCTTTTCTGCCTCGCTTACGCTCAGTTAACTCCGGACTGAGCATATCATCTCCGCATGGAAGGAAGCACATTAATGTCAGCTGTTGTTGAAACTCCCGTTTGAATTCATGAGACGGCTTATTAGACCCGAGGATGCTTGATGCCTCTGCGGAGCCGAATGATACAGGAGCAGTTGTGCACGGCGTGGCACTATAGCAGGCCAGATGTTAAAGGCTGGTGCTGATGTTTATCTTCATTTACTTGAAGATCAGATGCTGGACAAAAGCCGAACAGATCGGTGCTCATTGCGGAGCGTGAAACAGCAGCATGTGAGGAGAATCTCTATCCCATTGCATCCTCTGTAACCTCCAGGGTCAGGTAGAAGGGTGAGGGGGCTTTCAAGACTGGAGAAAGCCCATAGAAGGTTAGGCTCTAAAAATACCAGAAGACCAGAGGAGCCAAGGTAAGTACAGGAGAGGGAGAGAAGAAAGAGAGTGAATCTGACGGAAAGGAGATGCTTCCTGAGGGCCAGGGACCAAAACTATAGACATGATGTTGCTATACCAGTATCCCCTCCCTTTTTGGACATCCTGGTGTGGTGATACTACAAGGCTTTGCAGTTCCCAGGAACGCCAGTCACCGGTCGGTAAATACCAGCCACTGGAAAGCAGCAGAATGGACCACTTGCATGAAATGTTGTGACACATTTCCGTTTTTAAATGGTACGGCTCACTTGCTTCCAGTTTATCTGTTTACATAAAATACAATTAGTATCAAAGTTTGTGATGTTCAGAGCCTGGAATAATGTGCTGTGCTGCATGAAATAATTATTTGAAATGGAAAACAGAATATTTTCTGAGGCAAGACAAAAATTATTCTGAACACTGTTGCGCTGTTTTGTTAGTAGTAGTAAATTTAAACATATGAACTTGAATCTTAACTGTAGATTAGCAAGGTGAATGGCAAACTGTTTCCTCCTATTTGTGTGGCAGCTCATTGCTCTTCATCGATCTGTAGCACTTGACTCTCATGCTGACCTCCCCTGACAGCCGGTCTCTATTTTACACTGCATACCAATCGCAATATATATTTTCGTTTCACACATCATTGACTTGAAAGGTTTCTCCCATGGGGCGGCATGGTGGTGCAGTGGTTAGCACTGTTGCCTCACACCTCTGGGACCCGGGTTCGAGTCTCCACCAGGGTTACATGTGTGTGGAGTTTGCATGTTCTCCCCATGTCGTCGTGGGGTTTCCTCCGGGTACTCTGGTTTCCCCCCACAGTCCAAAAACATGCAGAGGTTAGTTTTCTTCACTTTCTTACCTCCATAGTTGTGTATATACAGTATGATGATGCTTGCATTTTGATGCCTTATTCCAGCTTGCTGGACGATTTTCAAGATTCAAAGTTTTATTGTCATATGTACAAAGTAGAGTGTACAAAGTACAATGAAATCCACAACCTCAAACAAACAAGTAAGACCAGAAATGAAGGAGCCATATTACAATGAACCTGGAAGCGTTTGTGCAAGTAATGCATTGCTGCTATTTTACTCTGATGCCTCTGGTGTTACGCTCATCTCACCGTAGGAATACTGATTTCAGGGAGGCAGATGAGGGGCATCCAGAAGGGAGAGGGGGCTGGCCATTGCTTAACTGGTATTAAGGTAATACCATTTATATATTTACAACTGGGATGGGGGCAGGTGGGATGGAAAATTGGGGTGAGGTTGTAAAACTTCTTGCCAGTTCCTTTTGCCATCATTTGCATGTGTCAGGGAGCTGCTGTCAATTTGCGGGAGACTCCCAGGACTTCCTGGAGAGGTGGAATGTCAGTACACTGTCATGCATGAGCCTTCTTTAGCATTAGCTGTTTTCCCTCAGTGAATGCAACAGGCCATTCTGTCTCATTTAAAGAAACAGCACTTGGTCATTGGGATCCAGGTGGCTATAAAGCGATAAAGCACGTCCTCACCTCTGCCAGTTGAACACCAGAGTGAGCTGCCCTATCTCTAGCGGACCAAGCTAGCACGATGACATGTCACGTAGCATAAGCTGTTAGCCTAATGCTATGATTGGCCAAATACATGAAAAAATGGCCGACAGTCATAGCATGTAGGCAGAAAGAGGATGACAGAAGCCTCGTCTCACACCCCTGAGGCTGCAGGTCAGGGCAGAGGGATAATGGATTCAGACCCCCTCCCTTAAGGGACATGCCTTTTCACACCCCCTGGCCTGAGTGACAGCTTTTCACACAGTGGGTCTAGGATGACACGCTATGCGGCAGTATGTATGAGGGACCACATCCCCCACAGGACTGCTGGGGGGCAGTCGGATAATTAGTTACCATGTATGGACATCACTTCAGGAAATGGACCACCAATTGAATTGTCAAAATGCAATAGGGGTGGCTGTGGTTACATTCCTCTCTGGAAGTAGCCAATAAAATCACAGAATTAACAGATCTTTGAACCCGGAACTTTTGATGTTTACAGATGGATTGGCTAGTCACGTAAATGGCCTATGTCACAGCTATTCCTGTGCTGTTGGCGGTCCATAAATGAATCACAAACGGGCCATTAAATTCCCTCTGCGGCGTGAATGCGTCCGCATTCTTGGATGAGCTGCCTTAGATGACATCATGTTTTTAAGACACTGGGGGGGTGCCACGACATGGCGGTGGGGAGGGAGGGGGGCGGTTTGGTTGTGTCCTAGAACTGCACTCTATTTCAGGGCTGTCACACACTACTGGTACCAGAAGCCCAGATTGTTCCTGTTCTTTTCATGGTGGCCAACTTGACACCTCAGCATTCTAGAGCACACTGCAATCACAGAGGTGATTTCGCTCCATTATCGGGGGGGAGCTCTAACTTCAGACATGCACTATCCAGGTGCTTCTTTTCACCAGAAGTTGGGTCACAAATTAACCCATTTTTATAGCGCAATGTTAGACCAAACCAATTAAGGTTAACGACCTTGTTCCAGAGAATCATGGAAAAGCCCGGCTTTTCATGCTCCAGATGACTGGTCCATTTCCTTCATCACCACAGGACCTGTGCATTAATGTAAGCTCACATCTTAATTATTAATTACATATGATTAATATAATCACGTCCTGCTTTATGTGAAGTGAACTCTGCAAATAGGAACAGGGCCATTTTTCAAATGTTTCCCATGTGCAGGTCTGAACCAGCCTGCGGTTCCTCTCCCAACACACCTACTCGTCTCTGTTCAAACAGCCGGGACAATTTAGCTCGCATGTTTGAACAGACTTCCAGCTTGTTTTTTATTATGTTTTGATCAGTCAGGCCGCATGATGGACAGACTCTGAGGAGCCCAAGGCATCCAGATGGCTTAAAGCACCACTAAAAGGCACCCTATACATAGGAATCTGCTTTTTAATATAATGCTATATAATATAAAGACATTATTAGAGAGATATGATGGCTCACACTTCCATAGTGTGAGCTTGCATGCTTTGCCTTTGTCATGTGGGTGGGTTTCCGCCAGGTACTCAAGTTACTTCTCACTGCCAGGACTGATCCCTGTCTTGCCCTGTTCAGTCTGTCATTTCCCTGTTTGCCCAGCAGGTGTCGCTGGCCATCCCGTTTTCTTGATGTTTCTCTAAGGAGGCACTGTTCTGTACTCTAGTGTGTTCCCCTGCTCCTTTGGCTTCCACATGACTGAATGGGCAATCATGCAGCTTAAGACTGTGCTCCATAATCATCATGGATTTATTCGACATTTTGAATTTTGTTTTCCCCTTGCTCTTGCATTCATGTTAATTATATTGGTTCTTCTTTTTGTGCCTTTGTTTTCCCTGCTTATTCTTAACTTTTAGTATATTCTGTTTCCCAGTTCCTAGTTCCCCCTAGTGTCTGAATACTTAGTGATTATGACCGTCACATGTCTCTTCTTACTCCTAGTGTTTGGGTAATTGTCAGTGGCACAAACCTGTTCCTTGTCTAGCTTCATCGTGTGTGTACATATACAGTATATGCCCGCCATTGTCTTGTTACTCAATCATTATATGTGCTGCATTGAGTTTGTTCCTGCGTGGTCCTTGCCTGTGTTTTCCGAACCAGTTTTAGGAAAGGTTTTTAATTGCGTGTTTAGTTCTTATTTCATTTCTTGCCTTTGTTTTGACCCCTCATGGGCCTTTTGTTTCTTGTCTTTTTGAGTTCTATTTACAATAAATTCCCTTTGTGTCAGTAAGCCGTGTTGTGGATCATCCATTCCATCATGTCGTGCTGTAACACCCACAGTCTAAAATCATTTGCTTGGGCTAATTGGCACCTCTGAAAATGCCCATAGTGTGTGGCTGTGCTCATGAATCTGCCTCATGATGTACTCACATCCCGTTCAGGGTGTACCCCAGCCTTGTGCCCTGTGATGGACTGGCATCCCATCCAGGGTGTACCCCAGCCTTGTGAAGTGATAGACTGGCATCCCATCCAGGGTGTACCCCAACCTCGTGCCCTATAATGGACTGGCATCCCATCCAGGGTGTATTCCAGCTTTGTGCCCTACAATAGACTGGCACCCCATCCAGGGTTTACCCCAGTCTTGTGCCCTTTGATGGACTGGCATCCCAGTCAGGGTGTACCCTGGCCTCGTGCCCTGAGTTTTGTGCTCTCTGCTGCCTGGGACAGGGTCCAGGTGACATGGGCATTATTCATCATCTACCATGACCCACAAGTTTCTGTAATAATTAAAAGCACATTACCGAAAAATAACATGCTTGATGTATACAATAGTATATAAAATACAAATAACGCACAATAAAATACACGTTTGCCATTTCCTTACCATGTTTCCAGCAGCCCAGTACTCCATCAGCAGCTGATAATGAAGTAAAATGCTGTCATTTTAAAAGAAATTACCAGAGATGTGTTTTCAGAATCAGACAATGTATGCACATAATATTTCTTTGAGAGAGTACAATTAACTTTTGTAGATCTTTTTTAGATTTTACTTCTATATTTTATAGCATGCAATTGTCTCACTTAGCCTCTTAGATTCAGAACATAAATACTTACAATGGAGTTAATGTTATGGACTGATTTAAAATACTACCAGATAACCCACATACATGAGTATGACAAAGATGTTCAACCAGTTATGTCTGGAATCTGGCCTACACACATAACAGAAAGAATATCTTTAACTGAGTGCAATAATAATAAATAATTAGGCCCAATATCCCAGGGCCTATGCAAGTAACACAGATAAGCTACTATTACTATCATAGCGAATCCCAAAATAACCATCTAAAGGGAGTCATTTGTTTTAGGTGCCAAGGTGGGATGATGATTCAACAGCACAGCTTACAGTCTGGCTTCCTTCTTCAGTGCCCCATCCCTCTGAACTGCAGATACTTTTTCTAAGCATTGGATTAACCCCAGACTCAGACTCTCAAAGGATTTCGGCAAAGCACACAACTACTGTCCCTGGGCTGGAAAGTTGTGCAATTGTCATTTAAATCACTGCCATGCTTTCCAATTATGACTATACAACACTTCTATAGTGTCCTAGATACAACTTCATAATTAAATACATCGATGCACAATTTTGTAATTTTGTAATCTGTAATTGCTCCCTTTTTGTGTAAAATAGCTGTAGCATCTAGCTAATGAAAATTAACGATCAAATTCATATCCACCTAAGATCAGGACAGTACTCATGGATTTCAAAATGGTAAACGGTAACTCTGGTAGTTAGCGACTCCCAATGGCAGTTACAAGGTTATCAAGATAACTGTGGATCAATGGCCTCTACAGCCCTCTGCATAAAGAGAACTCCGGAGCAACACGCGGCTTTCAGACACTATGGGTCTATAGCAGAACAGCCCAATAGATGGGCGACATGGCATATGGTTTGCATATACAGTGTGTACTAAAACTCACAAAATTATGCTTTGGCCATGTTCATATTAATGCAACAAATACAAAGTCTTGTGCATAAACGTGCGCTCAGAAACAAGCCTTTAATTTACAGTTCTCAGTGACTGAAGATATCCCTTCAGCACTAAAATCACATAAATATTGTATATTTACAATGATTGAATAATTTATTATGTGGCTACTGGAATAAGTGCATCTTAATTACATTGGCTTTATTGTGCTGGGAGTTTAAATGATGCATTACTGGTTCACTTTGTCTTGAACATCCATTTCTCCATTGTTCATGGGTGGTCCATGTTTCTCACCTTTTCCCACTGTTTTCGAAAGGTGTAGTTCACTATTATTGTTTAAGGATACTATACACTTTGAGTGTTATACACTAGCAGTAATGCTATAAACTGTTGCCCTGCTCTCACCACTTGAAATCTAGCTATCCTCATCAACGGTATCTTAGTCCATTACTTGATGACTGTGATCTATGCTAAATGAAGACCAACGCACCTTGCACCATTTTCATGGGAAGTCAGTGCCTCAGATTCCCCAGGTAACTTGATCTTGTCCATTCTGTCGCCAGCAGTCAGATCATGTACGAGTCGAATTAAATTCTTAGACGAATCACTGGTCTTAACTGTGGAGTGTGTTCCAGTGTCTGCCTGCCACAGTCTGGGATCTGGCAGAACAGTTAAAATATTACATCTAATACAAAATACACTGACCTGAAGTGATCTTTCAAAAATGTGGGACTGAGTGATTTATACATTTATAAATGTACACAGGACTAAGATTTATAGGTTCATAATGGTTTCCGTGCACTTGGGACACTATCATAATCTGGATATGTCATAATGATCCGTCAATCTATTGAGCAAAAGAAGCAAACAGAGAATGCAGGAGTCAGTGCTGACTGACGGCACCATAACTGATATCTGATTGGTGCAGCTGAGCTCAGATAAAGAAATATGGGGCCGTGTGTAGGAGATGCAGATTGCAAAAAGGAGAGTCAGTTCTACAAAGCGTCAGTGCTGGGGCATACAGGAGACAGCCTGTACATAGAGCTTGTTCAGGAGCTTGGATATGGTTCATTATTCCTATGAGCTATTTGACTCCTCAGCATCTAGTGTTTCTAATTTTTTTAAAAAAGCTTGAAATGCAATATTGTAAGTGAAGTGCCGGATGTTTAAGGATGATACACCGACCCACTGGAGGGTGGGCTCCAGCCGGCAGTAAACACCACCAGCTCCTCATCTCCAATTCCTTTACATATATCATTACCATAAAAATTCAGAGCCATGAGAAAAACAAGCACTAAGTGATGTTAGTCCAAGCTATCAATAAATAATCTCCATTTAGCACAGCGCAGCCGCAAGACCGTCCTTCAAATGGCAATGGTTAAAAATCTGAGGTAAAACTTCTTATCAATTGACAGTCAGAAGTTTTGCTCACTAGAGAGCAGTAATAAATTTTCCATGTTGTCTTAAAAGCTGAGCCAGGAGTGTTTGATATTTAACTCCCCATAAACGACAGAATCATTTTGCAAAAATTATGCACTATATTTGCAACCTGTTGCCAGACACATGCAACCATAAAAAAGTGATGGACCTTATTATGGCATTAGGGTTTTATATGGATATTTCAAGAGTTGTAATGAGATGCTGTATATCATCATACTGGTATTACTGCCTGCACTGGTACATGAGTAATTCAACCTGCTTTACTGTTTGGATGTTAGGTAACGCTTTACATTAACTGCACCGTCATAATGCATTCATTAAGTATTCAGAAATCATTCATAAACATCATGCATGTATACCTTAACATTCTAACATCAATTAACAGCTGAAATATTCATTAATAACAAACATTATATAATAATAACAAACATTATAATTGTATAATCATGTAATGTTTGTTATTGATGTGTATTAAAGCTGTTAAGGGATGTCAGCATGCTGCTTATGAATGTTCTATGAATGCATTATGAAGGTGCACTGAATGTTCTATGAATGCATTATGAAGGTGCACTGAATGTTCTATAAATGCATAATGAAGGTGCACTTAATGTAAAGCGTTACCGGATATTATTGCTGCAAAGGGCTACATAATAATAACCCATCCATCTTCTGAAACTGCTTAACCCCTACTGGGGTCATGGGGGTGACTGGAGCCTATCCTAGGAACGATGGGCAGAAGTGGGAACCAACTGTGGGCAGTCACCAACACACCACAGGGTGCACACACTCACAACTACAGGGCCAATTTAGACTCACCAATCAAGCTAACCTGCATGCTTTTGGACGGTGGGTGGAAACTGGAGCCCCTGTCAAAAACCCACGCGAACATGGGGACAGCATGCAAACTCCACATAAAAAGGAGTCAGGATCAAACCCAGGACCTACTTGCTGTGAGGCAGCAGCACTAACCACTGCACCACCGCGCCGCCATAAAATTATTATAATAATAAATGTAATTATTAAAGAGATTAATAGTCCTGATGCTTTACACTTCTGTAAGCTGGGTTTGTGTCTCTGCCATGGCTCCATGTGTGTTGAGTTTGCATGTCCTCCCAGTCAATGTGTTTCCTCCACATTTTCCGGTTTCGCGCCACCATCCAAAAAACATGCTAAGGTGAAATTGAGTCACCAGATTGCCCATAAGTTAGAAGGGTGTGTGAGTGTTGTTCCCTGCCTTGTACCCCTAGCTGGGGAAGATCCTGGACCTGATGCCAGGTCAACACCTAATGCTATTCAAAGGCGAGGCAGGAGCCAAGCCCCCAGCCTAGAGCAATGAGACAGTAGTGTTTCCCACCTGAATGTACTGTAGCCCTGCGTAAGAGTCCCTAATGGAAAAGCTATTGTTCCCAAGTGCCCAGAGTGAATCTGACACTCCATAATCTCCCCACTCCTAGATAATTGCTGAAACTGTTTGTCTTGGAGGTTACCTGCAGTTATGATGAAGTAACCCTAAACAAAAGACTAGCCCCTCCCTGAAAGACAGACCGCTTCGGATTAATGAGAATGAACAATGTGTTTAATGGCATCCCACAGGAGCCCAAATGGAACAACGACATCAGAAGGATAAATACGACAAGGCAGGAAGAGGAAGGGGCTGGAAAGTGTGCAAATCATGTTCATTAAAAATGTATACAGACCATCTGAAGGCCACGCTGGGTGATTTAGAGGCTGATGCGCAGACTGGGGAATAGGACTCTTCAAGAGAGTAGCAGAAGCACACAGTAGTGGGATCTAAATATTCTGGTCTAAAGGGGATAATAGAATGGAGGAGATTCTGGGAGGTGAAAGACATAAATTCATGGTAAACCAGCAACAGGACTTCTAGATACTGTAATGCAAGTTTGTTCTAACTCGGTCCTCAGGGAGCCCCAGACAGTTCATGTTTTTGCTCCCTTTGAGGCATGTATTTCATAATTAACACTGCTTGCTGCAGATTGAAAACACAGCTAATTTCTCTAATATGTTTAATAAAATAACTGTAAAATAGATTCACCCATTGCTAACGGATATGTCAACTCTTCTAATGATTCCATTGAATGGAATCCAAAAGGCACCTAAATTTTGGCAAGATGTGGAAAGGAAGTATGACACAGCAGGAAGAGAAAAGTCTTGGAAAGTGTGCAAATCATACTCATTAAAAATGTACACAAACCGTCTGAAGTCCATGCTGGGTGATTTAGGGGCTGACATCCAAAGTTGTTCCAAATAAGAGAAGACAGACAGGTAAGACTTTAGTGCATTCCTATGTGATATGTGTGTTTTATTAACAGAGCACCATTGTTTCCAGAAGCAAATTTCAAGAACCTAGAAGACTGAGGAGACCTGAATTTTTTTCCATGGAGTCAAAGATTTTTGGGCAAGCCAGACCTCTACTAATCTGAAATTGGAGCCTCAATATCATAGCCCATAATTCTCGGTGGCAATGCTGGATGCTAATAATTTCTGTTTTCAATGACAATCACATTATTTAAAATAATTTAATGAAACTGAAATTCCAGTACTTTCCTCTTTACATAGATTCTATGCCGCGTACATCCTAAACAGAAAAAGTTGAATATATACTAGGATATATAAGCATAATATGAATTGAATACTTGTTATTGGTTATACAGACAATCCTCTACTTATGAACTTTCAACTTAGGAAATTTCAGACATACGAACGAAGAGGACTGTAAGTCCAAATTGTGTTCATTGGGCTCCTGTTTCCTGTCCGCAACATCAATTTTTTTTTCTGTGCGGCAATTCCGCCTAGTATGACTTCTGGCCGCTACTCCCACCGCGCAGCAGTGTAGCGTGCGTACTTCCAGCATCCTAGTTCTTAGTACTTGCATATACATTAAAATGATGTCGAATAACGACTTACGAACATTTCAAGATATGAACGGCCGTTCGGAACATATTTCAGTCGTAATCAGAGGAGCGTCCGTACTGCACCGTTTAGACTTCATATGTTCAGCATGATAATTCTGCTTGTTCATTGGAGAAGATTGTTATGGGAAGGCCTAGCAGAAGCCTTACTCAGAAAGTAAGACCTGGGCACATGTGCTTAACCTGAATTAATTCTGTGTTTTGTTAAGTATCCAACTATAAATCGGTCCATGAATCCTTCTTTTCTTTAACCACTTATCCTGGTCAGGGGTGTGGAGAGCTTAGAACCTATTCCAACTCCCTCCCCCCCCAAACAGCAGCCCTGGACGGGATGCTGTAAATATATTTTCAAAAATATAAACATACACTGGATTCTTTAAAGTAAACAATCTAAAAATACAAAAACAACAACAAAAATGACAATAAAGCAGCGTTGATTTGGCAGTATTTTACCTCTTTCTGTACAATATATTGCACAGCATCCATATAATCGAATTGAGTTGCTGCTGCACTGGCACAAGCCGGGGTGCCACTGGTGCAGTACACCGCTGCGCAGGGAAATACATTGAAATACCTGATTCAATAAATCTAACCTTGACATTATCATTTTTGTCAGATTACGATGTCATTCCAGCTTCATGCTGTCTTTTTGCACAAATGATTAATCGGAAATTCAAGTACTAACTTTTTAAAGCTTTACCCTCTTATCATAATAAAGAATAATATTTTGTTTTCCACAGGTTACTGGCACCGAGGGACCAGAAAGTGTAGAAATGTAACAATAACAGCAAAATTAATAAATAAGAAGGCAATCGCGAGAACATTATCAAGTACATGTGGGAGGTGCTGATATTAATATCAGAGAAATAATGAGGGCTTGCAGAGCACTTAAATTACACTCCTCAGACATATTTTACAAATCAGTATAGAATCGGTTATTTTTAAGGCTGAACAACATGGGAGCAGATTCTTTATGTAATTAAATGTACGTAATGAAAGTCTACGTAATGTAACAAGAAACTAATTGAAATACCTGTTCAACCAATAGTAGTAATTCAGGTCCTGCATGGTCAGCATTCTGTCACCTATATTTGTATAGCAAACGCTCTCAGCACTTGTTTCTCGAGATTCAGCTACGGTCAGAGTCATAATTAAGGTGGGATCAATGGCTTTAATTTTGAGTTAGATATAACAGGCATGTATAACTGTATAACTACGACATAATGTTCATTACAACAAAAAAACTACATGCAAAACCAGGTAAAGCAATCATCACACTGATGTATACACAGGAAAATTATTACACAGAACATTTTATCCTTGCAATCGGCATATAATAGGGTGCAATTGTACAGTGTTTGTACAACTTCTTTAATACGTGTTTCCTCGGCACACAATAATTTATGTGAAATAGCCCCAACCTGCTGCACTCTGAGTCAGATACACTATTACTGTATAACCCTCAGCCTACATACAGTAGAGGCCAAAACTGTTGAAACACTTCCAACTTTTGGAGACTGCACAACTTCATTCTAGTTAACATTTGTAAACATTTCTTGATAGTTTATAAACATTACCGTCAATATTTGTGTAGTAATTTTTAAAGCATAATGCCAAAAATGCTAGGCGTTCCCACAGTTTTCGCCACTAGTGCACAATCGTTCACCGGAAACGCAGGTGAATCTGTCCTGCGCCAGCGACGCATGTTAAAGACGCTAAATGGATGCTGCTGCTTTGTGAACAGTATTAAATCAAAAAGCAGGAATTTCATGAACAGGTATTGAGAACAGCCCTTTCATTTGTCAACTGTCTGGTGAACTATTCACGCAAGAATCTGCCACGGCTGCTCGCGTACGAGACCGGATTCAACCAGACTTGATTAATTACTTACTTTTACACATTGCGTAACTGGGCATGAAAATCCTAATAGGCTCTAAAAATAATATAATGTGGCTCTTGCAGGAGATCTTTAAATTTTTATATCAATGTCACATAAAATAGGAGCTGCTCATGGACTTCTGAGCCCCCATAAGCCAATACTAGGAGCTCCCTCTTCTGCTTTTCTGTGAAGTATGCTTGCATGGTATTACTGCTGGTAACTACATGCACTAAGGGTGTTACGGGCTAATTGTGCTACTGGAAGACTTCAAAAAAATGCCTCAGTATAATGCTGATCTGATGCTTTCTAACTCCAGTTTTTTTACGAGAAAAAAAAACACATCAGTCTCAAAAAGACAATTTGCGTCTGAAAGTAATGATCAAAGGTTCCTAAAATAGCATAAATTCACGCTAAATTTAAAAATAGAAATGGTGTAAAAAGCAGCTTCTGGCCCCCATCCAGCTCGCGGCGTGGCGTATGACTGATCTACGCGCGCGGGGAGGGATATGGCGATTCCCCGCTTTCCTGCCGCCCTCTTCCCAAGTCAAACGGCGTGTCTGTTGCGCACAAACGCCCGCTGCGAGTCCCACATTCGTTCTCCGCATGCTTCCTGTTGCAGGATGTTCTCTCTCTTAGGACAGACTGGCACAGAATCACCCTCACACCTCGCTATTCCGCTACAAATAGCTCCCATTCAGCAAAAGGCACGAGACGTATACCTCCATAGAAATACCTGCCGAAATGTCTGCGGCGGACACCATGAGAAAATGCTGCGACGGTGTGTTTTTTCAGACCAATACATCTGAAACTGTAAACATGACACGAGTAATGAAGCCAGGAAACCATCGACGAGATGACAAAGATTCCTGATATGGCAGGGATAGTAGGTTAAGTATAAGGGTTTCTTTAGCTCTCCGCCGAGATGATTGTCTGACGTCATTAATGGGAGCTGTTCAGACATGCCTGGAAACCTCTTGTCGTCATTGCCTGAAACATCTAACTAACATTCTGTAACATTTCATTCTTATTTTGGTTCAACCAGGATGTTTTTTCCTGTTTATTGTATATAAAGAAACACTTATCAAATTAACAAATCTAATGCCAAAAAACAATGAAGAATATGTAATATTCAGATGGAAAAGTCATATGACAATATAATTAGCGGGACCAGAAGACTGCATTAAGGAGGGTAATAGATATCTTAGATCCGTGCTCAGGGAGTCGAGTGGGCAAGATTACATCATTTAAACGTCATTTCGAGGCAAATGGGCGACGTGTAATGCAAAGAGCGTGGCCGAAACCCAGTACACTGGTTATTACAGACAGTGCACGGGTCAGATCGCATCGCATCAGGCTATTACAGACAGTGCATGGGTCAGGTCGCATCAGGCTGAGGATTTGTAAAATGAAATTTATGTCATCTTCTACTTCCAACTCAGATAGGGTAGGTGATTAGACAGAACTTGACCGGAGGAACTTTAGGCACATGGGAGAAGCTATTGCACTCATTCTCACATTCTGTCCCGCATGCAGTACTCATCGGTGAGTATGCAGAATGCCTACTTACAGGAGGATTTTATTAACATCCTGTCAGGCATGCAGAACTCATGGTTGAGTATGCAGAATGCCTACTTACAGGAGGATTTTATTAACATCCTGTCAGGCATGCAGTACTCATGGGTGAGTATG
>JAODJX010000097.1:19976860-19991736 GCA_026776945.1 Isichthys henryi | reverse complement strand
AGAGGGACTGTGTGGGGGCAGGCAGGGGGTCGGCATGTCCCGATGAGGCAGAGACAGAGGGACTGTGTGGGGGCAGGCAGGGGGTCGGCATGTCCCGATGAGGCAGAGACAGAGGGACTGTGTGGGGGCAGGCAGGGGGTCGGCATGTCCCGATGAGGCAGAGACAGAGGGACTGTGTGGGGGCAGGAAGGGGGTTGGCATGTCCCGATGAGGGAGTGAGAGTGACTATATGGGAAACCCGGCTCACTGATTGTTATTTCCTCCCTGTTCATCCTCAGGAGGGGGGGAGGGGTACAACCTGTTAGTGTTTATTGTCTGATCTCCACAGTCAATGCACTCTACCTGTCTCCATCCCTCTGTTTTTCTCTCAGTCCCCCTCTCTCTGGTTCTCTCTCTCTCTCTCCTTCTCTCTCTGCCTCATAGCTGCATGCAGAATCAGCCTGTCCGTCAGCTATTTGGTTGATTCGATCGGTGGGTCGAGTGAGTCGAGAGCCTGTCTACCTTCTGGCATTTCATAGCAGTCAGAAAAGTTTCATAACCACTCTATGCTTCTTTTTTTGCTGTTACCTGTATTATTCTTCCATCCCATAATGCCCTGTGCGGTTAGCCTTACTTGGCTCTGGCGCCTCTCCGCGGCTGACCCGCCATGCCTCTCGTCCCCACAGACGAGTGGCAGCCCTTTGTGGAGCCGCACCCATGGAGCCCACACACCCTGTTTGTGTACGACGACGCAGACAGCATCGTGGTGCCTTGCAGGGTCACAGCCCCTGACTTCCATGTTTTGCTCTCAGGGGTGAGATTCTCTTCCTTAGTTGTAGAATGTCTCTTTACATTCAGCCCCTTAATTTTGCCTGTTTGTTATATATGAAAAGTACCTGTACACATAACTTTTGACCGAGCAAACATAAGCACAACGGTAATAGATATTGGGAAGAGGTGCCATGGGTCCCCAGCATTTCCTGTCATGTGACATTGAGGACAAAGGGGCCATTCTGTCTGATGGCTGTGGGTACAGGAAGGGGGTGGAGGAGTACAAGTCACCTTGTCTTAAATAAGCATTCTGCTTTACACTTCATAATGACGAAAGTTCTGTTTATATAGGTATCTGGGGATATTCGGGGATTCCTGGTGCTTCCAGGGGACAGAAGTCATGTGTCTTCTTATGAGTCGCATATTTTAGCAGGGACTTATGTGACCGACCTCCCTGCAGAGAGAATCCCATTTACATGCTTCTATAGGGCTGGGAATGGCTCCATATCCTACAGACAGCGGCCTATGAACCGATGCATTCATGAAAGCCTAATCGGGAAGGTTTCTGTGTTCAGGTCTCGCCCAGCGTCAATGAGGCCGTGCAGTGGGACCCGAAGGTGGGCTTCCGGGTTCCTTTCAGCCGCCAGGCCCATTATGGCCTCCTGAAGTGTGCCGTGTCCCTCGCTGGTCAAATCCACGAGTCCTACTACATCACCCTGAAGCAGCGTGAGTCTCAAAGGCAGGAAGCGGGTTTACAGCATACCACACAGGATAGGTGCACATCTCGGAGGTTTCGTGACCGCGAAGCGGTGTGCGGCTCAGCAGGTTAGGATGCGGTTCCTATAGTTGCGGGTCACCAATTCAAATCGCAACGTTAGCAGAGTAATATCACTCTCCAGGGATTATATGAACCTGCTTCCTCAAAAATGTTTGCTGTTTTGGATAAATACGTAGGCATGGTTAGTTTAGCTACCTTGCACGGCTGCCCAGGTCCGTTTAGCTGCGCTGGTGGAATACGGGAAAGCTCAGTGACTGACGGATTCTGACTGGTCCTCCCTGCTCCGCCCTCCCCAGCCTCCCTCCTGACGAACGTCCGGATCCAGCCGGAGCGTGTGGAGTTACTGGTGGGAGACACCCTGGAGCTCGTCTGCTCCGGAGACACCACCTTCAACGGCAAGATTGTCTTCATGTGGGAAGTACCAGAGTCCGCTGTGAGTCCCAGTTGGGGGCTGCCGTCCATCAGCTTAAATACAGCTGTTACCCATCCCCCCCCCCCCCCCCCGGGCCCCCCGGGGTGTTAGACAATAGCTTATGAGCTCCGACTTTGATGGACAGCCTAAGCAAACAATACAAGGGTGGCAGAGCAGCTATAACAGGAAAGATGGCTCATTAGAGATTAAGGACATTATTATTATGTATATTACACAGAATGCACAATGTATTTCTATATATTTATTTCATTGTGAATTGCCATTTTATATGACGAGCTTTAAGAGAACAGTTCAGTCACACAGACGAGGATGGCCACTCACCCAAGCCCTTAGTGAATCTCCTGTAAATTTCTTGTTCACAATCTGACCGATTTCAGGCAAACAGACTCTGAGGCAGAGGAGCCATACTGTCCCCCCTGACCTGGAATCAGGGCCGCCTGTCCACCCATCCCAGGCTGACAGGCGATTTCACGACATTCGTAGGATCAATATTGATTATGCATGGGACAAGTTTGACAGGCATCACCGTGCACCGCCCTGCAGGATGGCACGTCAGACACCGTGCTCATAGGGGGGGCAGCAATTCACTGCATGCTATGCCAAAAATCCAGCTGTTTATCACAGTCAAGCACAGCACATACCCACTCAGAGCTTTGCCTACTGATGTAAATGGAGGAAGAGCAGCTTAAATGTGACCCTTTTTCATCAAAGAGGATCCCCAAAAGATGCCAGAGAGGGTGGCACAGGCGTGAGCGTGTCTCTTTAAGGTTATTCACCATCGCACTCTCTAAGGGGGGGTGCTACTTCACGCGAAAGTGTTTTTCCGTACTGAAGGAGATGAGGGGAGACACATAAATTAACAGCATCATTTATAAAAAGCTTGCAAAAGCCGTTATTTTAAGACTTGTTTTTTTCTTGAATATCATTTCCCAAACAAGCAATATTTCTGAAAATTCATTTTGATGTATTTGGGTACAAGCTATGGCATAGAGAGGCCCCAGCATCAACCTGCTAAGGCAGACGTGCACCTGCTTTGATAGCTATGACACCTCAGTGACAGCTCCGGCATGCGGTGACATCACACACAATCGGAGTCAACGGACATTGGGGATGTCAATCTCAAAAGGCAGCACTGATTCGGAACTTTGTGTGCTTGTCTCCATGCATCAGGTTGCCATTCATCGGTACCGCGGTGGGAGGGAGTGTTTGTAGAATGAGACGACGGGGGCTGCAAATGGCAGCTACAGCTCTGTGACAGAGAGAGAGAGAGAGAGAGAGAGAGAGAGAGAGAGGGAGGGAGGGAGGGAGAGCAACAGTGAGAGAGGAGGAGAGAGAGAAAGAGAGACACCAAACTGCATAACTGGATCAGAAAGCGAAGCCTGAATGAGACCGCGTATGTGAGAAAGAGGGGAACAAGTGGAGGAAAGAGTTTCAGAAATACTAACATTTTGTCTTGGGAAGGAAAATTATAGGCTGCTGTAGGAACTAGTCCGGTGGATGAAGATACCATGTGGTTTTTATGTTGGGAAATTGTTATTTAGCCCCCTTTTTCTCAACCAAAGAATCTAATTGCTTTTGGAGGGTGATATTTTCTTTTTAATTAAGGGAAAAAAAAAGAAACAGAGAGAGAATAAGGCATTGGGGTTTCACGTTGTGTCTAAAGATCTGTGGGAGGTCAAATCAAACAGGCAAAGAATTGGGACCGACAGAGATGAAGAAGTTCAAAGGATTTTTGTGCCTCTGGCTCAAACGGTTGGAATGGTTTTACCCGTAGGTTTGTGAAAAGAGGCGCCGGTGACACGCTGGGGAAATGCTGCAGTTTGGCTAGCCGGGGCGAGCGGAGCAGACAGTGACACCAGGAGAGACTCGGGAGGTAAGCACTGCTTGTAAACTTTGAATGCACTTCAGAATTGCTATTAATAACTTTGTTCCTTAGCAAATTGTGCCGGAAGCTCCCAGCGCGGTTAGCTGTCTAAGTTAAAGTAGCCTGTTAGCAGCAATGATGTAATGTAGCCTACCATGGACTTGGCATCGTTAAGAGTCTGCGATGATAGCTGCAGCGAAGAGTCTGAAACATAACTGGTAGGCATGTGGTGCTGAGAATGGGAACCTAGCAACTAGTGCAGAAGGCGATGAGGAGTCTCGCCCTTAGCTCACCTGCCCGTGAATCGCCATGCGACGAAAAAAAACGCAACAGCTACATCCCCCTAGTCACTCAGGACCGAATGGACAAGTAACTGCATATGGCTACATCACTGTAAGCACTAAAGGCAAAATGTAGCAATAGCCCTTTATTCTGCCCCGTTAAGGCCTGAACTTGATAGGCGGTTCGGCACATATTTGTTGTTGTAGAATTTTGTTATAGGTGTTATAAGCAAACACTAACCAAAGGGAAAATATTGCTTTGTTTCCTGATAAATGCTGTCAGCCCAAAGATTCTGTCCTTTAAGATGAAAATTAATCTACAATGACTAAAAACTTCTAGAACACTTCTGAATTGTAGTTGCAGAAGAAAAACGACATTTTGGTAATAAACAGTAGAATCCGGCGCAAAGCATATCAAAATTGTTACAGATTTTACAATCATTGCAATAATTTTGAAAGCAGGTGTATATAAAGGGGTATATTAGCATTTTGAATGAAACAGTTAGCATCTACCACTCATTTACACAGGTTGGACCTTTATTGTCATCAGAGATGTCTGTGCGATACTCATATCAATTATTTTATTGTCTTAAAACTATCAATAGTGATACGCATTTCTGTAAGTCACGTTGACTTACAGAAATATTGACTTACATAAGAAAATATTATCCAGTAAGACTATTTCAAAATATACCTAATTACTTAATGGTCACATGTAGAAATAATTGAAAAACTATTAATAATATCAACATATATTTTAATAGTAATTTTTGCCTATAATATATAATAATGCTCCTTTATTTCTTTAAAACTATTCATCAAGTGGACACCTGTTGTCCATATTTAAATAGAAACAACACTACAAAAAATGTAATATTGTTATATGTTTGTATTTAAAGTATTAATTAGAAGGATTATTTAAATGAGTGTACAGCCTTTATTTCAATGCAATATTAAGTGCAAATTTCAGGCAATCGTTGTTGTATTTTCACAAATATGACTTAAAATCTGTTTGTCGTGACATAAAAGTAGCATAAACTTATACGATGGAGAGTGAAGACGATCCTTTTGTTGAAGGACCGTTATCGGGTGTTCAGCTTGAATGCTACCTGCAGACTGAACTGTGGACAAAGTTCTAGAAAGTTTTCTTGCAGCTCCACACTAAAAAAGGGGGTGCTAAATATGGGATATTATACATGCGACTTGGAGCTCGACACCACAGAGATGCCCCCTAGTGGAGAAGGAGCTTGCAGCGTTAAAACAGCGACCGTTCGGTAAAATGTGACTTAGGCATTAAACATTCACAGCATATTGGGGAGCAGGTTTTAGCACATTAATCATCTACGTTCTGGGCAGTTAGGTGAGATTCCATCACCTGGTTGCTGTTTTAGTTCACGGATGTATTGCTAAGGTGAACGATTCCCTTTTATCGGAGTTGTGTCTGTCGCAGGAACGTCAACACGCGTGTGCACTCCCAACTGGGGTGTTGCTGCCGCCATAACCCAGCTTGTTGAGTGGTAGGAGAGCCCTGGGTGCTGGCGGAGTGGAAGGGGAGACTGCGGCCAGAGCCCAGGAGGCCTAACTGTTCACACAGACTTTCCCTGTGCTCACACACCATGTGGGATATGTCTATTTATAGCTCAGTGAATTTCAGTACAAATTCAGCAGGTTTAACCTCGGCCTTTTAGTGCAGCTGAGCTGGCAAACCAACATGTGACAGGAAAGATGCACAAGGTGCTAATGCTAACGTGACTAGCATTACAGTGTGAAGATCCACCGGGCTGAAGCGGCCACATGCAAAGCTACATTCCAGCATCTGACATCTATGTGTCAAATTCATGTGCTTTGGGGTCTTGATAGATGCAGGAATGGTGTTTGAACAGCGGCTTATGAGTTTTCGGGTTTAAATGCGGGGATAACCTTCAGGCGTCTCAAAGTTACGTAAGCTAAGGCCTACCTCTGGGACTCGTAGACTGTGAGTGTGAGATGGAAACTGTAAATGGTGCCTTTGACTTTGTTCAGTCAATAGCCTGTTTTCCTTGAGGAGCTGCAGGAGTGTATATAGTTCTGCTTTGGGAATTTTTAGCTCGCGCCAAAGCCGCTGACCGATTTCCCAGCGTTTAACACGAAAAAGCTTTGGCACGCCTCTGCTGCCCGCGTGACTGTTGGTTCTGCCCAGTTGCTTCCCATGGGATGCACAGAGTCGGGATGCCCACAGGAACCGGAGCTTTCCGTCTGCCGGGAGCTGGGTGCCCCCGGCAGGCCCTGTGGTGTCCACCCCCATGCGAGACGCCACACTAACGCTAGGCATTCACCCACCTCTTGCCCCCCGTGTCTGTCCTACAACACCTCACTCACACTCCCCTTCTGCCTGTCGGTCTTCGTCAGTCATCTTGTTTTTAATCGATATATTTGTCCAAGGCATTGTTGGCACACTAAAGTTCACAGTTTCTTCAAAAAAATCCAGGTGAGCAGGTTGAATGATAGACAGGAAGTAAAAAAAAGAAGGAGAACAACAGGTGATAACATAATGATGCAAACAGACGATAAACAGCACCTGCGAAGTTAGAGAAATTCACGTGTAATCAGTGGTGCGCCCACACACAAAAAGCGCCAAGGCTACTAGGATCGTTTTTAAGAAGAAAACTTGCCAAGATGCAATCCCCCACCTTAGACAATCGGGATAATCCTTTCGCTTTGTTCTGATGAGTGTTTTACGTTCATTAACATTCAGCAGGATGATATCAACACGCATTTCCTAGTATTTAAAAATCCTGGACCAGAGGAATACTCGATCTGAACCGTGTACGGAAATGGTAATATGCCGCAAGTTTGCTAACATATTGGATAACACGTATATGAGTAGGAAAAACACCTGCTTTGTGTGACTTTCCAAAAATTGCTGTTATGCATCTTCGTACTAAGCGGTCCCCCAGCCTTGTTTACGAATGAGCGGCGCCTGCAGACCCTATGCTATTCTAAGGTTCCTGTGCTCTGGTAACCTTTTCGGCTTGGGGGGTAACTTGCTGATGGAAGATCTCAACGGCATCCACTCACCCTGGCATGGCTGAAGCATGGCTGCCCTGAACCTTCACAGTTCCGGTTGGCCGTACTGCGATTTGGAAACTGCCGTTTGATTTTGCAGGGCACTGTGCCCAAGTATGCACAGTAATCGGATGCCAGCCGCAGGCACATTTGAGGAGTCAACCCCAAAGTATACACATATACACAGCTATTATCTGACTATGGGTCGTGGCTAAACACAACCTCCTCGCCACGCGTCGGAACCCTGCCTTGCATGCACACGTGTGGACCCGAGTAACTCATCCTCCTCGAGACTGGAGTCAAGGATTGGGGATGTGCCCGGGAGGCAGGTTAAGGAAACATTTGATGGTCTTATTGCACGTCCGGCCAGGGCTCGAGTTCCGCTGCAATTTGAGATAGGCCATAGTGTCGCGTCAGCAGACATCTTAAGCCAATATCTCAACCCAACAGGTGCAGGATGTCTGTTGGGGGTGCTATTAATGTGACTTCATATACTGTCACATAGAGGTGAATTGAAAGCTTATGATTATGGCAGTTTTATTACTAATTTAGATTGATAATGACCTTGTTGAGTGGAATTTTATAAGTGTTCTTTAATTAATATGGAGTCAAAGTCTGTCTCTATTGGCTCTGTATTGTTTTAAAATTCATTAACCCTGTTCATTAACCGTTCAGTAGGTTAAGACGTGTAGCAAGCACCAAATGCTGAAGTTAAAATCAACATTTATAACACTTTTAACATGTGTTTTTCGGAGTTTAGGTCAAGTGCCACCTATTATGAGACTAATATTAACAGTGAGTTTAGATACATTCAAAGAAAAAATTTTGCCATGCTTCAGAAATAGGGGTGAGACAGCAGAAATTGGGGAGATGGAGATGTGAGGCACGGGGATGAGGGGGTAGCAACCAGCTGGCAGGGCCCCGATGTGGTGGGGGGAGCGGGTTCCCGTGTCCAGGTAGGAGCACCGTGACCTCGCTCCAGCGGTCTGATGAAGGCTTTGCGCGGTAAACGGGCCAGACTGCGCCTGCAGTCATGCATCAAGATGCCAATTGCAAACACAATTAAAAGGGTAATAAAAAATCCTCTGTGAGATTTGATTCTTTGATTGGTGGCAGGATTCACATAAGAGTGAGTGTGTTAAATAAGCAAACTTCCATGTCTTGAGCAGGAACACTTGTCTAAGGGAATATTCCAGAAAAAACATCTTGCATCTCATGTATCTTGCATTTAAGGCTACGAAGCAAATATGGTCAGAGAATGAGGTCAAGAGATCAGAATTCTGACAAACAAAATGACTGACAAAATTCATATCTACCACTGCACTTGACTATTAAAGGTAAAGACGGCAGCAAGTATAAATCCATGAGGAAGGAAGGTGATATTTGATTTTTTTAGAAAAACAATATCATTGTGCCTGGAAGTATATTATAAACGATAGATGTATATCAGTGACCACAAGAAATCATGCCGATAATAGTGTGAATATTCATATGATTTCCATTATCCTTGAATTAAATCACAGGATTATCTTTCATGCCCTTCCAGCATTTCATACCTGGATGGTAAAAGACACCAAACGACACAGATGTTTTAAAACCATAATCCCATTGGGATACAAAAAAACGGCTCTATTTCAAAACCAAACGCTTTATTTAATTCATCGAGTCTGTGGTTCGTCATGATATATTTCACCAAAACAAAAATTTGACAGCCTGCAATGTCATATTTGTTATCAGTGGTGGTACGGAGCCCCTGTCAAGTAGGAAATATTGAAACGCTCGCTGCACTTCCAGACAGCGGGAAAGACAAATGAAGAAACGTTAAATACATTTTTGTTAGTGATGCTTAACAGCACATACGGTTTATAATAACTTTGTACAGGTGTAGAACTTGCATCTAATTTATCTTGATGGAATAAAAACTGAAGTTATGTAAAGTCCTCAATTACAGTGTGCCTATCCATCCATCTTCTGACCATTCCTCCTGGTCAGGGCTGGGGGGATTGGATGAGTGTCATCCCAAGAAGCGGAGGGCTCACGGCAAATGGGGGGGTTGGGGTACCCTATGGGCAATTGAGGGGCACCAATTAGCCTAACTAGATGTAGTGGGAGGAAACCGGCAATCTGCGCAACAAAGGGAAAGCGTGAAAATTCCACATGCCAACCAGAGGCAAGATTCCAACCCCCAGCAGTGGAGCTGCAAGGTCCAGTGCTACCCACTGAGCCACAATGCATATATTACACTATATATAGTGGCTGTGTGCCTTATTAATATACAAAGGCTTTGCTGCCAAGCCAGAAGAGTAGAGGGGCTGTGTAGAGAGAGGAAGTTGGGTCACAGAGTCTACAGTGTAGTGACCCATACTGACTCACTTTAATGACCTCATTAATAGGCTTAGTCACAGATAAACTGTTCTGTGCCACAAACAAGAGATCGAAAGCAATGTCCCAATTTTTCTTTCATGGTGCATAATTGTTTGTCAACATAATTGAGCGACAATCCAATTTATTCCGGTATTTCTGTTTCATTTTCATTTAGGAGGGGCAAGAATCGTTGTCGCTGCTCTTGAGGAATGATCGATCGGCAGCGTGTTGCGTAAGGGGGGGTTGCATGAGAGAGTGCCTTGGGTGGGGGCTGCCATGGCTGATAGGCGTTTGTAATTGGAGCACAGTAACGGAGGTGCCTGACAACAACATGGATGCCCATAGAGGGGCCTGATCACCTTTCAGGAAGCATACTGAGGTACAGAGGCGGGCAGATTGCATTACTAACGTGACACCGGCTGCCAACAGCACCACACTGCAGATACGTACGTCTCTCAACACTGACTCTTGTTATGAGGCTGGCATAGCGAAGTGGTTCTATTTACATGTCATTCTCGTTTATGAACTGAATCACAGAGCGTGATTCTTGACGAATTTGCCAGAGATGTTACTAATTAAGCAGCAATGATGTTTTATGATAGAATTTTCAAATACAGAAAGTGTTACACAGCTGTCTTAACACGTTGTTGCTTAAAGTAGCATTAAAGCAATTTTTAATTTCAGCCATTTCAGTACAATTTCAATGAAGACAATGTAAGTTAGTATCATTATGAAATCCTTTTCAACAAAAATATATAAAACATAAAAATTTGTATACATTTCTTAATGTACTTTTGTAGGAGGTCAGGGTTTAACTATAAGTACACAGGAAGACTCGCTAAATTAAATAAAAACAGTTTTGATTGATTGAAAAGGCTTTGACTCCTGGCAAAGAGCAGGGAATCACATGTTCTGTGTATAAATTATCTAACACAGAATGACAACAGTATTATTTAAAATTTAACAGGAGAACATACATATATACTGTTTAAATGATGATTTACACAGAAAAAAAACAAGGCCATTAAACCGTTAAACTGGACAACTTATTTTAAACATTATTTGATTATTTCTTTTTGTTAAAATTCAAGAAGTTGCAGAAAATCGGGCCATTGCCACAAGGAATCACAAGAGTGAAATTCCCTTAAATCTGACTGAAACTTTTTTGAGGACCTGTTCATAAAGTACTTGGTGATTATTAAGTGATTTAGGAATAATTTCTAATTGAAAACCACTGGTAACATGTACAGAACATTTTCAGCTATGAACCTTTGAAATGGAAGATTATTACAGCATAACTTACAGATTCTGTGTCACATGTGCCTTCATATAAAATATTAAATACTTATAACCTTGGAGTTTTCCATAGTATCTTATGCTTCCCATGAGAGCAGAAACAATACTCCCTTTTATAATAAGACACATTTTACCCAAACTTCTAGGGATATAAAATATTATGTTATTCACTTAGAAGTACATCGTACAGACTTCATTCTCCTGCTATGTTAATGGCATTAAAATGTTATTAAAAGGAATTCTGCTATATTATATGAGTTTTCAAAGAGTTGGAATACAATATTTGCTGCCTACCCAAATACTCCAATGAGTGAAAACATCCGGTTATCATCTCTGGCAATTATGACACAAAAAGAAAAGTCAGGTCTTCACACTAACTTAAAGTAATGACAAATTCATATTCCTCTTATCTCTCAGATTGTCTTCGAATGAGCTTCTGCTGTTATTGGTGTGTCTTGTGTGCATTCAGTGGAGATTAAACATTAATTTCACAAAAGCAACAGGTGGACTCTCATCCAGTAGACTAACGGGGCTTTGGATCCCTTCCGGAAATGTAACTGGTGGCGGAAATCAAGTCTCAGTAATTTAAGTACATAGTTCAGGCTACCAAAAGCAACACTTTGCATTCCATAATGTTGGAGTACAACTTTACCCTGGAGATTTCTGCAACTTATTCACCAGTACAAAATGTGCATATATTAAAATGAAGAAATCAAATATTAAGTATTTAACTTCATGCCCTGTTCCATCTTTTTTGGTGTATTATTTGCATTTCCAAGTTTAACTTCAATTTAAATATATTTATTCATTGATGAAATATTCATAGTTATCATGCAAAGGTTCAAATTATGTAGTAGTTCAAAAGCTTTGCAGTAAAAAGTGAAGTTGCTCTTTCTCCTCGCTTACAGTGTGATACTATTTCATACGTGTAAATTTTACCTAATTTTGACAGCTCTTCATCCTGTTTTGTACACATAGTATAATTTGGGTCAGAAGTAAGTTCTTAGTTCTTGTTTAAAAATAAGTCCACTGCCCGCCCCCCCACCCCCCATGGGGCCGCATCTGTGAATGTGACCCCCATGAGGATGAAAGTGTCACGTTACACACTGAGGGCTGGACGGGAGCGTACGGCTGCCATGGCAACTACTTCTCTGGGTCACAGAGGGTCAATTAAAAGCCTCTGAAAGCATTTTGAAGAGTCACATTTCATTGTGGTCCCACATGGTTAATTCGTGATGCTTTGCTGTTTCATTAAAACACAGCCGAAGTGAGAAACGGAACAATTACTGAGCAGGTTAGGCACCACAAATCGCTGTCAAGATTTTGTTCGACGCACTGCAAAACAAATCTCAAAAAAGCAATTTGTCACTTCATTGTCCAACAGTCACAGCAATGTGACCTAGCTGTAAGTTCAGTAAGTTTCTCACAAAAGCACAATTGATCCATTCTTTATGTTTTCTACAGCAATGAGTTTACCGCATCGCCAGCGCACAGTTTCAGTTATGCTTAGAAAATTTGCCACTGGAAGTACCCTGCTGTCAAGCAAATGTTTTAAAAAGTGTGTCAGCAAAATATGCATGTCTGATCTCGCTCATAAAGAATTAATAACGTAACCTTTCTGAGGCAGAAAACTCATCAGTTCCACCTGCTTGAGTTTGCAGGGAAGTACATGAAGACTCATAAACAATAAATACACATTTATTGTTAACAGACATTTATTACAATGAAAACAAGTACTGACAGTTCACATGTGAGGATAATGTCAGAATAGAAAAGTTAAGAATTATTCGTAACACTTTACTTGATGCGGCACATATAATGTAGTATTATGCTATTACTTATATATTAAGTCTTAGTTACATACTAATCTCATCTTAATTTATAATTAATCAATCATGATGCAAGTTTTATCTCCAGCAGTTACTGCATTTGTTACTATATCTGTTAATTTTGCAACCCTTTGTGAATTACTGAAGGAACAAGTCATGAATAACACGTGTTAAATACTGATTTCATATTTGTTCATCATTAATGAATCATAATGCATCTTTCATCCCAAGCAGTTACCACATTTGTTGCTAAATCTGTTAATTCTGTAAGACTTTGTGAATTACAGAAGTAATTTATAAGGGACTACTGGAGGAGCAACTCATGAATAACACAAGTGAAATACCGATCTCGTATGTGTTCATTAAGGAATTGTGACGCATCTTTTATCTCAACTAGCAAGTATATTTGTTTATGAATCGTTCATTATTTGTACTTCAGTAGTGACTGTGCCCCTTCAAGTAAGGTGCTGCCAAAATATTATTATTATTTAATGTGTATAATTACTATAAAATGTAACTTGTAGGGGAAACACAATGTCTCATTTACCGTTCAGCAATCAGGATTCAGAGCTATCTTCTCTGCTCAGAATCCTTGGTTATTTATCGTTTGCAATTTTTTTTTTTTTAAAGTTCAGAGCAAATGATTTTGTGTGTGAGCAACAGCAAGAGAGAGGGAGTTGGGGGGGAGCATCTGAGGGGGGTCCACGGCGATTTCCATCAGGCCTGGTAGGTTTCAGAAAACATGTGGTGTTTGTAATCTGTACTGACAGACACC
This sequence comes from Isichthys henryi, assembly GCA_026776945.1. NCBI lineage: Eukaryota > Metazoa > Chordata > Actinopteri > Osteoglossiformes > Mormyridae > Isichthys > Isichthys henryi. The sequence continues at coordinate 19,978,321 of JAODJX010000097.1, read as the reverse complement.
GCATTCAGGTTAAAGGGTTTCGGGGAGATTTCATGACGTCACAACTCACGCCGATTCTATAACAAATCCCAGCCGATCTGCTGAGCCCATTAGCAGGACATTTGGATAAAAGTCCAACAGAAGTTGCCCAAAAATCAGAGAGCCCCGTAGAAGTTAATCTATTTCAGCTGCTAACACTCCCACAAGAGTTTGACTTGCTTACTGCTGAGCTGAACTGCTGGGCGCATTGCATAACCCTCACACATACACACGTGTATGCTGCACGGCCCAGATACAATCTGAAAGAAACGGGTGCTTTGAGCGATGTTAGTCAGCCACTTTCATCCGAACCCTAAGTAATCTGTGACGTTGCTCGTCCCTGTATTTTGTCAATCTGTGGACAGTATCCTCATTGATCCTCCATGTAATGGCATAGTGATACAGTTACTGGTACGAACTAGGGGGTCCAGACTTAAAATCCCACAGGGGTGAAGCTGTTGCCGTACTAACTGCTGGGGGAGGAGTGTGTTAAATAATGAAGCTGAAAGAATGTCACACATGTAGTGCAGCTATAACCAGATCTGTTGAACACTAAAGGTTCTATGTTGAAATGGACCTTAGCATGCTGAAAGGCCTGTGACATAATCTGTGAGAATTATTTTTTTCTAGTGGGAGAAAGTAGTAGAGTCACTGATCTGTATTCAGCTGCAATTCTTCCAATGGGTGCCTGAAAAATGACCAAAAAATGTTTCACAGACATCCTCTGTAATCACAGAAACCCAGAGACGTGGTCTCAGGCACGAAGGAAAATGTTCTTTTGACCTGCAGTTTAGTGATTTTCTGTTAAATGGTTTGAGAAAATGTCTATCAAATGGACCTTAATGGAGCGTGAATTAAGGCCACCCATACAGAAGGGCAGAGAGCAGAGTGCTTTTGTTAAAAAGGAAAAAAAGAGAGGAATAATCAGAGAAGAATAAGCCATGTGCCGTGATTAGGCAGAGCCCTGGGTATTTCGCTCCTTTAATGATGAACGTTCCACAAGGTGGCTCTAGCTGCGGCTGCTCAGCCGGCTGGATAATTAACACGCACAAATCCAAGGAGCCTCTAACAGGGAAGGCCAGGGCCCGACAGCCAGAGGTGCCACCTGTCAGTATGGGCAGGTATGACCAGAGTAACACAGATCATGCAGTGTCTGTCTGACACTGGGCCTGTAACATCAGCATAATACAAAACTCGCAGTACAGATACATGTAATGTTTGTGTACCACAGGACTGGTACTTCCCCTGTAATATAGTATCTCCAGCGTCAATTTAGCACAGGACCTATACTGGCCGAGTAACACAGTATATCAGGACCAGTACTGCCCATGTAACACAGCATCTGTAATGTCTGTGTAACAGAGGACTCAGTAACGCAAGACCTGTACTGCCCGTGTAATACAATATCTGTAAAGTCTCAGTAACGCAGGACCTGTACTGCCC
>JAODJX010000097.1:19941190-19971518 GCA_026776945.1 Isichthys henryi | reverse complement strand
ATGTATTGGTGTCAATATCATTAATGTAAATTAGGAACAATAGTGGTCCTAAAATTGAACCCTGCGGTACTCCACTAGGAACGCAGGCCCACTGTGACATTGTGCCTCTAATAACTACCTGCTGCTTCCTGTCTGTTAACCAGTTTTCGATCCAAGCTGTTACAGTTCCTAAAATCTCTGAAGCTTTGAGCTTAAGCAAGAGCCGTCTGTGGGGGACAACATCAAAGGCCTTCTGGAAATCTAAATAGATCACATCGTAGACCTTTTTGTGATCAATTTCACTTGTAGCTTCCTCAAAGAACTCAAGTAGATTGGTTAAACAGGACCTACCTCTCATAAATCCATGTTGGCTATCCCTCAGCATGTTATTTGCATCCAGGTAATCTACCATTTTCACTTGGATTATATCTTCCATTACCTTTCCAGTTATGCAAGTTAGACTGATTGGCCTATAGTTTGCTGCATTACTTCAATCCCCTTTTTTGAATATGGGTGTTATATTAGCATGCATCCAATCAGAAGGTACCAGACTAGTAGATAAGGATTTCTGAAATAGTAATGTTAAAGGTTAGCTAATAATATCCCTCATCTCTTTTAAAACTATAGGTAAGATGCCATACTTGTATAGACATTGTCATGACCCTGAATTAGGAAAGCAGTGATGGATGGATGGATGGATGGATGGATGGATGGATGGATGGACGGATGAACGGACGGACGGATAGATACTTAGATGAATATGTTTTGTTTTACTTTTGACACAATGGAATCAGCCCTGTGTGTAAGAAAGCATAGAATACAGAAACACAGTGGTCAGGTTAGTAATTGTACTTATTTACTTTCCATAAAGTGAAGAACTGAAATGGACCTCTGCAGTTATGTACCATTTCAGTTTGGCAAGATGACACACGATACAGTAAGAGGACTACTGTCAAACAGAATCACATTCTAAGAAGTCTTATTGTGTGAGTGTTACTTTCTGTGTGGATTTTGCATCGTAGCAGGCTGGATATTAACACAATTACATTGACCGCAATTGCCTTGTTTTTCTATCATTTTGCACCCATCAGTGGGAAGAAAACATCTCTGCTTAAATTCATCTGCACAGCCCCTGAATATGGATTGTACGTCTGTGAGAGTTTCTTGGACATCTTGCGTTGCAGAAAAGGGAACCACAGTGATCATGCATTCTGTAATACTGGCTCTACATGGTAGGGAACGACCCAGGATGGAGTGCCAACCCATTGCAGAGCACACTCACACCTGTGTGCAATTTGGTAACTCCAGGCAGCCTCCGTACGTTTTTGGACAGTGGGGGGAAACACCATTATGACGTGGGGAGAAAATGGTGAAGACACCACAGGTGTGTGAAACAGTGTTAACCACTGCACCATCATGCTGCCCCTTATGGGTGTGTGTGCATGTATAAAAATATATAAATGTATAATTATATATTGGGGTTTCCTCCGGGTTCTCCAGTTTCCCCCCACAATCCAAAAACAGGCTGAGGCTAATAGGAGTTACTAAATTGCCCATAGGTGTGCATGTGTGAGTGAATGGTGTGTGAGTGTATCTTGCGATGGGCTGGCCCCCCATCCTGGGTTGTTCCTTGCCTCATGTCCATTGATTCCGGGATAGGCTCCGGACCCTCAACGACCCAGTAGGATGAGCGGTTTGGAAAATGGATGGATGGATAATTATATATAAATTATATAGAAATGTATATAAATATTTATATAAATTTAAATACACACACAGACACACACACGTGACCTTCCATTTAGTATAATACTACAGAATATTTAGGCGCAGGCCAAATAAAAACACAGGGCAGCCTTTCCACTTGGCCCCAGGCACCATTTCTGTAAACCTGCTTTAGATGTAATTAATTTGCTAGATGTGTTGCTGTTGCTCCTGGTCTCTCCCTTCGTTGATGAAGTGGACTGGGGATTGAGTTCAGTAATACCCACCTTCATCTTAAATGCATTTGCTTCATCTAATTCATACCTGGTGGAACTAAATCAGTTCTGATTCCTCCACTATCTCTTGTATTGACTTGATTAATCGCCTTCTCCTATTAGTGTCTCCCTTTGTTATCCTACCATCACGCTGTGTATAAAAGGAGGCTGCAACTTAACACAGCAGACAGGGGAAACGGCTGATTGCTGGCTAATGACTAACGCAGGGAACTGTGGCGCTCTGCAAAAACATTGTGGTACCACTGCATATACTGTATCTCTTCCCCTGTGTGTATGTGGATTTACCTCGACTTCTTTCAACAGTCCGGTTAATTGTTCCTCTTGGCCTTTTACTGCGTAAAACTGGCCCGTTATACATACTAATTCACTGAAGTGATCACTGATAATACCTTCAGTTATTTTTCTGGTAATAAATATTGTCGTCCAGCGCAATAGGTATTTAAGCTCTGGATGTGGGCATCAAGTTAAAAGAGTGAAAGTATAAAATTCCTTTTAATACAAGGATTATTTTATAATCTGTCAATTCATCTGCTTCACCTGGTCTGGATCACGGAGGGCACTGAGTCCAAATCCTCCATCATGCACTACATGCAGTATGTACAATATACAATGTGCAATATCAGCTATAACTCTACATGTTATGCTAACCATTTTATGTACAGTGAAATAAGTCATACATAAGGAATTAATTAGGGAAATTATGTTTCACAGTCTGATTCCTCACTTTGTTTTTTTCTTTCCTTATTTTGTTTTGTTTTCTTTATTTCACCATATAATTATTTCACCATTTAATTTTTCATCATCTATAATTATGCTGTAATTTCAATGTGTTAGTGTTGGATTTTATGTGAAATTGCTGTTTGTTCCACCCATGCATATGTAAAGCATTCGAGCTCTTGTGACATTTTGAGACACACTTGTTGTAAATTCCACACTGTGAAGTTGCAGGTGAAAGCGATTGTTCAGCATGCCGTTATTTATTACCCAGCCAAAGGTGTGAGCCTGCAACAGTGTTTACTGCCGTGCAAGGTCCATATGTTCTGTGCAAGCTCAGCAATTCAGGCTACCACATGTGGTGCAGTTATGGTAAACAACCTGCGTTTGTACAATTACTACAGTGCTCTTTAAACCACTGAGAATATTAATGAACAATGAGTGCATGTGGTATGTGTAAATTTAAGTACCAAAAATCACAGTTTTAAGCAACCATGCCTGTTTCGATTTTTTAAAAACCAAAGTAGCCTATTAAGGTCAAATACGTTACCGGTCGACTCTTCAAATAAAAAACAAAGTTTCCATATCTACATGTGTATGAATGTTCCAAACAAGAACACAAGATACTGTTCTGACGGCTTACTGGACCAGTTCCCAAACTAGGCTACGAGGTCCAAACACATTTAACAACATTTTGCTAAAATTTTGAGGGACAGGTGATCCCAAATGATTTGAAAAGAAGATAGAGATCAAGCATCTCTGAAGGCAAATTCAGAAATTATTTTAAAAATCCATATAAAACACATTTTGCAACAATGTGTGCTGCTCAGTTTAGGCATTGTTTCTATTAGCTGTTTGTCTGACTTAATGTTGAGGCTCTAATTATTTTAAACAAAGATGTTAAGAAAGACAATGCCTGTAAGTGTACACATCACATTCATTTGTTTGTTTGTTTGTTTGTTTGTCTATCTGTCTACTTATTTATTTAAATTGTGCACATTTTTTTTACACCTCGGTGTCAAAAAAGCCCATCTCTTAAATGCTACTGTATAATCAGAAAATCTAAATAATTTAGCAAGAATTACAAACAAAACTAATCATACACAGTGGTCTCGGGGACAAAACCCTGCGATAAACAAAACAAATGTGTCACATGCGAATATGCTGTATTCCAGGCATGTCGACACCAAATTCAGCCACATCACACGTAACGCAGTAGCTGTTTACCAGCAGTACTAAAACATACACCTTCTAGTTCCACTTTAGATTATGTTACACCGGTGATTACGTTATTCCAGATTCTTGAGATCAGGGACAATCTTTCATAGATGAGGTTTTGGAAGAAACTCCCAGCTGTAACATTTTTTTATAAATGACATGTTTGCTGGATCAGCACTGGATTTTTGCCAACACTATCAGACACATATAAATGTCTATAAAATAATTTTTAATTAACATACCACATATTTTGACTCTTTCTTGGGTCTCTTAATTATGCACACCTGTTTTCAAATGAATCATATCGCCTTTTAAAACTCAGATTGACAAAATATATTTTCTCTTAAAACACATATGTTTCTCACAGAAGCCATCTTGTAACCCTAGTTGCTTGTGACCTCTATAACCTACTTAAATTAAACATTTAGAACAGAAAATATCAGACAGATCTTGCATTTCATTAATTATGGTGTTGACACACTGTGGTTGTGACACTCAGCGTATTAACAAATAGGCATGAAACGAAAAGAGTATTAAAAACTTCCAGAGCTACTATGGCATGAGGAAGAACAAGGAAGTGTTGAAGAGGTTTTCCGTGTTTTAGTTACCAAAAATAATTCATGATTGTTTTATTAAAAAAATGTTTGGCAGGGTTGACAAAAATTCAAGACACAAGTTCAGTATACTAGAAACTGCATTAAATCATTCTTTGATTGTAGCTTTTGATACTCATGAAATTATTCATAATCCAACAAGCACATAATAATTGTGATGTAAAATTTTACATTACTTTTAATTCTTTTATGCTACTGTAATAAACTGAGACCTTCGAGACAAGGGCTTCCTCAGGCACTGGTCACATATTGTATCGTTTTGAATAAAAAATATTTATAGAACAACATGAAATCACATTTTGTTGTGCTACCAATCCCTGTTTAGTCTTTGCTTATTTGTATGAATAGTGATATGCACATTTTTTATTTACAAACAACTAAAACATTATGACACTGCTCTGCCCGAAACAGCTTAGAGCTCAAATTTCACGCTCCGTACTAAGAGCACAGCAGTGATATCAAGTAACAGTAACAGTCAAACAAAACAGCACCCGTATACATCTCAGCGGGTTGATCAAGAGCCCTATTATTATGACTTTTTAAATTGTTCAATTGTGTTCACACAGCCTAACATCAGAACTACACAGGGGTTACTTTGTGTCTCATAGGGAGGAGAAAGTACAGTGCCTAAAGCAACAAATCTTATATTACGCATTTTTTTAAAAAAAACCTACTGATGTCATGTGGCCTAAAATAGGATTCAGATCTAGTCCACAGCTTTCCATTGTTATCTGAGTCCAAGTGGACAGTGTTAATTGCAGTTAGCTTTCACACTCCATATTTTTGTATGATAAATAATTCTCTCAACTCTCTCCCATGTGAAAAAAATGAGCCAAAATGAAAGGAGTTCAATACCGTGTTGCAAACTGACTCCACATTAAATGCTTTTCCGGCTTTCTGTTAAAGAACTACAGACATTAACTGCCTCTAAAATACTGTAAGTTCAGTTTTCCGCCATGTGTTTTTAATTATATTATTTTGTGTCCAATTTCTCAATTGTACATTCTTTCATTATATTTGCACTACAAAATATGAGAAAAACAAAATAAGTAATATATTTGGACAGCAAATTACATTTGCAGATGATCTCTAGCAAGAACAAGTAGGGTACTTACAGTATAAATATAAAAGTAGACTCTTTATGTAGCTACACTGCAGGTTAAGTACTGTGTCTAAAGTTACTAGTCAGTTACTTCAGTTTCAGCCTACAATCATCAGCACAACAATTACGCATATTATTTACTCGAGCAATAAAGAACAGAAAATAATTTAAAGATATTTAAAAGTGTGACTGCCAGACTAGAACTCAAAGTCAATTATGCAATATTTGATATATCAGTCTTTTAAAAATTATAGAGTAATGCAACTGCATCTGTATTACAACATAATTCACAAGGCTCGTGTGAATAACACTTTTCACACGAAAGTGAAAACTCAAATATTGTTTACTAAATATCTTAAAATGTTTGAAATAATAAAATATACGCTGCAAAGTATTGTAACTGTAAGATGTATCCGCAAATGTAATTAATTTGCCCTGTATTGCTCTTTCCACAGGTTAGGTACCAGTAAGGAGCCCATCATTAGTTCCCAGCCAGTTCCCAGTGGGCCCTGGATACAAATGTTATTTAGTCGTCTTCACTCGCTCTGAATCGTATTGTCAGGTGTCGTTCGGATTACAAGGAAGGCATGACAGCGGGCATGAACAAGCGCTACAGCATCGTGTCTTCAGAGGAGGAAGGACTGCGGCTCACGACCATGCCGGGAGTGAATGGCTTTGGCAACGGCAAGATCCACACCCGCCGGAGGTTCCGCAACCGCTTTGTCAAGAAGAATGGCCAGTGCAACGTCCAGTTTGCCAACATGGACGAGAAGTCCCAGCGCTACATAGCCGACATATTTACCACCTGCGTTGACATCCGCTGGAGGTATATGCTTCTGGTTTTCAGCCTGGTGTTTGTGTTGTCCTGGCTAGCATTCGGGTTAGCCTTCTGGGTGATCGCGCTATTGCACGGGGACCTGGACAATCCTGCAGGGGATGAAAACTTCACCCCATGTGTGCTCCAGGTAAATGGCTTCGTTGCGGCATTCTTGTTCTCCATCGAGACTCAGACCACTATTGGCTACGGCTTTCGCTGCGTGACAGAGGAGTGTCCCATGGCCGTCTTCATGGTGGTATTCCAGTCCATTGTGGGCTGCATAATCGACTCTTTCATGATTGGGGCAATCATGGCAAAAATGGCCCGGCCTAAGAAGAGAGCCCAGACGCTACTTTTTAGCCACAATGCTGTAATCGCACTGAGAGATGGCAAACTCTGCCTCATGTGGCGAGTTGGGAATCTAAGGAAGAGTCATATTGTGGAAGCCCACGTCAGAGCGCAACTGATAAAACCTCGGGTCACAGAGGAGGGCGAATACATACCTTTAGACCAAATAGACATTAATGTTGGGTTTGATAAAGGTCTAGATCGTATCTTTCTGGTCTCCCCCATAACAATCCTCCATGAGATTGATGAAGAAAGCCCGCTCTTTGGCATCAGCAAACAGGACTTGGAAACGGCCGATTTTGAGATAGTGGTCATACTTGAAGGGATGGTCGAGGCCACGGCAATGACCACGCAAGCACGCAGCTCGTACCTGGCCACAGAGATCTTGTGGGGTCATAGGTTCGAACCTGTCCTCTTTGAGGAGAAAAATCAGTACAAAGTGGACTATTCCCACTTCCACAACACCTACGAGGTACCGTCGACCCCTCGCTGCAGTGCCAAGGACATGGTCGAAAACAAGTTCCTGGTCCCTACCACAAATTCTTTCTGTTATGAGAATGAGCTTGCTTTCATGAGTAGAGATGAGGAGGATGAGGAAGACACTGACAGGGCACTGGATGACTTGAGTCCTGATGTCAACAGCCGGCAGGAGTTTGAAAGGCTACAGGCCACCTTAGGAATGGAACATATGCCATTCCGGAGAGAATCTGAAATTTGACCTCGGCCTTTGACCCAGCATCAACTTTTAATTGCATTTCCTTAAATGCTTTATTTCACTGAATAAATGCAGAACAATGCAAGTGCCATAGGAAAACATAACTACTGTAATAGCGTTATAAAGTCAAGGGACAATAGCTCTTACTTTCAATCTCAAAGCAAAAGGAAAAGAAAAATGGGACAAACGAGAGTGAAAACAGAACGCATCCTAGTCAAAGAGTGATCAGAGAGGAACTCTTATAAAAACTTGAATTTTTTGATATGGTAGAGCAAGCTGAAAGCTTTACACAACAAAATATTTTAAAATCCCATCTTGAGATGGGTTAATCACAGACTTAGGGTGTAAATAGACTGCTTAGATAAGTAATATTTTGTGTGAAGCATTATTATGAACAAATCTATTTAAAAACATAAGTCTTTTGGTATGTTAACTTGCTATTTGGTACAAAACGACCGTAGTGCTGCCAGTGGAAGAGGTGCAATCCCACACCTGCCATATAGAAAATACTTCACATACAAGTCCTTAGGTCTAGTGACAAAATTCCTTGGAAGTGCATTGCTGCATCTGAAAGTAAATGAGCCACATAATGCAAGTGTGGGGTAGCACAGTATCGTGGTTACTGAGGTGAAACACCAAGCTGCTACGTGGCGAATATGACCGCAAGGTAAAAAGACATGTCTGGCAACTTATCAAAGCCTCAGCACTAATTTGCACTATTATTTGAGGATCATCAAATTATGTATGTTGCACATTTACATCAGTTTCTCAGTAACTGTGTTTTGTTTTCCCAGACTGATCGGTTCCTTGATTTTAGGTTACTGGCAGAAACTATCCTACGTCATTAAAACGCGGTCAAACAGTCACACGCAAGGCACACAAATACTGAACCTAAAACAGCATTTTTAAGATAACTATTAAATTACGTATCTGAAAATGACAGCTTTTTTAGTAAATGCATGGCAGTGATATTCGTATGTATGTATTAAATATTATTTACATCCTCTCCACTTGAAGCAAACTGAAAGGACTGAGATTATCAAATTGAGAGTTTACAGCTTATTAAACTGTTTTTAAGTCCCTCACTTTGTTACCTGTGTCTATGCACATGAGAAATTTTATTAGAAGGTTGGAGTTCTTGAAGAAGCGTTGACTTAACATATTGTCTAACACAGATTCCTCTGCAAGAAACCAAGCAGAAATATTGAGAAGTTAAACAAATTTTGTAGCATATTCCTGGGGCAATATTGCCCTAGCAATGAGTAATTACCAATAATTTAGATGGCATAATGAATGCATTACAATAATTACTATAGCATTACTAAATTATCAAAAAACCATGGACATTTCCAATAAGAAAACATGAGGTGAGGATGAAGAGTACTGATGTGGAGAGTAAGCGTCTTGTGTTCATTCTTGAGGATTATGGTCACATAATTTTCCAGATATGAACATAAGCAGGGTTAGGACATAAGGCACCTCTGTGGACAAAGCTTCTACTTACACGGATCATATTGATCTAACTCATCGGGGGTGCCTGTCTTACAGCACATGGACATGACCGAACACATAATGTCCAGGGAAGCATGACTGTCAGCCAGCGTTGTGGAGAGTATAGGGGAGTTTCAGCAGAATGGTGCAAAACCCATCCTGAAGGCTAGCGGGAGAAACCAGATGAGAGGAAGTGCACTCGGCACGGCGGTATATCTGGCAGTATCAAGCTTCTTTTATTTTAGAAGTTTCATTTCTGTTCAGACTCCTTTGTGACTTTATAACCTAGTAGAGAATTCTTAATTCTTAAGCTGCAGAAAGTGAGACTTAGACTGCATGGCTTAGATTTTCAGTAGCGTGATATCATCATTTAGTGACTAATGTAACTCATAGTTAAGGTGAACCGAGGACCGACCCCCCCTCCCCAAATCACCTTATCCTTGTTGACAGGGTTGCTAAACAGATTAGGTTAGTGGGTAACTGCTGATTATGTAGAGTACATCCTTGAACCTTAAGGTATCCTTTTAAGTCCTACAACAAAAATTAAACATAAGACCACTCTGCCATATATTTTAGAATGGTGTACTATTCAGACTAGAATAGACTAGACACAACTAGAGAAAAAACACCTTATTCGCTTGGAAACAGAAAAAAAAACTGAAATTTATGACAATAAGACAAGACTAATTACTTCACCATAAATCAAATTTCTGGAAACACATTATGGGCCACAATTTCATTACAAGTTGGATCATTTCATCGCCAACGACACCCAAAACTGCATTTCTGCTTTTCCCACAAGAAATGCATGATGCTACAACAGTCATGGCCTTTGTAAACAAATTTTAAACTGGACTTTGCGGGCAAAACATAGAACTGTTATAAATATTGGACAGACAGGGAGATTGCTGTTTACTTTTTTTAGAGAATACATTTTCTTTCATTGTTTCTGTACAGTCTAAATGATAGGCCTCAAGGCTTCACATTTTTAGCAAGTCATTCGGCAGAATAATTCCCCAACTAAAAGTGCTTCCCATACACAAAACCCAACACAGATATAAGAAAATCTCTTCAACCAAGTGGATTCATTTTTGGCCCAAATGCACTTCATCACCTGCAAAGTAGCTATATTTTCTGTTGATATAATTTACAAGAAGAAAAGCGATGCGCTGAGGACAAAGTGGAGGTATGGGGTGTAGGAAGACCACCCAGTCTACATTGTAGTGCCTAGGAAAAGCAATAAACAAAGCGGAAGTGGACAGACTCAGCAATAACTACTGGAATGCACCTTTGTTCACTAACAAGTATACTGACCCATTTGGTTTTGTTCGACTGGAGATTGGAAAGGTTTCGTCACTGACGTTCACAACATGTTTGTCCACAACAATCAACCACTCTGCAGTGGTTGTTTCCTCAAGGATATGAACTGCTGAACAGGCATTTAAGAAAAGAAAAGAAAATTTGAGGATGCCATCATCCCGGAGGGGGGAGCAGAATGTCGAGACTCATCTGGACTAAATTAGAACTAGAAGTCTTAGGTTGGAGGGGTTGATCGTCCACATCGGAAAAAGCAGCAAGGTATAGTGATGCACTCCGTGCTTTGACTGAACTCTCTGCATTCTGTACTTTAGGCTGAGACAAATGCATCTTACCTTGATGTTTTTAAACCGTTACTGTAAAATGCCTGCTGTTCCTCATATACTGAACTGGGTTTAAACTTCTCAAAACTTTTGTTTTTCTATAATGGCACAGGCTACATTTTTGAGGCCTGCCTTACACTTTGTACAGCAAGGGCATAGATTTGGGTGTGGAGGGTACTGACACATCCCTGTCAATATTGTGGAAGTGCCCTGTGTGTGTAGGGGGGTCCTGATCAATGCTGAAACCAAAGCTAAGCCCTTGTTGTACATGTTATCTTCTGTGAAGCATCAGGTGCCCTACATTTCACACAGTACTTCTCACACCTGTCACACACTTCACTTTATTCATCTCAGATATACAATTTTTTACCAATGACGGATTCTTCATTTCATAAATCAACAGGCCCCTGGTCATAGGTGAACTTTCAGATCACATTAAGTTTGTCCCAGTTTGACATCCTTAGTGTCTCTCCTTGGTAGTTCTTTTGCGATTTCTTTGCCACCTGTCAGAATAATTTCTAGCCATTAAATAAGTAGGCACATAGTTTAAAACTAGACACTTAAACTGAGTTGTTTTTTTAATCTTTGCCCCCAAAACAGCACCACAGATAAATATCTCTGAATAAAGAACACAAAATGTGCGTCATACATGTTTGAAGGCTAGAAAAACGACTATTTGAAATGGATTCCATCTGCATTGGCCAAAAGGTTCATACATTATCATTATCATTCATTCATTCATTCACTGATGTGGGGGGTAAACCGTAGCTTTCCGAATCACAAAAACACACATAGGTAATATTCTCAAGGTGAAAAGAGTTTTTGCTCCCGTCCTAATCTGTATGCTTTGTACTGCCTTCTGGGAAGGCTCTTGTAACCTGTTGTGTGATACCGTTGTTCCTGCTATAGGATGTGAGGCCTCTCTAGGATGTTCGTGGCTCTCACTACATGTAACCATGGTAATAATGTATCATTAGCTTCTATGCTGCATCATGGGAATGTATGAATCATTGTGCTTTTGACTTGTAAATTATTAGTTTTATTTATTATAAAAATCTGACCCAGCTCTTTAAAAAGCAAATGTACTGGGTACACAAAATAAGTGAAAAATGTGGATACCTGCTCAATATTCACACAAATCAACCTATTTATTTTTATATCTTATAGATTATTTTCCTGATATCAGATAGGAAAATCATCTTGTAAAGATGGGTTTTACAGATTTTTCTTGGAAACTGTAATGATATAAAAGTACACATCTAAGATAAAGATGTTTTTGCTGTCTTGTTAATAATTTCACTTTCAGCACAGAAGCTTGTGATACAAACCAGTATTTCTCTTAAAGGGATGATTGGATGACCTTTGACCTCTGTAGAAGTCTTCCGCTATGCCCAGATTATAAACAGAAAAAAAATAACACTGGGTTTTTTTTTTTTTTTTTTTGCTTTATTTTAATTTAGTTGATTTTATTTTAATGGATGAGAATTAAATTATTCAATTAAAATATAATGGCTAAACAAAACTGCTGCAGCCTTTCATTTTTTATGCAACAGTATTATAGGTTGCCTGCAAACTACTGCAAACTGCTTCTGAAATTACTTGAAGAAACATTCAAAGTTGGCTGAACACAATACCTCATTGTGTCCTTGTGAGATTTTTATAACAGCTATTGACTATCCACACCCAGTGAACAATGAGTACAGAAACATGAGTGTCGGGAATAAGAAAAGTTCAGTTCTGTGCTTTTTCATTTGATTGACAAAGATCTAATTCACAAGGACATTATTTTAAAGACACTGTAATGGTGAGAGGGATGGACAGATAAATACGGGTACAGCTGAGCCTTCTGCATCTCGACTTTTCCCATTGCGGTTTCCATATATCCCGGGTTCAGCATAAGGAATTAAATGGGATTTCTTTGAGAGTTCCCAGGAACATTGTAAATGCCGCAGTCAGCACACAAAAAGCTTATTAAGTCCTAAATGCATAAAATATGTGTGCAGTGTTAGTTTGGAGGACGCTGAGTGTGTTTACTGCAGCCTCTCATGTGATACCTCGCAGCGAGCCTTGCATGTTTGCTCGCATGCCCTATTTGCTGACCAAGGGGAGGGAAAAAAAATAATGCGGTTTTTCCAGATTGTGGGGGGCTGAAGAATAGGTGTCTAGAGGGATGTACTGAAGAAAAACAACTGTATGATGAGGAAATACCAAGATACATAAGTAAACTTCATCATACACTACTTTTGTTTACTCAGCTGCATAGATATTTTAGCTACAAGACTAACGACTATAAACTTTTCCCTGTAACAAAGGTAACAAGGCACCAGACACAATGATCTGTGAGCTTTGGCCCTGCTGCAATTTAATAGCCAATATCAGATTACCTAACCCTAGTGTTTTTTTGTTATGTTTTTAATTTCACACAATGTTAATTTCCTTTACTTAAGTCATTCCTTGGAACTGCAATATCGAAATCACATTCAAATATTCAAATTAATAATAATCGTTCCTGCTTTTCATTAGACTGATTTTAATTTTGTGTTTGACTTTGCAGTGTGTGCCACACATTGTCAGTGCTATTATCATTGTCATTCCCATTCCGAATATGTTGTGTAAACCTGTACTAAGTAGAAATAAAAAATAGCGTTAAATATAAAATGCAACTATTGCAGCAGTAGAAGCAGTGTTTTTTATTAGTATCTTAATATAGCTGCTAAGTTGATGTGCAGGGTGACATGAACCACCACTGAAAAGTGCGAAAGCGCTCCGTATCCAGGTCAATCCAAACAGCCTGGAGCACGAGCAGAACCACAAAACCCAATGCACAGTTTGTCTGCTGCACTCAGAGGGCAGGCTGGGTTCAGCAGTCGCAAAAGGCCTTGTCTTCAGTGAGAGACTTGATTAATTAAGAACATGGCGGAGTTTATTACAAAACAAGTTAACGAGCGGCAAGATGTCACAGATATACAAACTCGTTGACCATGAACAAGAGGAACAGGATATCACTGCATGCTTGCTTAGATTCCTCCTCAGTTTCTGCAGTTAACATATTAAATTCACCCAACTTTTTTTTACATTATGTTTATGTTGGGTTCATTTAATTTGTAGTATAAATCTGATATTTAAAAATTATTTGCAGTGACCCTGCCCAGGTATGCAGTTAGAAGATGGATTGATAGAATAAACGTATAAAGAACTCTATTGTTAAACTTATGTACAAAGATCTATGTTCTAATGCAAATTTTTATTTATTTATTTTTCAATCCATGTTTTGGCATCTTTGATGATACCAGTCCCACTAAGGTTTTGCAGAAACATTAACTGGTGACAGTGATATCTGCTGGAAAATGGAATGAAGGGCAGAACGTGTATTTAAATGAGATAATTAAAAGAGATGCTGGGCGATGCATGTTCTTGTCGTTTGTCATGACAGAGGCCGTGTGGGCACATGAAGATGACTGTGAAAACCATGAAGGACAGTAACATGAAACTGGCTTTGCTTCTCCACGTGGATACAAATCTCCAGATTTCAGGGACAAACACTGATCCGGCAACATTTATGCATAAACTACACTGATGCACATGGGATAAATATCACTCATGTGGAGCACAGCTGTGGATTGCTGTACAATGGGCAGAGGAGCCAGCAATTTCTCTGCAATCAAGGCTTTATAATGGGAACATAATCAGAGTGTTACACAGCAACACCAAGTGTATTCTTGAGGGCTGGTTTATTTTAGGACTGTCTCACACATACAAGCACAGCTGATTATTTTAGCATGGGAATTATCTGTAATACAATCAGTTACTGTGTTCTGTACCTGAAGACACTGTGGTCAGGTGTCTTTGGGTGCCTGCCTTATATCTTCGAAAGTAATAGGTTGTATTGATCTTAAATACCACATTATTACAGAATATTTGCCATGGCCCTTTCATAGTGCTGTAGTCAAGTGATTTATACTTGGACTCAGCAGCAATGCACTGAGTCACGTGTCAAGAAATGCAGTCATGATTAGAACTCTGAGCGGAGGGAACGATACTCCCCGGAGACCTGCCTTGTGCCCTGTTTATATTCGAGAGCATTTGCATCATCTGGAAGTTAGGTTACGTATGATGACCCTCGATTCAGCAGCAAATCGATGCCACACGTCAAGGGCTCCTCTGAATTAGGCCTGCATTCACCTGATGATGTCACTTAAACTCACTTAAGGTTAAGAAGATGACTGTAAGTCCAGCACTGTCCTCTAATGATATTCCAGTGAGTGAGTCACTCTGCTCTTGGTCTCCCACATCAATTTATCTTTAAAACTCAAATCAATTGTTTGTAGAGTTTATGGTTCTGAGTTTCATTTGGGCACAGTGAGATGACATTAGACTTGAATGGGATGCAACTTAAAGAAATGCTGGCTGTTCAAAACTGGAAATGACCTGCTATCATTTCCCCAGCTGGGACTTCCCTCTGAATATAGTATGGAGTATGGAGTATGACGGAAGGAAAGTTCTCATCATTGTCTTGGTTTGGCTGGTGGAGAAACTTTGCTGCTCCATTGCCGATGACTGTGTGTACAGTAGGTCTCATATTAGCTGAGCTTTAATTAATAGTTTGTCTTTGGCTGAGGAATAAACACATTTTAAACCGAATTTGGCTATAAGTGTGTCGAACCAAATGTCAAACAAAACCTGTTTGCTGTTCTTTTAATTTTATATTTCTTAATGTGATTATGGAATTAATTAGTGTAAAACTTAATTTCCTTTACTACTACTGGATTGTTCAAGGAGAACGGCTGAATGGTCATTCATTCCTAGAAATAATTACCGTACTATTCATCTGAGGAGTCAAATAATTGTTAAAAAGAAAATGTATTTATTCAGAATGACAATTGTCCCTTGACTGAAATAAATATTTCTGCATTTAAGTGGTATAGGTGTCAACATCAACATTAGGCATCAACAGCTCAGTAAAAAATAAGTAAATTAAGAGCTCAACAGCAATTAATCACAGCACAACTCAGCCCAAGGAGTTTAGAGGAGTTTTAGACCCCTGCTCTAGTGTCAGGCTCAGACTTCAGTGGTTAGGACCGCTGTGTATTGGTGTAATTAGGACCACCAGAATGTTGGAGTGCATTAGTCTGGATGTGGTTAGGACTATCAGCACCATTACTGTTGGAGTGCATTAGTCTGAGTGTGGTTAGGACCACCAACATTATTATTGTTGGAGTGCATTAGTCTCGATGTGGTTAAGACAACCAGCACCATTACTCTTGGAGTGCATTATTCTGAGTGTGGTTAGGACTACCAACATTATTATTGTTTGGGTGCATTAGTCTGGGTGTGGTTAGAACCACCAACATCACTATAGTGTGGACCTGCCAACACTACTATCACTACATCATACCAATTTGCAGTTTCCAATGTGAGTCAAAAAGAAATAGCTGTGTTCCTATATGAGAATAAGGTGGGCAAATGGTCAACAAGAAAGAAAGATTTAACAAATGTCAGAGCCAGAACGCTTCTCGATAAAAAAAAAAAAAAAAAAAAAATGACAAGCCTGGAAGTGTGAGGAACTGGAGCGTAGATAATTCAGTCCAGGTGCTCAGCAAACAGAGCATGCAGCTCATGGGCTTCTAACAGACTGTCTGTCCTTCAGCAAACCTGTGACCAAACTACAAACCACAGATACAACAGGCCCACATATATCACAGGAACACACATGCAAATAGAAGGTGTGAGAGGGTCTTTACTAGTAAAGAATCTACTGAATCTCCATCGATCCATTTGTCTACTAAAATCACTTATCCTACTAGGAATCACATCTCTACAGAGACTACAGATGCAAGGCAGGGAATAACCCAGGATGGGGTGCAAACCCATCACAGGGTACACTCGCATACCACTCACACATTCATACCTTTGGGCAATTGGGGGACACCAATTAGCCTCAGGATGTTTTTGAACTGTGGGGGGAAACTGGAGTACCAGCAGGAAACTCCATGATGACATGAGGAGAACATGCAAGCTCCACAGACATGGAACCTTGGTGGAGATATTATGTCCTTATTTATCAATCTCTCGATCTATTGGATTTCAGGTCCGTACGTTTATATAGGATCTGGCATGAACCCAGTAAATTGTATAAATAGCACCATTTTTGTAAGAGATACACATATTAATGCTGTTCATTCACTGAATAATGGCAGAGTGTGTAACTTCTATGAATCCTTATAAGTGATAGACATGATTTAAGGTCAATTTCAGCAAATAAAACAAATCTTATAGTAAATACTTCATTAATACTGATGCCTAGTAAAAACAAATATAAGCTGGCATTCACTGAATAATGGCAGAGTGTGTAACATCTATGAATCCTTATAAGTGATAGACATGATTTAAGGTCAATTTCAGCAAATAAAACAAATCTTACAGTAAATACTTCATTAATACTGATGCCTAGTAAAAACAAATATAAGCTGGCACAGAGTTTTAAATGTAATTTTTAAAGGCAAGAGAAATTTCTAAATCACTGCTAATTTCTTTATCCAGCTGAAATTATACATTTCCTTTGTTGTGCAGACACTATAAGAGATTTGCTAATTAATTCAGATTTTAATCAATGTTGCCAACTCTCATGCATCTGGCGTGACACACTTTCTGACTCTCACGGAAGAAATCTTACGGCAAAACTATATTATTCCATTTTAAAACCTGAAATTAGCGGCATCAGTAGCGTTGTGGTAGTTTGCGAACCCTACAGACATACATACATACATGTAAATGCTTGTGCATGTGTGTGCAGACTTGTCTCACACTAGCCAGCTGACCAAAGTTTGCAGGTCTGTATAATATAACGTACAAATACTTTCCTGACATTGATTATGAAACATGAGCAATAAATGTGTCATTAATAAACTTGATAAATGCATTGGCTTGCTTTTACAGAATAAGAGATTGTGTTGAGATTTCACTACCAGTTTAAATCAATAAACAAGTTTGATTACTTGAATGCTTTTGGATTTTTGTGGTTGAATGTCAGAATCAAGAATATATGTAAAATAAGCCACTTATACTAGCATTTTCTATCTATTTATCAAAGTTCTAACACTTATCCGGAGGATCCGGAGGGGTCTTGAGACGACTGCAGACAACATAGGGCACAAAGCAGGGGTACACAACGACCCGGGTGCCAACACATCACAAACAGTACCACTTTTAATGATCAAATTCATTTTATTGGACAAATATAATATTTATTGACCAGGTTCACTGCAATGACTGGCCAGAAAAATCGACCAAAAGTTTATACATTAACAATTCTAGTTATTATTTTCCCTTTTACTGATTCATTTAGTAACTGCAATGGTGAAATCCACAAACCACAACCCCAAAATAGATAAATGCAAAATCTGTAGCAGATGGAATGCAAATGTATACCTGCCATAACCAAATGCTAGCGAAACAAAATGGATGAGTGTGAAAATAAGTGTGTGTGCATGTGTGTGTGTATTGGGGTGGGGGGAGGGAGCACAAATTTAGCATAATGACTATGTTGAGCAGGTGTTGTGGAACACAATGTCTGATATTATAACAGTTGATAGGATTTAGCTTATTAAATTAATAAACACCATAATTTTAGCAGCATTTTCCTCACTGGATTAAAAGATGTGAGTTATTAATAAGCCTTAAGCTAAATAAGCTCTTTGGCAATAGCCAAAGGGGAAACAATGAATGTCTCACCTAGCAACAAAAAATTCCTGCCAACTGTGGATGTACATTTTAGGATAGATCGAGGCATTGCGAGAGCCTTGGTCGCGAGGAAGAACTAAGCTCTTCTATTCAGCCTTTAACAGATGCCCAACGAGCACCGAACCAAATGTGATTGGGAAACACAGGGAGGTCAGATGTCGAATGGTACAGCTCACACGGTGAGTAATTTATACAGTGCTACAGACATATGAGCATCGGACAGGGTACACACAAGACACAGGCAAACATACATGCCACAGTCAAGAGACACAATCACCATCAACAACAGTACAACAAGGGCTATTTACAGTGCTCGCTGATGCTACACTGCCCCCTCTTCAGAGGTCGACCATCCCGGCGGCCACCATCATCAGTCCCCACCTCCATGCCAAAGCAAGTCCCTGGTCCGGTGCCAGCCGTCAGTGCGTCATCTCCAATAACAGGGGCCATGAGCATTCCGAGTGGTCGTGGCTAGCTGCTGGCGGGCACTAGATTGATAGACGGTCCCCCTGGCTACGGATCACCAATCCCAAAGACTGCCACAACCAGGCCTCGGATTGTACGGAGCAGGTCAGACAGTGCCACCTCCTCCTGGCCCCAGCCCTTCTTTCTCCCCAGCTTGGTGGGGCCCTGATGTTGTGCAGCAAACCGGTCCTGCCACGGAGCCTCCTGCCTCCAGGGTCGGGCAGCCCTGCACAGTCGCTCCTGCTCCTGCACGAAGTGCATGTACTGCTATTCCAGCGCATGCGGTCAAAGCCAGTCGGTGTCCAGGGGGCGACATACTATTCCCGACTGAGCAGTGCTGTCTTGTGGTCATGTAATGCCAAAACTGCTGCCTCAGCCAGACATACCTGGTGGTCATGCTCCTGCTCCAAACTGGCCAATTCTCAGCACAGCCAGTCCTGCTCCGTGGACTCTCACAGCCGCTCCCGGACTTGCTGGTCCCTATCCCACTGCTCATCAAGATAGCAGGGTTCCCAGGCTAACCGGGCCTCTGAGCTCTGGTACGCCTCCTCACACTCTGACAGAGTAGCCTCCACCTGCTGCCTCTGCTGGTCGTGCTCGCAGCTGGGGTTGTGCCGTGGCTCCTTGCAGCTGACGAGTGGGGAGCCCTTGACGGCCGGTGAGCAGTTGCGGTCCACTGTGATGCCCACTGTCCTCGGTTGCCTTTGTCTGACGAGGGTCCAGCGGGCTGGCAGAAGCGGCTTCAGGGCGTGATGTACAGTATGGGTCCAGTGCACTTCCGCAGAGCAAGATGGTACCACCTTTGCAGCGATACCCTCAACTCATCTACCAGTGGGTTTGGGGCAGGCTTCCAGGCAAGAGCATAGCCCGTGCCCCTACTTGCTGCAGTCCCACCAGATGAGCTTCTCTAACCCGGCTGTCTTCTACCCAGAACTGCTGCCTCTTCTGCTTCGCCAATTCACTGCTGCCTTGAGGTCTGCCAGGCTGGAGCAGGCTTGCCAAATGATGGAGAAAAGTGCCTACTCCAGCAGCACTACTGTGATTGCTTCTGGCATCCCATTTCTGATGCCACGGTAGCACAGGGCAGACCGAGGCATTGCGAGTGGCGAATGACAAGGGAGACTTGGACTAATGCAGGCACCCAACAAACACCAAATCAAATGTAATTGGGAAACACAGGAAGGTCAGACACTAAACGGTAAAGCTCACACATGGTGAGTAATTTATACAATGCTAAAGACAAGTGAGGGTTGGACAGGGTACACACAAGACACGGGCAAATATAAACGTCACAATTGGGAAATACCACCACCAGCAACAATAGTACAGGGCTATTTATAGTGCTTGTAGGGCATGATGGTACATGCAAACCCCACCAGTGCTGCATTATATATATTTTATACATTTTATATCCTCGTGTTCTTACTAATAATGAATAATATACATAATATACCCGGTTTTTCTTCAAATAACTCCATGCACAGATCACTGGTATCTCATGCATTTTGATCAGATGGTGGTGATGCAACCAGCTTGGTTTTCTCAGGCTTTCAGCCTTGCTAATAGACAGGGTCATGTCAGAGCAAGTACAGCTTGAATACGGGTTGGGTCCATCCCAATGGAAAATCACCAGTTCCCGGTGTGGCTCGGTTCTTGGTGGCAGTGGAAAAGCACCAAAAGACAAATGATATACACGGATAAATGTGACTGGATGCTAGAAAGAATAAATATTCCATCTTCAGATGCCCCTAAAAGGGCCAGTGTACTCAAAGTAAAGTAGCATAGGTCACTCCGCAGGAGCTACATGTATATGAACAGAATAATTACTATTATGTTTATTTTTGCAGGTGTTATAATTATGTGGTAGCTGAGACACAAAAATGTTGTTAATACGGGCAACATGATATAATAGTGTGGAGTGGACATTAAAGAGAAGTGAAGTAATTCGTTGAAGGTGCAGATATGTACTGTACATATTCGGTACGGAATGTTCGAAGGCAACTGTGGCGAGACGAGTAATGCATTTATTAAGCTGAAATGTGATTTCATAAGTGCACTGAAGGAGGGCGAAAAAAAGACGTAGGCGTGGAGAGTTTCAAAGAAAATTCTGCAGTCAAAACACACCCCCCTACAATCCTCTGGTCCCCTAACTCCCAAAATGGCATAGTGTTGCAACTGAACAGCTTCTGTAAGCTGCCAGACAAGTTAAAACACACAGAACTGCTGGTGCTAAGCAGGCTGCAGGGCACGCAATGTGAGTTTCATTCAATGCAATTCCTTTTTCATACAAAACTCATCCCAACATACTCAGGCTAGTTCATGATAGCAAAACACTGTAAATAAACTTGGAAGCCTTATAAATCACGCAGTTTAGGCTGGGAGGGAGGGATACAATAGGCAGACCCAGGAAAAAATAAATGACCTGTGGGGGTCTAAAACCATCTGGTTGCAAACTTCCCTGAACCTTATGCCAAGTGGATGGATGTCAAATGCTGTGAGAAGAATGAAGATATCAAGTGAGAGGGACCTCATGTCAGACCGCTGCTGCTCAGGCAGCAGAGGAGCTGCGGGGTCTTAGTGGAGCAGCACTCAATCTGCCACCTGGATCGGACACTTACAGATTTCACTCAGCGGCAAATTTAGTCAAGGAATAGCCCGGGGCAGGGGGAGTGAGAAAGAAGAAGAGAGGTTTGGGTCTGTAGGACATACATGGAAAAACATGGTACCTGATGTGTCTGTATGTTTGGAGACTTTATTCTGTACCAAGCACCATATGGCACGAGGCTGGGGTACACCTTGGATGGGATACCAACCCATCACAAGGCTGGGGTACACCCTGGATGGGATACCAGCCCATCACAAGGCTAGGGTACAACCTGGATGGAACACCAGCCAATCACAAGCCTGGGGAACACCCTGGATGGAACACCAGCCAATCACAAGGCTGGGGTACACCCTGGATGGGGTACCAGCCCATCACAAGGCAGTAGTACTACTTGGATGGGATACCAGTCCGTAACAGGGGACAAGGCTGGGGTACACCCTGGATGGGATGCCAGTCCATTGCAGGGCACATGCACACACCCACAGACACACAATCTCCTGTGACCCTGACCAGGATAAGCAATTGAATGATTGATGAATGATCTGTAATTCTCTGTAATTTGCAAGAAAGAATAAAGATATGTAAAGATATAGCGTAATTTATAAACATTTAAGTGGAACAGCTTGAAATACCTTGCCAATTGTCTCCCCTGAATTTGGATATAAACCAATAAAGTGACATGAGAACTGGAGTGACATCATCATGATAGAAGTGGCAATGGAAGAAAACCAGCAAATGACAAATGAATCTTTTCCTGAAGAAATCTGAAGTAGTGCCGTAGTCATTCATTAAAATAACAGACAATGAGTGCTCTTTTCTGTCTGGATATACTAGGTCAATTAAGGGCATGATGACCAAATGAACATACTGGTGTACAGTTTTTTCGAGATTAGTCCATATATGCTGTCCAGTTAAAAACCTTCTGCCTTGCGATGAGAAGCAAAGTGTTTGATCTCACTAAGAATGCGATTTTGTCAATTTCTCATGGTCAAATCTAAGTATAAATGCTAATACTGCACATAAGCATCCCACGTTCCACTATCCATCAAAGTACTCAATAGCTCTGCTACCTATGAGAATACGCCTGATTTATACATAAATCAACCCGAGATCAAGATGGGATGGTCACTCAAACCACTGAGGTATCACTAGGTATTGTGCTAATGAGAAGCATATGCAGGATCTAAACCAAATCAAATGGCATCCACATTCATTTTAACATATAGCAACCTGTCAGTACAAATGCTGCAAGATAATGTATAAGTACAGTGCTGTGCAAAAGTCTTAAAGAGCTATCTTAGTCTTAGACTGCCTATCTGACTGAGTGTAATTTACTTGGAAAAAACCCCACAATGGTGGTGCAGCACTGTTGCCTCACACCTCTGGGACCTGGGTTCGAGTCTCCGTCTAGGTTACGTGTGTGGAGTTTGCATGTTTTCTCCATGTCGTTGTGGGGTTTCCTCCAGGTTCTCCGGTTTCCCCCTACAGTCCAAAAACATGCTGAGGCTAATTGGAGTTGCTAAATTGACCGTAGGTGTGCGTGTGTGAGTGAATGGTGCGTGAATGTGCCCTGCGATGGGCTGGCCCCCCATCCTGGGTTGTTCCCTGCTTCGTGCCCATTGCTTCCGGGATAGGCTCCGGACCCCCTGCGACCCAGCAGGATAAGTGGTTTGGATGGATGGATGGATGGATGGAAAAATCCACAATTTAACATTAGAACGTATGAAAATTAACCGTAACACTCCAATCCAAAAAAAAAAGAATTTCTTACTTTCTCCAAAAACTTACTGATGTCTTGTTACATGGTGCTTTTGTTCTTCAGGGGCCATTCCACGCATTCATTAAATTTCACTACCAGCTCATTTAATTTAATTAGTTGAATGGTTAAGCTAACACACTTCAACAGACGTCATAGTTTAACAGCAACATGACATCATTTAAACATCATTTTCTGTGATTACCTCAGACCTCTGCTTAGTGCTGCATGCGTGTGGTCTCCGGAGACCAAGCATAGTGTGAAAAGACCATCCAGACACATCCCCTCTTCCCAGGTGAGGGTCGCTGCTCCAGTTGTGGAGAGAATAATATTTTCTGTTAACATTATCCACTGGGCTTTCCCCCCAGTCACTGGTCAATCAACTTGCTGACTGTCAGGCAGATGAAACGGCATCTAGCCTAGAGGTTTAGGGATCAGTGCTTGTGTCAGGTAGGTCATAGGTTTGAATCTCGTGTAAGAAATCACATCAGCACAGTGCCCTTGGGTGAGCCCTTGACCCCTAACAGCTCCAGGGGTGCTGGGTGCTGGCTCACCCTGCTCTCTGATCCCAAGGCTTCCTCATGCGTACTTCGCTTTGGATGCAAACTGCTACTAGATAGATGTAACGTAGCACCAATTGCAAGATGGTCTGCAAAAGCTATTCCAGAGGAGCCCAGCACACTCAAGTCAACCGATTTAAGAGTAAAAATGCTGCAGGCCTTTTATGACCTATTTGTATTGCAGAGATATTAATTACAATCTAGTTTAATGCAAAATACGTATTCTGTTCAAGCACATATAGCTTTATTCCCAGTACACACATAAAGTGTTTACTTACAGAGAGATAAACTCTCCTTAATGATTCTTTAACTGCTTCAAAATACTGTTAACAACCAAAAGAACATTTCATGATGTTCATGACCGAGTTTCTTAACGTCTTAGTATGACGTCTCATTGTAACTAGCATTTTATGTTTAACATCTTACAATGTTACCTATAAAGATTCATATTAGGTACAGGAACAGAAATATTGCTGACCGTCATGATACTTGATTATTTATATGATTGAGCCATAGCTGTAACACAATGACTGACCAAATCCAGACCTGCCAACAATTAGGAGGCAGCTGGCGGCGAGACTGGAGCACGTAGCCGTTTTGCAGGAGCAGCGAAACAGTGCCATGTGTCCAGCCAAATATAGGTTACGCTCATCAGCGGCGCTCAGCTGCACGTCATCCAGGACTAATGAGAGCATTGAGGAGCAGCTGAGCTGAAGATGCAGAGACAAAGGTAGCTTGGCAGGGAGACCAGACTCTGCTGGGCTTTCAGTCATTGGTCATATTTACAGGTTTATTCTGGATGCAGTTTGGAGTTTTTTTTTTTCCTTTCATTTTTGATGGGTTCTTAATTATTTTTAACATGATAAATTGATGCTTCTTAAAGGCTGCCCTCTCTGATTTATCCCCTACTTCAGTCTGAATTTATATATTTTTTAAATTTTATAAATTATGAACACAATCAATGTCTTTTGTTCTAATTGTACGACTTAGTGGATCAAAGCTTCCTTAAATGAAAATTTAATCAATAAAGAATTGAGAAGGAATCAATATTATTAATATTAATACTATTAATCTTAGAATTGAAACTAAATTAATTAAATATGTGTGTCCATGGCCTGTCTCTAAGAGACGCATTTGTATGTCACTCCTAGACTCATCAGACTCGGTGTAATAAACATTCCTTAGACAGTGACTTTGAGGTTAAACTGTACTGGTTGTCAATACTGTGAACATACTGTAGTAGTGCTCTGGAGGAGATACTGTAATCATCAGCAGCGTCAGCATGTTTGAAGCCCTGCAGCATTGCTCTGAGCTCACAGCCTCCTCTTTGGCCCCAAGGAGGAGGACAGGCAGGGCAGCCAGCCGCAGAAGAGGCACCCGGGAGTGAGGTATGCGGGCGCCGACCTGCCGTCGCTTGTGCCAAACCAGCTGAGTGGTGAAATGCCCATAACCGTGCCTCCAGAGATGGAGGGAGGAGTGCAGAGCGTGCCAAAGACTAAATGGCTGTTTATGAGGGGGTATGAGTGGAATAGCTGCACGATTCATAGTCGGAGAGCAGAGGTGAAGAACGGCACTGAAAACGTAGCAGAGGACAAGCTTTGGCAGAAGGAAACTGGCTCTCAGGAGCAACCACCATTAAACTCAGAGTCAAATGCTATCAATGATAAATAATTAATGATTACTACTCTATTAAGGATGCATATTTTTCTCTCTTTATGAAGAACATACAGAGTGAAACACATCAAAGTGAGTACTAATTTCACTCCCAGGAGTTATATAAGAAGCAAACACTGTTGTTCATTGCAGAGCATCACTTATTCAAGAGCTGTCTATTTATTCATACTGTTTGTATTTGGCTGTTGAGGGCAGTGCTGTCTCCGTGAGTTTAACTTGATTGACTTGATCTCATCTCCTCTGAAGTACTAGGCAACAGGCATGGAGGAATTAAACATGTTTATTCATAGGGAAACTGTATAAAAAGGTAGCATTCTGTGGAGATGCTGCCCCACGGAAATCACTGACAAGATACTCTTAATCAGCGCAAGTGAAGACGAAGGCAAAGCCGCAGTGTTTTTTGTGTTCTCAGGTATCAGATTTTGTATGCAAATGATAATTGTCGGGCTGGAATAACACAGTCATTAAAGCGCGTGACAGTGACACGTGTCAAGCTAAAGCTGAGCTGCGACATGCAGGGTCTGTAAACGATACGCTGGAGTAGAAATAAATAAGTAAAATGGTATCTGGGTAGCTGATTCACCAAGGAAACGGAAAAGGCTCCGGCCCGGATGGTCGCTCAGCCTGCGAGTCTCACGTTTCAAAAATAGAACAGCGGGCAGGGGGGCAAGCAGCCCAGTGGGCTGGGTGGTGGGCAGTCTGGAAGGCAGGGCAGCAGGTAGGCTGGAGGGCATGGGGGAAGGTAGGCTGAAGGGCAGGGCAACAAGTAAACTGGAGAGCAGGATGAGGGCAGACAGGTGGATAGGGTAGAGGGCAAGGCGGTGGACAGGCCGAAAGGCAGGGCAGTGGGTAGGATAGAGGGCAAGGTGGCCGACAGGCCGAAAGGCAAGGCGGCGAGTAGGGTAGAGGACAAGGCAGTGGACAGGCAGGAAGGCAGGTAGGGTAGAGGGCAGGGCAGCAGACAGGCAGGAAGGTGGGTAGGGTAGAGGGCAGGGTGGCGGGTAGGGTAGAGGGCAGTGCAGTGGGCAGGCCAGAGGGCAGGGTATCAGACAGGCAGGAAGGCAGGTAGGGTAGAGGGCAGGATGGCGGGCTGGCCAGAGGGCAGAGAGGAAGGCAGGGAGGCAAACAGAGTAGAGAGCAATGCAATGGGGAGGGCAGGGAAGTCAGCAGGGTAGCCGGCAGGAAGGCGGGTTGGGCAGAGTGCAGGGCGTTTGGCAGGAATGTGGGTAGGGTGATCAGCAGGGCAGCCGGCAGGGCGGCTGGCAGGGAGACAGGTAGGGCGGAGGGCAAGGTGATTGGACAGGCCGGACAGCGGGCAAACATGTGATTCCTCTCTGATTCAGATTCAGCTGCGATTCATGGAGGTGTGGCTGGTGCAGGTGGTGTGGTCACAGAGTGGTAGTTCACTGGCTGCCTCTGGGGGGGGGGGACTGCTCCAACCCTAACAATCATCAAGATCAAACCTATTAATTAACACACAAAGGCACTCGGTATGTGACAGGGTGGATGGGGGGAAAATAGCCCACAGCTGTGTGGTTCCGTAAATCACAGTGAGGTAACGGGGGCACCAGTGCTGCTCAGCCAGACACAACTGGCTCACTGGGTGACCGTGGAAGGAGGCGATGGCAGTGCCCCAAGCTCCCCCAAGACAGAGTATCACTGAATCCATACATATTTCATTAACAATTATGAGCTCAGAATGAGAAATTATTCCTTCTGTGTGGATTTCAGCCACATCTGTCCCATGTGCTAGTCTATGGTTAGCCCCATATTCCTGAATAACTTTAGTATGTATTACTACACAGGCACTTCCCAGATTACAAACAAGATCCGAAGTCTGTCTTTAAGCTGAGTGTGTAGGAAAAATAATGATACTATACATTATAATAATTATTATCGTACGGTAATAATAAAAGTAGCTGCATATGGTATTGTACTGCACCTTAAACCGACAAACAGTTGAAGCCACACAATGTTTTCGCGAGCTTCACAAAGTATTGTGTATTTAACCCAAATTATTAATATAATAGGCTTTATGACAGTCCGTTCCTAAGTACGTAAGTCGGACATTGCTAACCCAGGGATGTACTGTACAGTGTTATGACTATCTATCATATAGTTTGCAGCTAACATTAGCTATATTTTTAGCTACAGGATCACTGTGCTTGTAAACTCCATGTGCTACAGAAACACGGCGTCATTATCCAGCCAGTGACGGAGGATTTTTCTATGCTCTATTCAGCACCTGTAACATACTGTGACTGTTATTATTCAATGCAATATGTGAGAAATTCTTCCCAAGTTAAAACAAAAATGTCTTGTACTTCATGAGGTGTCTCCAGGGGTCAATATTAAATAAAACATATAAGCAAAGATACAAAAGGCAGTAATGACAATGAATAAATGCTTTGTCTCAACCTTTCAAACATAAGGGCTTTCAAACAGGCACAAGCACTTCAGAAATTAAGACCATGGCAAGCTAAAATGTGAAAAGCTTTGTTGCCATGGTCACGTCTCAATTAGTGTTCAGAATGAAGACAGCTCTATATTTGTGGAAACCTGGAGAGCCTACATTGTAGTGCATTTCAGAAATAAATAAGATTATACAGACCATGAAACACAATTGGCCCTTAAAATCAAATATTGTTGATTTTGGAGTGTCTGCCCAGTCCTCTAATGTGCGTTTAATTCAGAGTCACAAATAATCTAATAGAAGCAATCTAAAAAAAATTACGCTTTATTTGAATGATAAAATGGTTGTGACATTCAACGCTTAATTTTAACATTGGTACAATCCATCAACAAACACAATATCCCTTGATATTTTTACTTAATTTTATTTGCGGATTTATTAGTTTTGTGTTTTTCCCCCTGCTCATGGGGAAATTCTCTGCACTTCTTGTGTTCCTTCTCCTCCAGTAATACATGTTTGTTACTCTGTTTCAAATCCGCCCCGACTCCTTCATCATATCCTAAATCCCTTTCAAGGAACGAGTTGCCTGCGATTACAATTGACCAATTACCAACGACCTTTACATGCAATTTCAGGCCTTACCCAGTACAACTTAACCACGACAACTTTCTTTCATACTGATTAATGTGTGCAAGGCATCTCTGTTTACTTAAAAGCATTATGGATGTTGAAAATAAAAAGCAGCACAAAAAGATACATTAGAAGCATTTCAAAACACCTACATATCCAAAATGGCTGTTGAGTTACATCACAGATTCACAAGTACTGCTGAGCTCTCATGAAGCAGCTAAACTGGGAGCAAGTCCTCTTACCGCGGTGTTTCTGCATGCTTTACCTCACCTGTGTCCTTCTTGTCCCCACACATTGCTGGTTTAGGAATGTATTAATTAGGAAATAAAAATAATGACTGTGAGCACTTTAGATTTTCAAAATAAATTCTCTGGGAAGACAGTCTTCCATATCTAGAACATCAATAAACTAATCAAGATCAATCAATCAATCAATCAGTCAGTCAATCAATCAATCAATCAACTGATTAACATACTACTTAAGCTGGTTTTAATTTTGATGGAATGATGCTACACATCCATTAATTTTCCATACATAATTATCCAATACAGGGTCACAGGCTCAGGAATACGAGGATATGTGACACGGGAAACATTGGACTGCATTTTGGTCCTTCACAGGGCTCACACACACACACACACACATAGAGTTCATATATTCCTCTCATTCTGAGGACTCTCCATTCATTTCTATGGGCAAAACCCTCATTAACTGTGACAACCGTAACCCTTACCCAGTCCAAACCATAACCATAAGTAACCAAACAATATAAGATTTTTGTCTATTTCACAACCGACCCATCTGAACGGTGACGTTCCACATCATGGTTTCGATATATCATGGGCTCGGTGTAAGAAATGAAATGGGGTTTTTTTGTGAGTTTTGCAAACTCCACAGGTGACACACAAAAAGCTTAGAAACTCATAAATGCATAAAAGACCATGAGAAGAAGGCAGAGCACCTGAAGAAAATTTAAGCAAACAGGCAAACGATGTGCGACTTCCATTTATACACAGACTGTTTGGGCAGGAATCCACAATTCCACCGAACACAAATCCACTTAATACCCAAACCACCTGGGGTTGTGCTGTCAGAACAATCATTTAAACTGATAGCTTCTTAAAATCCTTTAATTCCAGAGGAACAGAGACTGACCTGCATAAACATCAAAATAAACAGAATATGCATAGGTGTCCACCCACAATGAGGAATGGAATCAAATGTCAACATGCATGTCATACTTTTGTTCAGTAAGCATATGTTTGTTTTCTTAATCTGTATAAAAATCGGAGATGGATTAGAGACAAAAGCAGTGTTTGTCAAAATAATTTAGAAATATTGACTTCATTTGCACTCGATAAGCGACAAATTAAAACCACACACTATCAACTGAAAGAAAACAGATAATGATGAAAACATTACTACCAATGGGTCCATGGGGGCTTGGTTGTCTGCATTTGGCAGTTCTGCTAACTCACAGCCAAGGCTTGGCCATGAGAAACTAGTGGATCAGAAGGACATGTGATCAAGGAAGAACCACAAAAGCTGATGGTAACTAGAGTAGGGATAGGCGTAGCAACAGGGTCTACAGACACTCAGCCATCATCCTGGGAATAAACCAGGGACAGGCAAAGCAAACAGGGTCTACAGACACTCGGCCATCAGCCTGGTAATAAACCAGGGACAGGCAAAGCAAACAGGGTCTACAGACACTCGGCCATCAGCCTGGTAATAAACCAGGGACAGGCAAAGCAAACAGGGTCTACAGACACTCGGCCATCAGCCTGGTAATAAACCAGGGACAGGCAAAGCAAACAGGGTCTACAGACACTCGGCCATCAGCCTGG
>JAODJX010000097.1:19866580-19881738 GCA_026776945.1 Isichthys henryi | reverse complement strand
GGGTGGGTGGGAACATTTAATTAACACAATTGCACTGTCCCAGCTTTTGACGCCTCTACTCCACAAAGGGCCCATTATTGACCCTGGGGGGCAACGCGTTGTGAGGGGCGGAAGGCACAATGGGCACCATTCATGGGCCAAGACACACCTCAGCCGACAGAGGGGAGGCGCCACAGTGACCAGTGGCTTATTCCTTTACTGCCCTGCGACGAGGCTCAGCAGAGGCCTTCAGAGGCCATGCCCATGCTACCGCACGCTCAGATGAGGCCTTCAGAGGCCATGCCCATGCTACCGCACGCCAGGACGAGGACACCGTGGGCCTTCAGAGGCATCGAGGACAGGGAAACCCCAGGCAGGACCAGCACAGGAAGTAAGAGGAGTGAGCCAAGAAACGAGCGACCCGATTCACAGCAAGCTATTCCCATATAGCAGGAAGAATGGGGAAAAGGAATAAGGAACACCCCACACCTCAAGCTGAAGACCCTGAGAATCGGGACGATGAAGCACCACTGGCCAATGGAGAGATAACAGCTTTAGTGGGACTTACAAGATGGCAGTTCACCATTCCAGAGCAGCACCACCTGCTGCCGTTAATGCGCCCCTGCCAAAGAGATGAGCGTCTGAGTGCAGGTGCCAGACAGCCTGCGGAACCCAGACCCCAAGGGGTTGTGTGGTGGGGCGCAGTTCAGGAATGGGATGCTCCATGCTCCCCGTGCCCCCAACCAAACCCCACCCCCAGGTGCGTGTGCCAGGATGGCCTGGAATTGCAGAGGTCTGCAGGGGCAGAATCCTGGGGAGATGCCAGTGCGCTCAAATCCACCACTTATTGTCCACCAGCTAATGAACATATTACTCAGTCACTCAGAATCACAGCGACTTAGCAATGGAGCAGAACGATTTAGCCAGCAGAAAATCCATCCATCCATCCATCCATTTTCCAAACCGCTTATCCTACTGGGTCGCAGGGGGTCCGGAGCCTATCCCAGAAGCAATGGGCACAAGGCAGGGAACAACCCAGGATGGGGGGCCAGCCTATCACAGGGCACACACACACCATTCACTCACGCATGCACACCTACGGGCAATTTAGAAACTCCAAATAGCCACAGCGTGTCTTTAGACTGTGGGGGGAAACCAGAGTATACGGAGGAAACCCCACGATGACATGGGGAGAACATGCAAACTCCACACACGTGACCCAGGCGGAGACTCAGACCCGGGTCCCAGAAGTGTGAGGCAACAGTGCTAACCACTGCACCACCATGCCGCCCCCAGCAGAAAATAAATAAGCAAAATAAAAATGACAAAGCAAAAACTACAGCACTTAAGTGTGGAAAACCAGCAAGGTCCTGAAGCACTGATTCACTTATTTTTTTGTGAACCAAACAAAGTGCTCAAATATCTATGAAAGGGTGAGTCCATAGTGAGCAGCCTCTGGTTTAACCTGACCTTTCACAATAAGCCTGTGGTCCTAATGACACTGAG
This sequence comes from Isichthys henryi, assembly GCA_026776945.1. Classification (NCBI taxonomy): domain Eukaryota; kingdom Metazoa; phylum Chordata; class Actinopteri; order Osteoglossiformes; family Mormyridae; genus Isichthys; species Isichthys henryi. Next base: position 19,880,253 of record JAODJX010000097.1, on the reverse strand, counting down.
GACAGCATTAGGCTGGACTTGGTACCACAGAGATTCAGGACTGGATTAATGATGAAGTGCTCAGGATGGGAACCTCCACTGCACAGGTCTACAGGCTCCATAGGAATGCCCAGTTGAGGTACAGGTCAGAAAGTTCTACAAATCGTAGATAATGTACATGATAAAGCCAACTAAATAATCACCATGAAAATGTCTGAATAATAATCGGAGAGGGTTGTTTGCCCCCTCCCAGAGCAGATTGGCCGGCCATGCCTAAACACATCAGGAACCGCGCAGAAACAGCTGTTTTCCCATCAACAGCCATTCAACAGGTTCCTTCCATCTTCCATAACCACCTGGAGTCTATCCCAGGAAGCACAGGCCAAGGCTGGAAGCACCATATACAGGATGCCAGCACGTCACAGAGTGCACACGCACGCACACACACACAGAGCAATTTACTGTCCCTAATTCACCCAGCTGCATACTTTTGGTCTAAGGGAGGAAACTGGAGAAGCCAAAGGAAACCAGTTCAAATATAGTGAGAACATGCAGATTCCGTACACACAGCTGGAAGATGAGGAATTGTAAACATGCCAGCCATCGGTCGACTGGGACACTGAAACCTGGGAGGGGTCGGGTACGTGAGCCGGAGACTAGGAAGGCGCAAAGAAGCGGGAGATTGGGACGACGAAACCCAAGAGGGGCCAGGTATGCAAGCTGAAAACTCAGAGGACGCAAACAGGCGAGCGACTGGGACACTGAGACCTGAGAGGGTCCGGAGACCCCAAGGGTGCAAGCAGGCAGACGTCTAGGACATTGAGACCCGGGAGATGCCGAGCACACTAGCCATAGACCCTGAGGGTGCGAGCAAGAAGCTCGGAAAGAATGTGACATGGGGGTAAGCTGAGGTAGCGTTTGAACTTGAAAGCAGGGCGGGGAATCCTGTACAGGCGCCTCTGCTATGTTTTGCACATTTGGGCACAAGACGCAGACAATAACAGTAATTAGTGTCTGTCATCGGGAGCGGTGCGAGGCAGCAGACATCCAGCTCCACATGGCACAGTGGCCAATCACAGCATGGCCCTGACAGCCAGGGGATGCCTGCAGGAAACAATTACCATAGAGAGAGCCTTCGTTACAGCCACCTGTGTCTGCGGGGAGCCTCCTTTATGGGGGGTGGGTGGGTAGGAACTCAAAGCTAGAGAAGGCTAGACAAATAAGGTCAGCATTTTTTAGTTTCCTAAAAAACTACCCAAGAAAGGTGCTCAAAGAACGACTGAGCAAAGAGCTTTTTAATGACAAGGGGGGGTGGGGGCGCTTTGGGGTGAGATGTGCAAATGACCCAGAATTCTGAGCACGGCCAAGAGAAGGAACCCAAAATGGGCAAAAGGGTTGCTGCTCATTCACATTCAGAGCCTCTCGCCGCCCCTCCTCCTCCCACTCTGACCTTGCAGAATGTGCTGGAAGGTGGGGGGAAGCTTTGGTGGCTGAGCTTTGGCCCAGGGCCTTCCTGGGGAAGCTGGTGTGGGGGCCAGGGGTGCCTGAGGGCTGCCTTCACTGGGCAAGTAAGGCAGTAAAGAGGCCTTTGTTTGACTTGGCACTGAGGGTGAAAAAAAAAAACATGAGGAGAAAGAAAAGTACAATGGCACATTTTCTGTCGTTAACCCACTGAAGTAGGCGGCGCCATGGCAAAGGGTAGAGAGGTGGGCACAGAGCACCACTGGCTGCATCGGTGGTATATGAACATCCTGCTACCATGGAGAGTCCAAGCAGCCTTCAGCAGGGGGCACCAGACCAGGCAGACACATCTCAGCAGCAAAGAAATACAAAGAGATGCTGTGCTCGTTGGCTAGCCAGCTCTTTGGCCACTAGAGTTTCTGAATCAGGTACAGCAAGGAGGCAGCGGAGGAGATGAAGACAATGTTGACCGAGAGGGAGGTTCCTCTTCCGTTCTATCCATTTTTATTCTGTTCTATGTCATGCCTTAGCCATCTCTTACGTTTCATGTGGAACTGCTCTGGTCTTCCACGAGACCACCCTCACGAGGTTCTGCAGTGCCTAACGTACTGTTTAGCTCCTGCTCCGATGTGAACCTGCACTCATTAGTGGTCACTTGCTGGAAGGTAAGTCTAGCTGCACCTGTGCAGCTCGTTCTTCCTTCGCTCGAGATGACTGCACCCCTCCCAAGAAAAAAAAAAAAAAAAAAGACCACGAAACGAACCCGGGGGGAATGATTCTGAAGGGACTGTCACACGCTTTCTCAAATAGAGGACATAGAGACCAGCCGAGTTTGGTGGGGAATCAGGCTGTCATGAAGGGGAGTTGCAAGACCAGCACGGGTCACCCCGCCGCAAGACAATGTCCCCAAGGTGGCATCGCCGGCCACAGGGGCTCCGAGGTGCCGTGCACATCTCACGGCCACGCTTTCATCCGTTTGACATGGGCGCGCCTCTCCCCCCTCTCTCGCACACGCGCACTCTCGCCTGACCCATAAAAGGGCGCACTCCATCACGCCAGTGGGCCACATTTCCAAACTATTATCAGCATACCCACACCGCAGCTGGGGACACGGTAATGAATTAGACAATTACGTAACGAGAAAGATTCTGTGAAATTAATCGACCTGTTTCCGACAGGCACCAAGTGACATGAAGAGCCGATTAAACATTCAAATAAGTGTGAAAACTCAAGTTCTGTGTGATGTATTCCTACACCATCTGTCACTGTCTGGAACCAATAGGAATGAAGAAACCAGTTAAGCGACCAATGAAAGCACAAAATAATCCCTCCCCCTCATGAAGTATGTAAGCCTTGTCTTCTACATATAACCAGTATCACAAAGACAGGCAAACTGTATGCGGAGACACAGGACAGTACCTGAGGAGTTGCTGGCTCAACCTTGCGTTTCTTCTTCAGGTTCTGCTTGTTGGTTCGGGGGTAAACTACTAGCGATTCATGCCATCTGTGGGAAAGGACAACAGCATTAGAGTTCTCACACACACACGCAGGTCAGCCAGAGAGCATAACAGCAGACAGCCCGCTTTTCGGAGGGGCACTGAGGCTCCCTTAAATGGAAAGCGTGACGGTCTTAAGCTCCTGTGAGGTTGTCACGGCCCCCCCGCTGCCCATCACAGCCCTGCTGCTCTGAGGTTTTCATGGCTGCTGCAGCAAAATGATCTAGGAGCATAATTGCTACCAGAGCCAGCACAACGAGTGTGTTATTAGGGGCACAAGTGAAAACAGATGAATCTACAAACGCATCATGTTAACATCACCTTACCTCCCATGTTTTCTACCCTTAATATCTACATTTCCCAAAGAAGGGTAGACAGCTGCATAATTTCTACAAACCCAGCATTCAAGCAGCACGTCCTAATGGACTCTGAGCACAAAACACCGTGCTGCAGACCAAAGCCCAAAGAGCCGAAGTCACGATGGCAGGACTTACTGCGGCCTACAGCGCTTCAGGGCTACGGCAGCTCACCTATAGGCCTCCTGTACCCCCAACGCTGCAGAGAGCTGCCACCGGCGCCCCAAGTTAGGGGACCGTGATGTATGTCCAACAGGAAAGAGCCCAACTATCAAAGTCCCAAAGCAAGCTGTCACATGGAATTTTCACACACTTCTGCAGGTGAGGTGAGACTCTCCTGATCCCCGACTTGCCAATGACATCAGGGCACAGTCCGGGAAGGCGGGAGGGTAGGGGGATTTCACTGGGGCATTACCGGATTACAAGGCGGCTGGACGGAATAACACACCACTAGTGAGCGGAAGGTGAGGAACAGGCTGAGAACCACCTCTAAAAACATGGAAACCAGGTCACGCTTGGGGCACGACAGGAACGGGCTGCTAGACACATCCGATGTCAGCGGACAGGTTTTGGAGCAAGAGGCCAGGGGTCTATTTTCCCAGAGAAATGCACGGGTGAACTCGGGCCATCTGTGCTGCGAACTTACAGAAACAATGGAACAGATCTTTCCAAATGACATCAGTGTGGCACTGCTTATACTCGCAGTGTTTGTCTGATAATCATAGGTGTTGACTTGAGGATGTCAGCTGATTAAATAACGCACCAATGATTCCCGTTGTACAACTAGTACTGAAAGACTTAGGGGTTAAGTCCAGGTTTTCCCCTTTATTCATCACACTGGGCTGCTGTCAGTGGGTTTCCATCCACAGCAGGGGCCGCGCTTTTTAAGAAGCAGGGGGCTCAGACTACCCTGTCACAAGATGGGTTGGGGAAGAAAGTCAAATCTGTCACCCACTGTGTCACGACAGACTTCCACGCAATGCAATGGTCAAAAGGAATTCGTATTATGATACATTGACTATCATACTATGGGTCACATGACTACGGATCAAACGATCAACCTGTATTACATTTTCTATGCCTACGCAACAGGTTCCCAACAGGGCTGATTATTCACGGACCATGGGCTCCCATTCTTCAGTGCCAAACACCACTAATCCACAGCACACAGGTGCATCTCTCCATGGGAACAGTTAACTTATCAGCTAATTACATGAATGCATTGTGTTTGCCCCTTGTCGGGATCATTGCAGATTGCAAATTATGCTACAAATGCATGTATAAATGAAATATGAAGCCATTGTATTGAGCCATTCATGGGCCATTGTCTGGTTCATAGTAACTGTTGTTGTTTGTAGTACTTGTGCCCTCAGGCCAAAGTGAGGCTCTCTGCTCTGTTCTCCTGTTACTCCTACCCTGCTACCCAAGCAGAGATGGCTTCTTACGCCTGACGCCAGCCTCCTGAGTCCGCTGCCAGACGGCTCATGTGACTCATTAGCTCGTCTGAACCATGCAATTTAACAAACCACGCAAATTTAGAAAATGCTAAGCCAACTTAACACAACCCGGCTTCTGAGTGCCAAGAATACTTTGGTAATTCTTCTAAAATCATATTTAGCGAGAATAGCAGGTTTTGCAGGTGTAAGGGAGTCACATATCTGTCGCTCTGATTGTTCACATGCATCACTCCTACAAAAAATAGGATTCTCATCACATTAAATATTTAAACACATGATGCTATGATACTTAAGTTATTTAAGACTGCGACATTAAACTGAGAGGAAAATAAATCAGGATAAAATGAGTACCTAGGGACTTGTCCAGAAAAGGACAGACAGGTTAAACATTAGTTATACAGGGAAAGCTGGAGTAACTGACTAAATAGAATGGAGTGATTAGTTCAAGGTGTAACAGAGCCCGGCTTCATCTATGCCGGATCTGCCAATTAACACAGCAAGAGGCCGCCCAGTCCACCTTCACCTTTCAATATCTAAGGGTAAGTAAATTTTTAACTTGGATAAATATGAAGACTGTGTGTCCTTTATGTTGTTAGGGAACTGATTCAAACTCTCACTTACTTTCGATAGGAAAAAAACCTTTTCAGATCTGAGGTCTGTCCCAACCAGTTTCCATTTGCGGGCTCGTTCTTGAACCACAGTCAAGAGCAAAGCAGTCCTCATCTTACTCAACCGCTCTCTGACTGACACGGCATGCAGCGCTGACGCCACCGAACTGCCTCTGAGCACGCCTGAATCACTGCTGGCTTAGTCGTGACAAATTGCCTTCTTATTAATTAATCCCTTCTCCACCAAGGGAGGAGCTCGGCGGAGCCTCGAGATCACGTGCAACAGCATCTGCGTAAAACCTGCTCCTGCTACCCTGACACGTTAATCTAACGGCTTCTACAGGCGGCAGCTGCCCACTGCAGGGGAGCTAAGGGTATGGCAAAGAACAGACACCCAGAGATATGCCAACACGACAGCGTCTGGGTGCAAAAACTCACAAACGGCAGCAAATGGAGGAGCTTGTGCAAAAAGCATGAGCCCTTAAGAGCATGGTGGTGCAGGGGGGCAGGGAGGGCCCCAGAACACACCATGGCATGGACTCCTCTGCATGTCTCTACAGCTGCGGCCCAGTAGGAGCAGACAGGTCCAGCTTCTCTTGCCGCCACCATTAATGACTCAGGGTGGTAATAAATCCCTGTAGTCATCAACAGCTACTCGAAATCGATTGGAAGCAGATGGGCCTGCGGTTCCTGCCCGGACGTGTAGACGGGAGGGGGCGGAGCCACACACGGCGCCGGCTCTGCCAGGCCGCCAGACGGCGGAGTCGTTCTCCCGGCCCGAGCAAACTCAAAACAGGAGGCAGTGTCTTCAGGTACGGCATCCTGTGCTCCCGGCTGGGGGCCGAGCCTTGTTACTAACCCCCCCGAAATGGCTTCAGGATGTGCAGCCGGCGAAAAGGTCACTTTAACGCTGGCAGATGGCACAAGGATCTTCCCCACTGCCCCACGCCTCACCTGCCTGTCCTCAATCACCTTCCTAAATCGGTCTTCAGCTGAGAGATGATTAAGAAAAACAAAAAAAAATAGAAAACACCAACCCTGACAGCCTATATAAACGCGTGATGTATCACAAGAAGGAGTCCACCCTGTGCCCTGCCAGGACTGCCAGTCATCTTCCAGGTTAACAATGCTGACCATGCTGCCAGGGACAAGTGGAATTACAGGAAAGCGACAAAAAGGGCAGCGGGAGAGGAGCCCTTCATCTCAGCAGGAACATGACATGCGATATGCTTGCAGACGCCTCCAGCCATTAGGAGTGGCTCAAAGACTTATCGTCCCTGTGGCTGGTTTCTACGGACGTTTCGAAGCCACTGTGTTTCTTAGCTACATGTGGGAGCAGTTTTGTAAGGAAGCAGAGTCAGCTATTAATGGCCCAGAAGCTTCAGTAAAGTCGAGCAAGAGCGTGGGGCACGAGGGACTCTCAAAGCTTCACAGGGGGACACATTTTCGAAGTTCTAATAAGTAGGTGAAGCCACGGTGCCTTTTAATACTCTCTCTACTAATTTGCCAAGTATTCATATACTGACAGGACCTCACAGCAGTCTTGGTCAAAGCATTGGTGCTTTAATGCTTGTAATCATGAAGAGATATTTTATGTTAACTGGACACTCTCAAGCTTAACTAACTTTCCAAAGAAAGCGGCAGGATCAGAAGCTCTGGTCTCTATCCTTACCGGAGAGCCGTGGCTGGATTCCATACAGCTAATCAGTTATATCACTCAGCCCAGCAACATTACGCAGCTGCCTCATTCACAATTGCCATCTTAAGCCAGACGATGCATGGAGAACATGGAAAATCATGCATAGCACTTTTCTATTCCCTGTACCAAGCCCATCTGTCCTGACCAGGCTCCATAGGCATCTCTCCAGGGCCGCACAGTATCTGGATATGACGGATCGGAGAGGGGCTCTACTTTAGCAGAACAAATGGCCACACAGGAAGCCGAAAGCTGGTCTTGTAAGCGGATGACCTTCTAAAGGACCATTTGTCTCCTGATGTGTCATTTTTCTCTTCTTGGCCTAGCAGTAGCTATTACGAAGATCGATGGACTAGCTGGCCATCTTGGTGGATGTGTCTTCACAGAGAGGGACTGCACAGTATGAATAGGGAAGCAGACACTTTCATTGATGAGGTGCAAGTTAAAGGATCAAAGGATATGTACCAGCCTAGACTACATACCAGAGAAGCACGCTCATGTTAAATGCTTCAGAACTTAAATCGAGGGTTCCAATAATGTCTATAAAGATTTCTAAGCCCAGTTTCATTGAAGAGTGAGGTGAAGAATCTAATGTATTGATATGAGGGGCAGGTCCTCAGGTCAAAGGTCAAAGTGAGAACATAAATTCACCAGACTGTATGAGAAAAGAGCAGAGAAGCTTTACGAGACAGTGATTCAGGGACCGAAGGGTGGTCAGCTGACAAGGATCATTCATATCTATCATTTATATCTCATCCTCATTTCCTCTTACTCTTTCTCCCTTCTGATGAGTGACACGTTCAGGAATGGCCAGTTGGGCCATTGCGTTTGGACTCATGGAACTATTAACCGAGAAAACACCAACTTGTGCCTCCTTTAACACCTGTAAATGGTTGCGTCTCACTGTTAAAGTTGGCAGACAAAGACTCTCCCTGACAGTTCAGTCTTCACTCCCACAGTCCCTCTGCCTGACAGAAAAAGCCTCACCTCAAGACATCCATTCTTGTCAACCTCAACGTTCTCATTTTTGGGGGTCCTTACTAAGGCCATAAACTGGGCCCTGCTATGTGACGTTCCAAGCCAGAGGATGTCATTTGCATGGTGAGGCTTTCTTCAGGAAACGGGAGGGAACATAGTGATGGGGGGTGGGGGAGGGCTAGAAGATGCAAATAGCGGCACCTCTAACACTTCCTGGGAACTGTGGAACAGCCGCAGCTCTTCTACAGTTTAGACATGTCAAAGCAGCCACAGGCGGAGAGATGACAACAGATGCCAACCAGGGATGCAACGCCTGTTGTTCAAAGTGCCGCCGGATCCAGCAGCTGGCTGGGTGCATTTTAAGATCTGGTTTCCTGTAAAGGCCTGGATCCTTAATGAGTCAGAATGCATCCGCCAAGAAACAGCCCTGCCATCTAAGTGAATGGTAAAAGTTAATGTTATATGAACTCAATGCTAAGTAGGTGTTTTAAATAATCACGTTGCACTTTCACTGGATAAGAACCTCTAACTTAATTTCCCAGACACTCCAGGAGGGCTTTTGCCACTCTACGGAACAGCAGACGTACAGAATCCCTCCCAGCACCCTGGGCCAATGGCGACCTTGGGGGTGGGCCGTGTGACACACTGGCAGGGATGCCAGCCTATAGTTAGCCAGACAACACACAGACAGGGACCAAGGTCGGCAAGCCCGAGCCCGTTAGGCAGCAGAGATGCTCAACATCATCACTCATGACTGCCAGTGAGCACTGCCAGTGTCTCTTCCCAGACGTGTGACCCAGCCGCCCATTTGCTCTCACCCACTGATGATCTCCTTGTTCTCGGCTCGGATGAAGTGCTCCTTGTCCGGGGTTAGGATACAGAGGGAGTTCTTCTGGCCTGTGCGGGTCTCCGCGTCGATCACGTCAGAGCACTGGTTCATATTGATGGTGCCCTGGGGAAGCGTGCTGGGCTGTGCAGGGGGGGGGGGGGGGGAGAGAGCAAGTTATATTCATCTTCAAAATTCACCCTAAGCTAGGAACAAGGGTCAGAACATTACAATTAAGAATGACAAAACTTCAGGACAACGTCTCAAAATACTAGGCTAAGAAAAGCTTCAAGGAGAGCTTTCAGCTAAAGGCTGACGCATTCAAAACTGGCTAATTTACATCTTTTTGTTCCACAGATCACCACACTAGTACACCACAGATCACTAGTACAAGCTGTGTGTTCACTCTTGAAACGGGGCCGGACCAAGAAAGTAGGGTTTAACAGCCGGCATCGGCGGATGTAGAGTCAGGCCGGGCGGACTGGAAAGTGTGCCGGGGCATGGCAGCGGACACAGCGGAGGTCTGTATATGCGGACACACTTCACTGCCTGTCAGCCTGCATGCATGGAGATAATGAACCTCCCTCTGAGGAAAAACAGAAGCTGCTCCATATTTGCCTGGCGAGACACAATGTTGCTTTGATGGTGGCTGGTGGTGGCAAGCTGCCGTGGCTAACTGTACGGCCCCACTCCTCAGCAAATGGCACGACCCGTCCACTCCACTAAACAAACTCCCCTCTATCCACAGATACACTGGACCGGCGGCGCTTCATGCAGTTTTGTTTCACAACGAAGTATGCTCTCCCCCCCCCCCCCAAAGCATCTTGTGAATGTCGAAATGTTTCCTCATACTTTGACAAGCATATAAAGAATGATAAGCATGCATTACATTAAAAATGAAATGTGCTATTGGAAAGTATGTACGTGTCCTAATGCAAATACATTCCTAGTTATTACATCCAGACACACGCTCACAAATACCAGCTGCATAGATATACATATCACCCTAGAAATGTACAAGCAATTAACTGGTTACAATGGAAAACAAAATCACTGACAATGACAAGACAAACACACACAGAACATGTGAATCCATAGAAGCATACCTGCCGTGCACATCTGTACACACGTACACGCATGAAACTCAGATTCCCCATTATCAACAGCCAATAAACGTCAGCATTACTGAACAAGCACACAAGAGCCAGGCTTCCATCACAGGAAAACTATTCGTACAACATTCTCTGTAAATAATACATCAGCGCCCAAACAAAAATTGATGCATGTTTAATATATGACGAGAAGTAGAATAGATTAGATGTTGTGTGAATTATATATCTTCTGGCACTAATAAAATTACAGCGGACTTCCTTTCCCATGCCCAGCACTGCCTAAATACACGTGGTCTGGTTCCCAGTGTTTACCTCCCCTCAGAACAAGCCTAACAGGGCCATAACTAAAGTCCCAGTGCGTCAAATACCATGTTTATACAACATTCTTTTTTTTTTTTTTTTTTTATTCGTATTATGGTATTCAGAAGAAAAAAAAATCACATGCCATAAGACAGACCTGGAATCAGTAATAAAAGTGTATGACACACAACAAATCCATAGTAGCTTGTCAGGGTTGACTGGTTACCATTGACAAACTGAAGTGGTTATATGAAGTTCCTGCAAAGGCTTCCTTTTTGTAGCAGTTCCGGTAACCAGCATTCATAACATTAACCAGAAATACGGCCGTCACAGCTTCTGTCATCAGTGCGAACGTCATTAAGTCACATGATCAGCTCTCACAACCACATAACCATAAACAAGCAGAAATACCTCCAAGCCTCTCCACGGCAAAGAAAGTGGTTCAGCACACCACAGCCAGCTCTCTGCAGAGAAATGGGCCATCCTGCCATATGCAGCAAAAGTGATGCCACTCATGTCAGCCTGGCAACGGTGGGTTTGACGCCATACCGCGTTCTCCGAGTGCCCTGCACCATCATGCGGCTGTCGAGAAGCACCTAAAGACGGCTCCGAGCCCGGCTCTCAACCCAAAAATAATAAATGAAATTAAAATAGGACATCAATTTAGATGGAGGTGGACCCAAGGCAAAATAATATAGCCGCAAGAGGTCCTGTGATCTTCTTGGTGATGTCTAACTGGCTTCAACTGGATCAGTTTCCCGATTAAAAGGCCCATCTGACGTGAGTGGGGCACTGAGGGCTTCAAGGAACAAAGGGTACACCATGTAAAGACTGTTTTTTTTGGTTTCTCTTTCATTTTTCATAAGTTCTTGATTTACCAGTTTTGCTTCAACCATGCAGTACAAGGGGCTTTTTGCACATTTTTGCTGGTTATTAAAAGACTTTGAAGGCCCCATTCCCACCCTTCACAGCCAGCTCACTGCATAAATGACCATAATATTCTCATTACCATTATAGTCAACTTACCCTGCAGGAGGTTTAGCAGGGCAGCGCGTCCATGCCTGTTACCACACTGACATATACATTTCTTATGGAAAAAAGGACAGAAATGTCCAGGACAACAGAAAAATACCCATTATCCTGTCATGCAGGGTCAGCATGCAAAACAGGTGGACAGAACCCAGGGTAGTGCACTTGAGACAGCGGGAACTACTCTGCCGTCTGATTCCAGTCAGAGATGGATGGACTTCCTCATGCTTCCATCCCTCAACAGGTTTCCAGCAATATAAAAAGATTAGGATGGTTGGCATCAGCTTTGCAGCCTGCCGTGCAGAGTCCTGGTCCCAGCTTCTGGGGTGGGAAGCCACTGGGTATCTTAGGCCTCTGAGTGTGGAGCTGGGGCATAGATTGCCTATTACTTTTAGATAAAGGCTACACAGGAGTCAGGCTGAACTTTATAAGGTCTGGAAACAGAAAAACAGGAAAGAAGGTATCTGTGAATAAATAATGTAGGTGGGGGGGGGGGGGTGTGGTGTGGGGCGTGGAAACAGCAACAGCAGAAAAAGCACCTCTACCCCAGTTAACATTACTCTGTTAGCTAGCAGTCACTTTTGCCCCAAGCAACATGTAGCTGAGAATCAGAGAGGAGGGCTGGTCAGTGTATTTGGAAAGATGGTGGTTCAGGGTCTTGCTCTAGGGTCCAAAGGTGGCATCACTCTGCTGGCTACAGAACCAGTGACCATCCGAGTCCTAACACATAGCACCCCAACATCGATCTTCATTCCCAATCTGATTATGAAAATGACACTCCTGTACAGTCCCAGCATGCTCTGCGGTCTGGTGAGTGGAAAGGGAAGCCATTTAAGCCACACACACTGCAGTGCTGGCATCACATTCAACACCTAACTGCAGCACCCACACCTAACCCACAAAATGCAATAAAAGCCAATTTTATAAAGGTTTTTTTGTTAATGTAATTGTTTTCACTAGCAGTTTGTATGTGATCCAAATGCAGCGCTCCATCGCCCAAGGCCTTTACAACTTTTATTTGCAGGCCAGAGAAAACTTTTGGGCATTTCTAGCTTAAAGGGCAGCTGGCCTTGACAGTCAGCTGTGCTGGTGACCAGTGCCACTCGTACAGGGAGGAGTCAAGGTGGTGGCCCTCAAATTCGAAAGAACAGGTGCCTCGGACACGCAAGCGCTCACGTCAGGGCCATCTGTCGTGTCACTTCCATAGGCAGACGGGCAGACATACCTGGCGCCCACAGAGCTCGGATTAGCACAGCCTTTCCCCAGACAGATCCGAGCCGTGCTGTTAAGCAGGCCGTCTGTAAAGATGACTCTGAATGCCCTTCATCTGAAAGTGCTGCTGCTGCCGCCTCGAGGGGCACATTTACAGATGAAGCATCATATCCGGGAAGGCATACGAGGTCCAGATATGATAAAGGATGAGGGCAATTAAAGGAGAATAACAAAACTAGTAAATATTTGTATCATTCACTCTGCAAACACCTTTATCATTGTATTCTCTTTATCATTATGTATTTATACTCGATATTTACCAGAATAACTTCCCCCCAGTGAGAGGGTTATAAGAAGGGGGTAGAGGGGTATATTGATCAGTGCTTCTCAAGCCAGTCCTTAAAGACCCACAGCAGTCCATGTTTTTGCTACCTTACAGCTCGTGGTAGGGAGCAAAAATGTTGACGGTCTATCAGGGAGCTATAAAAACTTGGACCATCTGGTGATTCCCAAAGAACGGTTTGAGAAACACCACCATGGATAAGATGAAATGGACAAAGCAACAGGGAAGCACTGAATCTCTAGCCAAGTAACCCAAGTGGAGTGTTTCAACTGAGACTGCTGAATTTTCACTATAAGGACTGTGGGAGCAGGACCTCAGCGTCCGTCAGATTTTCACAGACAAGTGACTGTCTGGCCCACAGACACCCATACAATGAACACACTCCTTTGCCCCAGGCTCAGCGAGCTGCCAAGCGCGTGCAGGCAAGGGTGCATTCCTCACTGCCAATGGAGCAGCACAACGAAAAATCTCTCATCCCCGCCTGAAGTCCATCAGTCAAGGAAATTGTTTTTTTCTTACAGGATGTGACTGACAGGCCAAGCCTTTTTTTTTTTTTTTTTTTTCTCTTTTTTTTTTAAAGTAGCACTATTGCTATTTTGTAGGAAGTAGAATAGAACAATCTGGGAGAGAATACGAATTACAGCAAGAGGAAAGTTTATTATGCTTAGTGAACCTCAATCTTGTCAAAAAGTTCTCTGCAACTCCTGGTCACCTCCAGGGCTCATCAGCATTTATCTCAAAGATTCAGGCATGAGAACAAATCCTACACCAAAAATAGGAAAGTCTGCCGAAAGCAGACGAGTCGAGGGCGAAGCCCGAG
>JAODJX010000097.1:19851302-19866480 GCA_026776945.1 Isichthys henryi | reverse complement strand
CCCATCCTACCCCTTATTATTTTTTATTGCAGATTTGCATGAATCTCAGGACCCAACTTTTTGGCAATAAAAAAAAAAAAAAAAAAAAAAAAAAAAAAAAATCGGATTTCCGTCAAAAGTCGGAAATTTCTCATGCCTGAAGATTGCAAACATGCAGCTGTTAAAACATGTCATAAATAAGCTAAAATAGCATGTTAACCCTGGAAACTCACGCCACAAGTAAGAGTTGTGGTCTAGTTGTAGTAAATGACACAGATGTAGAGCATGTAAATAGCAAAAAGTAGAAGCTGTAGTTAGCTAGCAACTGCCAGCTTATTCACAATGCTAAGCTGTTTTGCATTAGCTAGCTACACATTTCTAGAACTAAGCTTCAGTTGATGAAATGCCAACTGCATCAGATAAGAATCGAGATAAAAATCACAAGAGTTGTTTTGTTACATAGCACCTCATGGGCTTCATACTGGTTTCAGTAACACAAAGTACTAAACTAAATCAATTGGCTCCTGTACTTACACCAGTGGTGCAAGCTGCCACAGCCTACATATAATTGGTACAATTGTAAATTTGATGCATGTTTCACCTCAACCTAAAAGGTAAGATGAAAATGAAGATAGCTTATTTGACAGGATTCATTTTAAAGCGGTTCTCTTTCCTTGTATTTTTCAAAAATCATCCACGATAATAGCAAAACATAGATACACGATGTCAGCTTAGTGTAGGTCAGGAAGAGGACATGACTGAATTAGCACTCAACTCTAGGCTAAGGATGCGGCGTCATTCTGAAATGTGGAGATGCAGCATTTAAATATATAGCAGCATCCCTCACCAACAGTATTTCTGTCAAAAGAACATGCCAGAGATATATATTAAACAAATACACGCCAAAGCAGAAATGAAATCCTCATTGAAGCAGTACATCATTTTAGATTTACCACCAATTTTGGACAAGCAACACTAGGCATTACGATATGAGCTTAGACTGTTTCACCTGCACGCTTGGAGGTTCCCTATAAAATGGAGATCTGCATGCAATGTGGTATCCTGGTATGTTTGAACTTCATCTGCAGATGAACAAACTTAATTTACAAACAATCATCATTCCAATCAGATATACACACACACACACCTTTATACACTCCACTACCTCAAAAACTTGACAACCCATTGCACTGTTGCACTGTACATAAATCAAGACTGTAGCCCAGCAGCGCCACTCTGCTCGTCTCACTCATTATCATTTGCTCTATTCCACTGTCTCGTGTCTGCACTGTTTTTGCAATATTCGCACATTTTGCACAATTACACTTTATGTAGTCCTGTGTTGATGTAGTGTTATATGTGGCACCATGGTCCTGGAGGAACGCCGTCTCGTTTCACTATATACTGTATCACTGCATATGGTTGAAATGACAATAAAAGCCAATTGACTAGACGTACTTAGCTATTTCCACTTTACCTATGAGAAGTAAAATTTTACTTGCAAGAAAATATATCAACCATCACCCAAAAAATGAAAAAAATAAAGTAGCACGAAAAGAATTAATACAGGAAAACAAGTATCAAGTTAATATTCAACATACTGCTAAAATTGCAAGATAATCTACACCATGACAGTAAACGTTTTCGAGCTTTCATCAGGAATACGAAACTTAATACATCTCTAATAATGTTTCCGGCTTCCCTGAACTGCATAGGACAGCAGCACACCTTGGGCTCCATCCTGACTTGGAAGATATTTTTAAGACGCCGGAGGTCACTGAGAGTGTTCAGTTCCCTGGAAGACGAGACCAGCATCACAATCTGTACACTGAGGCCAGCACTTCAGAATCTGACCATTGCCGATGACCCAGACACCGTCCTCTGGAGGCTGAGACGCTGAGAGCATAGACAGAGTGATGGATCCCGCATTTCCATGGATAGAATGCTTGTGTATTGGACCCAAATGAGAATTCTGATACCAGACCAAAACAAGAGAGGAAGTGGCGATATTAGTGGTGTATGGATGTGGAAAATTTGACCGATACCAATAAGAGATGTATTTCGGTCTAATATTGTCAATACTGATGGGGGGGGGGGGGGAATTTTACAGGCTAGGTATAACAGTGAAGTTAAAAGCCGGTATTTTGAAACCACTTCTAAGTGTTAAAAGAGCTGACAAAATCCTTCATTCATCACTACAGAAAATGGCTGATTGACCAATGCGATCATCTCCATTTCAGCTGCTGTGTCTTTAGCTCTGGTGCTACTAATATTGACTAAAGCCTAAAGATCAGCCAGCAATATTGCCCATGAGTGACACATTGGACCAATTAGCCTATATTTCATGCAGCTCTACACAATATTTCACGACTGAGGACAAAACCACTGATGTGATGGCTGAGGAGGAAACCTCAACTTGAGGCACCTCAAAACTGCCTTCTTGAAAACAGGAGCGAGAATCATTAAGCGTCAATGTTTTGCAACAAACAGCGACCCTATAAGGGCTGTAGATGCACAGCTATGCCCAATACTGACGTAAACCAAGATCCTCTGCCATGGTGGAAAGTCCATGAGGCAGAACTGCTACGGCTGGCAAAATTTGCCAGGAAAATTTCCGGCGTTCTTGCCATAAGGCTGCATCCAAAAGTGTTTAGTTCTTCTGATCATATTCGAAACCCTCACTGATCAAGCTTGAAGTCTATAACACAACACTCCTAAACAAGAACAGGCTAAGGAAAGAGACACATACATATACACAAGCTTTTGAGAAACACTAGAAAAGAAAAAAAAAAACAGGATATTTACCTAAAAAATACTGGGACTGCGTTACACATTTTCCTGCCATGTATCGCCTAGCTTGCAATGGAACTTTACAAGAAAACGTCTGGGGCTACACTTACCAACGGCAGCAGAATTAAAATCTTTATTAGACCTGCAAAGGATCCCTGTGTGAAGTTCAGCCAGACTGACATCTGTGACCGGACATTTATTCAATACCTACCTCACTGTACTCATGTGTACTAATGAATCACGATGCAAGTAAAAGCCCTTTACTTTCCAGCAATAAACAAATATGCATTCCAATGAGAACCCAAATCACTGAGCTCTGGGTAGGAAATAATCAACTAAGCACATGGGAAATTCTACCTGCCAAAAAAACAGAATAAGTATGGTGCTAGATTTGCAAGCCAAGGGGCAGCCGAGGACCCGTAAGAAAGGCAAACGCTGGTGAGGTTAATTAGTCAAGAAAGGGGTGGGAGGGGAGAACGGCAGACATCAGCAGAAGGAGCCGGCAGCAAACAGGGGCTCTGCTAACATGTGTTGACAGAGGACCCAAACCTGTCAGTTCCCATCCCGGCCCGACCTGCCAGGGAGAAACAGAAGGCTCTCGGCCTGTGAAAGGCCGACTGGGAGCCTCTCCCCCAGTCACACTGCAGAACAATGAGGCCTTTGTGGGCCACAACCAGCACCTATACAATGTGGAAATGTCACCCCATTTCAACAGGGAAAAGAAAAGGGAGGAGGGACCTGCTTTTGAACCCTGTGCATGGCACTATAAAAGTACCACAAGGGAACAGAGACTGTCAGCCAGAAGATCCCCTAAGAAAGGCGACACTGAGGGCCCAGTTAAATTCACGGCGAGTCTGCCGGTTATCATTCCATAGCATGTCACTGGCTTAATCGCTGAAGGCTGTGCTGTTCACAAACGTCTGTACATTGTCTATTCCGGAAAACACACAGCACTTCCTGAAAACCTGGTAAAACAGCATGTTTTTGAGAGAACAAATTAACCAATACAATTAATCAACCCCACAGAGGCCTAATCTGTTTTAAATTGAGTTGGAGAGCAGAGGTTCAGCTCCTGCCCCTCACCAGCTCACCACGGCCTGCACACTTTCCCCACAGCTACTGACCTGCTGAATGAGAGCCACACTGCACATTATCCAGGTTTTCAGGGGAGCACTTCGACGTAGGGAAGACCTCCCTTCCATCTAGACTCTTTACTTACTGGGAAAACAGCAACTGTAACTTTCATTTTTACACATCTTAAAGGCTTACAGTCCCTAAATCAGCCAGGGACAGGAATGGTGTGCCATTTTTGAAGCGTGTCACTTAAATGTTGCGCCAAAAACTGTGGAACATACAAAATAAAAAACACTACACTCAAGTGAGGAACATGAAGGATTTAAGGAACATCATGCCAGATCTCGATTATTCTGAGGATGTGGGAAACCAAAACCTACTTCAAGAGCAGGAGGTCCATTTAGAGATGACCACGTCAATATGCTTCCCCAGAGGTACAAATCAAAAAACCAGATTTATGACCGGTGTAAACCCGCACAACTGTCAGAGCCATATTTACTGCAATACATCAGCTTTCCGAAATCCATGGGACAGATAGCTCTGTTTTGATCTATGATCTCACTGGGAGGTGACGGACCTTTCATCAGTCTGGCTTGTCTGGCAACGCAGACATCCATTTTTGAGGTTAAGGCTCAGCCCAGTTCCTATTTTTCCCCCAAATGGAACATCACTTCCACTTGGGCAAAAAAAGTGTTTTATTAGACACAATTACACCTTTTGCAAACAGCTGTGTCCAAGGAAGGGGCTGCTACCCGAAATATCAGCAGTTCAAGAAAGATGAAAGTCCGAAATCCAAGAATAAAGAATCACAGCATTTATGCTGAACATATCCAAAAATTTCAATGCTTAGATGGGTAAAATAAACAACCCAGTTTGAGAAATATGCTAAATGAACTTTGGAAATGGTTATGCCAGCATGATGCAGTGTTTTCTTAGCCAGCAGTGTCAGTGCACAACATTCCACCACAGACTCAGTGGTTGCAGTGGTATTGCACGAATTTAGCACCCTAAGACTGGTTTATACTTGGGATGTAGCACTAGGACAGGGTGGTCAGTGATGCCAATATCTACAGGCAAAAGGTGCAGATTGGATATTCCAAACTGATCAGAACAGAGTTCCTCCACCTAATACTTGGTCATCAATTGTGAAGGCACAATAATGACATCCACTAATTTCAAGTCACTAGAACTCTCCTTTTATGCAGAATGACAGACAATATAGAAAAGATTTTATTTTTCCAAGAATGTGCACCATGCCTTCTGGGAACTGAGGCTGCATGGGGTAAACATACCACTGGAAAAAAAAAAAATAAATAAAAAAATTATATATATTATATATAAAAAAACAAAAATTTATGGTCCAGTTTTTCCAGTTGTATTTCATGACCTAAGGAGACACAAAGATGCAGGCTTTTTGAAAAATCCAGAAAGTTGCCTTTTCTGTTGCTTGCTGAGATTGATAGTGCAAATGATCATTCATACTGACAACACATTAAAGAGAAGCTCCATGAAGGACAGTACGCCTCTGTGCAAAACTGAAACCAGGACAATCATGAAAAGTGGACCTGAAATAACATACTTGATGTAAGCGAGAGATACCATAGTATGGGAAAAATCAGCAACACAATCTGGCCAACCACCTATCCATCTTCCAAACCGCTTATACTGTACAGGCTTGTGGTGAGCCTGGAGTCTAGTCCAGAGGACACAAAAATCACTACAGGCAATTTAGAGAGACCAGTTCCCCTCATCTAAGGTGTTGGACTGCGGGCGGAAACTGGAGTACCCAAAGGAAACCTGCGCGAATGCCATGAGAACAGAATCTCCACATTCACAGAGCTTAAGGCAGCAACTGAACCCACAAGCATGGAGGTATGAGGCTACAGTGCTACCCAGCGAGCCACCACAAAGTCGGGAAAGATGATACACACATTTAATACTTTAATATAAACCCTGCAGTAGGCTGTTCACACCAAAATGAGCTTCATCTGCTTATTTCCTCCTGACTACTCTCTGAAACTTATTAGAGAAACAAAACCATGGACACACTGCTGCTTTTTCAGCACGTTATTGCGAGAACATGTGAAGCTATAAGGTGCTTGCTCATGCGAGTTCTGAAATCTGGAGTTCATTAACATTAAGCCATTATCTGTTTTACATCTGCACAACATTATTGGTTGCTGCAGCCTATTAACCCGAGACACACTAGGTGCTAAAATGGCGCTATTAGGGTTTTATTAGCTTTGGGCTTCACGTTGGTTTCGATATAAATCCTGGGGCCCCAGTAACCCAGAGCGAGCCAGGAATCTCCAAGAAAATGGAGGTTGCCCGTTCTTATGAGTCCAGGCCCAAGCACTGCAACATCCCATTACCATCTGCTAAGCTACACGAGCGAGTGCTCACCAGCTTCAAAAGGAGAGGAGAGGATGAGGGAGTTCACATGAATGAATATCAGGGAAAAACAAACGTCTCTCTGCTTTGGGCCAGGTTTACATTCCATAGATTGGTGTGCTGAGTGTAGCAAAGAACAAAGGGATTACAGACAGCGGCCTTTGAAATCCAGCCTTTCAAAGGGAGAGAACACAACTGTCTTTTTCATTAAAGGAATACCACTTACCTTTATGGTCATGGTATAATCAGCGCAAATTCCACACATCATGGGCCCCCATTGAAGTAAAAAGGAACAGTTAATTGCTTCTGTGGAGCTTCTGAGATCTTACGCGGCTGACATTCAGAGACAATTAATTACAGAACAAAAGCCTCCCAACAATATCCTCAAATTTTAAGACCATAATCCACTGGTTTTTATCTCTTAGTCTAATTGTGGTCATCATGCATCTTCGTAGAGACAGCACATGTCAGGAGAGTCTTCACACAAAGGAAAGAGTCATGCATCTCTGGGGTGGTCAAGTTCCTCTACCCAGTCATTTGACAAGGCAGGAGCTGGGATGGACAGTGTTACTGTCTCGGACCCCAACTTGCTTCAGCAGCCGTTATTCATGCACTACGGTTCTCAGCCCACCAAAATAGTGCAAGTGTGGATGGTTACAGATTTCTCTTTAATACTGCAGGCTTGGACTACCTATAAAGTAGATCCACCGTACCATCCAAAAGTGATTCCAGCTGAAATGAGTAGAGGTCTTTAATGCCAGTCAGCAGTCTGTACCAACTCAGTGCTAAGCAACAGCTGTGGTGCCAACAGGTCTGACTTGAGAACCCACCCACCACAAACCAAAGGAACAAGTTCATGGTGTTCAGCCAGGATTCCTGCTTCACTACCTGTCATCCTTCATTAGGGGAATGAGTGCAACACTTCACAACTGAACATTTTTACAGGCAGCCCCTTTAGGATCCCAATCACTGGCTGTTTGAAAGTAGACATCTCCTACTTTCAGCTGACAGCTAAACCCTGCTGGGATACAAGCATGTGGTCTACAATTTCAGATGTGCTCATTAAATAATGCAAAAGAAAAATCATAACTTACAGCTGTCTTATGCCAGAACTTAACTGCAACACTGACAGGCAATCAAAATCTCTGGATAGACATAACCAGGAAATGTGCCATGTCATTGTTCCTTAGAGACCCGCAGAATATTAGGGAGAGAGTTCTCACCTTCACTGCTAAATACCTAAATGGACTTGGTCAGACAGGTCTGAACAATTTGGGGAAAAATATCTAACCGTGATTTTTCAGACACATATTGCAATTGCGATTGCGATTTGAGGTATCGTTTTTTAAAACCTCAAGCTTCAGTTCAATATTACAGATTTAGATTTAAAACATGGCACAGCAATACCACGAGATTAAAATATTAACTAGTCTATATACTAATGCAAGGATGAGAACAGAAAGATATTGCTTCCAACGTGTATTTTCTTTAAATGTGCAGAGAACAGTCAAACATAAAACAATTAAAGCTGTGACTTAAAGCAAGAACAGGGCTGCTGTGATAAAATCAACGATGTTGACACTGAAAATGCGTCAACATTAATATTTTAAATTGATGCATCATTTTCTTAATTTTTATGAAATTACTGTTATGGTTTTTAAAACTAATTCATTATAATTCCAGTAATTGTTGTCTGTTCATGTTTATTAAAATACTATCAGCATGGAGGCCATTTAAATATCTTTTGTCCTTGTAGCTGCTAAAAACACTCATTATTAAAACCATAGTTGTCTGCATGCTACCTTAAACATTTTCTCAATGGAAATTGTAAGCTAAAACCTGGGCTAATTCCACGTTGATTGACAGTGCCAGTGTGTGTGTTCATGCGCGCTGAGACAGTGTCATCATTATAAACAAACTGAAACAAAAACGGACACTAAATACAAGAAAATAATTTATGAACATAAATTTTAAAAACTATACATTTACCAAAAAGTGTTGGAAACTGAAAAAAAGTACAGCCACACCACCAGCTTTTTTCCATTTTCATCTAGTTTAAACCACAATATCTCCTCTTTTAGAAGACGTCGTGGTTGCTGAGCTGTCCCTTACTTCCCGCAACCTCAGTGCTTATCACTTCCATGGTACCAAAACAGTCGCATGTGCTGTGCTCCACTAACAATTAACTAAGCATAAGGATACACCTAATTTATACAGATTACCAACTTTTGGCCATCACAATACGCATCCATTAATATTTTAGCCATACTACTAATCTGCTTATCAAATTGTGGGTTAAATTACATATAGTGCCAAAAAGCTGGCATCATCTAAAGCCTTACAACGACAGTATGGCTAAATTAAACTGGAAGAAAATTTATCATCATTTAGATTAATCAACCAACCAATCGGTAAAATAGTCGACAGACTGTTTGTGAATTAGTTTTTATCGGCAGCCCTAAATACAATAAATAATTCCACTAAGGGAGGAACACACAAAAAAACCAACAGGGATCCCACAGCTAACACTAACACCAATTGGTCCCCTAATAGAACATTTCTGTAAACATTCCAACTATAAAATAGGTAATTCAATTATAGCTCAGCAATGGAATCAATATTTTTTGCACCGTGAATGTAATGTTTTCCTTGGGTTTCACATGTTTGTGGGCATATACGGTCACCATGGCCAACTTCTGTTCAGCAAGTATGACTGGAATGAGAGGAGCATGGCACTTCTGATTGGTGAGAATCACTGTCGCAAAAGGAAGACTGCATGAATTTGCCAAGAGCATGAACTATAAATTACAGTTTTAAACCATGGGTTAGATGTGCTTTATAATGCATATCCTAAATCGCAGCCTTTGAGATCTGCTAAAATCACAGTGTTTCAAATCGCACTTTCGATTTGAAATTGACATATCGTTCAGCCGTAGTCAGATATCCGAACTAATTCCCAGGTGCCAAAAGGATAACGTCATTGTAACTCTACAAGCTGCCCCAATTCCTTCTAAAAGCTACACCCCATATTTCTTGCAAGCTTGTAACATTTCCCACAATTCAGCATCACAGATGTCCCACTGAGGGTCACCGCGGATACCCTTTGATGGCTGGAAATTAGCCAACCGCTATGATGGACGGGTAACTCTAGCGCTGTTATTTTAGGCTAGTTATTCTACCATCGTGAACTGACATGTGCCTCCTAACCCACCCTCTACCCCTGACACACAAGTGCACACGCCCAACTTACTGCGGAGGGCTCGCCCTGGGACAGACTCCCAGCGCGGTGTCAGCTCTGCTTTAATATGATTGCTGCTATATTTATCAACGCCAGCTGCAAGCTTGAGGCTCGGGATGGTAACGCAATGGCAGTCTTCTGTTCCCCTCATAAAAAGACGCTAAATTGTGAGCATGACTAGCAGGCCGGGGGGTGCCAAGAACATGAATGAATGTTGAAAGATATCCCGGTTCAGCTAATCTACCTCACTAATGCTAATTTCAACGTGAGTGTCAACCCCAGGAGAGTACAATTCTTATGCGCTAGTCACCCGTTCCAGAAATAAGGCTTGCGAGTGGTATTTAGCATTTGGAGAGCAGTCTGTTGACATGCTTTATTTTTTAGGAACAGAATAATAGACACTGTATTCATCTTCTGAGCCAGGATTTCATTCTAAAACAAGTGAAACTTCAAACAAAATTTCAGTGACCTAAACTTCGTGCAACAGAGAGCATTTATATACAGACTTCTCTTCTCCAGCAGGTATAAAACTTGATTAGAGACAATGTTGGCAAAAAAAAAAAAAAATCTGCCAACAGTCCAAAGCTCATCAGCAAGGGGGAGCTGGTGCTATCCAGACCACGCAGCACGGTGTCTTGGCCGAGAGGCAGATGCTTAAAGTTGAACCCAGCTGAACCTGCTCAAATCGCAGCTGAACATGCCAGCAGCCGTACACATCTCTTGACAGTTGCTTCAGCACTATGTCGAATCATTAGTTGATGCACATACAGTCAGTCTGAACAGGTTGCGACACCTGACCAGGCATTCACACATCTCATGTAACTGGAATGCAGTCCGAAGGCGACGAGGACTGCAGAGTAATCCCTCAGGAATCAGATAATTTTACCAGCCATCAAAAACAAACATCTCTTCCATATAGCCAACATAAATCTCCTTCATACCTGATACTTTGCTCACATCTTTGCCAAAGGCGCTGGCGCAAATGTGACACAAAAACGAAAACCAGTCCTGTCTGCTGCAACACACAACATGGGCCTGCCAAAACAAACAGAGGACTGCTATGGTTTCAGATGAACTCTTAAGGAGGGTCATGGAACTAAGATCATCTCTGACTTTGAAATGGCCAATACCAGTGGAAAAATCTGCTTCATTGTCACCCCCCACTTCATGCCATGAAAGATTAGGATGTCAGGCAATCCAGTCCTTGAAAGTCAAGAGTTGTTTTCCTTCCAAAGTGAGTGCCAGAATTGAGAGGATGGAGAAAGACGGCTTAGATGTTTTCATTTTCGGCTGCTTCCAATAAACGTAACCGACGTCTCGTCAGGCACAGTGTGCAAGCTGAGTGGTGACAGAAACACGTCACTGCAGAAGTATAAACAGGCAGTGTGTGTCTTCAACTCAGGACAATCAAGTTATTCTTGGCCCACATTTCAACAAACTACATACTGCCTCTTCAAAAACATTTGCATCCTGTGCTGAAGCATTAGGAACACCCAGATTTTCCAAACTATCCAGAGGTGTAAAAACATTTAAATAGGCAGCCTTCCTATCTTTTGTACTACAAACAATTTATGTCATGCTAACTGGTAGCACATGCACGATTAAATCCTGGATTGACACATTAAATTGTAGCAGAACTGTCTTCCCCATACACCAGCAAGGCTCAGTGCATGCAAGATTCAATGCTAGCCCTTAACAAGCAAACAAATGATAAAGAGCAACTGTTCCAGATTAAATGCTGGAAATTAACTAGTCCATCAAAGATCGGGCACTGTTAAACTAATTTGAAGAATATTAGGCAAGTAGCATAGGCCGGTATGCACATATTTGGGAACAAAATCCTGTTTACTTACATGGGAAATGGGATTCAAGTACCGCCACACTAACTCCAACATCAATTTATTAATTTATAATTTATATACATTTGGATTTGAGGTGGAGAAACATGGCAGTTCCACTAAAATCCTACAGGTGGGATGCTCTAAACTATTCCCACACTGACAGGCAGTATAGCATCCCATGTAGTAGGAGACATTTTTTTTTTTTTTTTTAACTCTGTTTAGCATTAACGGGAATGGTGGAAAACATAGCACAGTTTAAATGCAATGTATGCAGGAACTTTAATTTAAATGGTAAAGAGGAGGAGGTGGACATGAGCTATGCTGTATGCGAACTTTGTTCTGTGAAAGTTAAGCTTTGTGGTAATACAAGGAATACAGGCATGTATTGCCAGACATTAAATTTGAACTTAACTTCAATTGCACCACTACTAAATTTTTTCACATTGCTTAAATGCAGCCTTTGGTTTTTGAGGAGGGAAATCATTTGGAATACGTCATGTTTACTCATGTTCAATTCAGCTGTGCAGCTATTGAATAAAGCGTTATCGATATGAATTTTATTTCTATGGTTTTAAAATTCTTTAGAAAAAAATGAAAAAGTCGTAGTATTGAATCGGGATATTCACAGAAATGCAATACATATCGAGTGGGCACCTAGGTATCGCTGTATCGTATCGGGAGGTCACTGGTGATTCCCGTCCCTACCAGGCATCATGCTCACGTCCAGTGATCTCTACAATCATGCAGGCAACACCCAGCTTCCTCTGTGGCAAGGAAGTGAAGAGCAGCAATCCATCTAAATGTGAAAGAACTCCCATTACTTTGCCCCCTCAAACCCACACCACCTCAACAATACCCTGCCAAAGTCACACCCCTTGCTCCTTGTGAAATATACTTCAGGAGAGCTACCCATAGGTGTGGGGGAGCGCAGAGGAACACGAAATCAGATTAGGGGCCGTAGCTAACTTACTGCAGATCAAACGGAGCAGGCTTCCGCTCAGATGATATCAATGCCAAATCTGACATCATGCAAGGCCTTGTAATTTATCGATCTGAGAAAAAGCTCATAAATCCAGGATCCAAAAGGGACATGCTGACCTGTCCAGGCCAGAACCCCCAGCCAGCCTCTTCTTAGGGCATAAAACAGAAGCAGTTCATCTGCCATAAAGCCACAAAGATGGGCCCCCAAAGGCACAGACATCAGACAACAAGCTGCGAGCATCTATCCAATGGAAGGGAATCTCCATCCCAGGCAGTTTATTAAAGGCAGCCTCCCACAACCCGACAGGCTCCAACCCAGAAAACTGATGCACCGTGACTCCTCCCTCCCTCACTCACTGCCTCCCTCCCATCTACACTGTCACTTCCGCAGCTAGACAGCTCAGATTAATGGGTGGTCTGCCTGGCCCCTAGCTACTGCATGGAGCGGGCAGGTCAGGCCGGCCCGGTCCCAGGACACTGACACACACCTTATTAGGTCTCAGAACCCAAAGAGACTCCCAAAAGCATAGGAATGACCAAATGAACAAAATAATAATTTATCGTGACTGACTAACTGAATCCATGATAAGCGTTTCGGAGTTATGGGTTCGGAGAGCGATACATTTATGTTTATTAGGCAGATGCTTCTGTCCAAAGTGACACAAATGATGCAAATAGCACAATACAAACATAAATACTGCTGAGGAGCCGATTAGCTAGAAGGGCACCCAAGTTGAGCTTCCAATAAATTCTCAGTTATAATAGTGTTAAGTAGTGCATTTGTAACAAACGAAACACTATTATCGATTGATGCCTGCATGTTGGGAGACTGCAACCAACAAAGATGGAGAGAGCTTGAAACACACACTTTTAAATATACAGTATTTTACATACTTTAAGTTTATTACAATGCTATAAGCAATGTTTCTTGTAAGAATGGAATTGCTGGTTAAGTGACTAAATGGTTCATAAATATTACTACGTACATTACAATTCAGTTGGTTTGTAAACAAAACTGATCTATATTGTGGCTCATGATTTATTCTGATATTATATTTTTGGCACATGGCGACAGTGGGGGATCATGGTACCTAAACCATGTCCACCAGTTGTACAGAGGTTTACTATTTTTAATACTATTAGTATTAATCTCATATCTTTATATCATCCTTTTTATACTTTATTTTGCACCACGAAGATGAGAGAGATAGCATTGATTCCCTTGTATGTTATGGACATATAGTGAATTGACAATAAAAGGCTATTTGATTAGATGATGTGCCAGGGGAGCATTGAAAATGTCTGCTGGAGTGGTCTAATGTGACACTGCCACAGCCGCCTCAAACAAAACAACTATCATGTCAATCATCAGCTGCTGCCGTCGTGCCATAAGATGGAGGTTGGCTAGATTCGTGAGAAACGTCAGACCAATGGGGAGCCAACGGCAGCAAAAAGCACGACTTCACATAACCTGGGACATTTACTTTTTAATATTTACTCGACAGAAACAGTTCTCGCAGCATGATCTAGCGAACGGATGTCAACTGAACTCTGTAAAGCTTTATTATACATTTCCTTAAAATCGACATTTATTTAGACATTCTCATTAAGGATTGTTTTCGATAGAATCATTTAATGATGTCACCCCAGGCCAGAACAGTCTGCTCGGAATCTCCTCAGGCCGGCACAAAACCAGCACAGGCAACCCTATCCCTGGGGGGTGAAGTATGGAATTCACAGAGGGACCGTGTGTAGAGTTTGGCAAAAGGGTCTCTGGTTCTTTGAAGAACACCAAGAACATTACCATTCGGAGAACAGGGCAGGCTCTAAGACACCTACACTGGATTCATCCCGATGGTGAAGCCTGACAGCCTAAATTGCTGGGACGTGTTTGCCGCACAGGCATGGATGGGGACGCATCGCGTGCGTGTGGCAGAATGTTCCCAAAGAGCGTGCGGTTTGGTGACTCACTTATCACCAGGTGGGGGGTAAAGGCGGAGGGGAGCGGAGCAACAGACGAGATGATTTAGCGTGTGAAAGAGCTCTGCTGAAGAGGCCGGCCCTGAGACTTGGCAGCCAAAGAAAAAGCAATATAAACTAGAGGGACTCCGAGATGTCGCCAGGGTCCTAAATCAGCCGGTCGAGTGCCTCTCGGGCACAAAGGAACAGACTGTGCAGGAATTCAGCCCCGTACTCAGCCACTCGGCCGTGCCGCGAGACCCGCCCCCACCCCAACTCTCACAGCCGGGGGAGCCGGCAGCAGCTGTTTTCGTAAAGCAGCCTGTAATTGCAGCTTCGCTTAAACAATCCCTGTGTATGACAGCCAGGGAGGACGGGTTCATCCAGACAGGAGGGGCAGGACGGCTGCCCCCCGCCCCCTCCCCACGTCCGCTGCCGTTCACTTCACAGAACCTGCCTATATGATCGATAAAATGCTTTAGAAAAGGGAACAGCAGAGGGAAAAAAAAAAACAATATTTTGGAAATCAAACTGGCTAATTTAGGCCATAATTCTTGCAGGAAGCATCCTGGGAAGCATAAGTAAGTATCCTGGCTGCAGCAGAACCTGGGTGATAATTAAAGAAGAACATGGTATTTAAACTGCCCTCAAAATGAAGGAGTACAGGCCACAGCTCTGTGTGTGTGAGTTGTCCACACAATGTAAAAAGTTGTCATTTTGATGTTGTGGGGACCATTTCTTTTGGGGAAACTCAATTTTATAAAAATCTATGACTGCAATCAAATCAAATGAATGGACAGTTCCCACAAAGATAAATACAATTGTGCGTGTGTGCAAGAATTGGGGGGGGGGGGGGGGGGGGGGGCACCCGGGTAATTTAAAAGCGCAAGGCAGAAGGAGAAAAAAACGTGCACAGGGGAAAGGG
>JAODJX010000097.1:19809129-19834044 GCA_026776945.1 Isichthys henryi | reverse complement strand
CCCCCCCCCCCCCCCCCCCCCCCCCCCCCCCCCCCCCCCCCCCCCCCCCCCCCCCCCCCCCCCCCCCCCCCGACCCGACTCATTTTTTTCATCTCTTATGCAACAGGCCTGTCAGTTCATATGGAAAACGCTGGATTTGTTATCCTCTCCAGGCCGTTACATAAGAGGCATACGCGCCTGCAGCCCTTTCAGAGGGCTGAATCAGGATAAACAGTTCAAATCACGTAATTTAAGATATATATACCTGGAAAAGAGCTTTATGACCAGGTGCATGGTTCAGCAGGCAGGGGGCAAAGCAAAACATTTTACAGCAAAGGCACATCTCTGTATGAAACTCCGCCCCCCACCCTAGCTTATGAAACGGGCATGGCCAAGAAAGTCTACAGTCAGGTGACTAAGGCCGCATTCCTGTCACTGGCACAGCATGCACGGAGATAAGTGATCAGAGGCCCACAACCGGGTACAGGGCAGCCACTTACATGCATCCGTGTGAGCCGGCGCTCGGACTGGCAGACGTAGGACCAGCTTACGTGCCAGCTGACCCGACCCATCCAGGACAGACAGCACAGTGACATTTACCTTCGCGCGGACATACTACAGAGTGACACCCAAAGTGCACTTACCATTTCGTCCAGGGCGTAGCGCAGCAGGCCGTGTTCGTACAGAATGAAGAAGCGTCTCTGCCATTTCTGTGTGGGTGAAAGAAAGTGGGGGGGGGGGGGGGGTTGTCAGCAGATCCACTACCACTTTCACACAGCCATGGCGGCAGGAGGCTGGAGAGGAGCATCGACATCGAGGCGTGCTCATCAGGACCAGCCAAGCACTCAGCTTGATCACCTTCAAAAGTTTTAACCTTTTACTTTCAACCCACAGGAGGAGTGAAAACGAAAGGAAAAGCCGGGCTTACAGGGGACATGCATACGGCACCCTGACAGACCACTTTTCACTCTGGGCAGGAGGGCGTGGATTCACCAACTCTCCATGCTCCCCACCTGTGGCATCCAGCCACAAAGACTCAGCAGGCCCCAGGCCAGGGAGAGGGGGCAGGTTCTGACTCGCCTGTGTAGCCATGGGACCTGAGGCAACACTCCCAGCCACACAGTCATGGGGACATAAGATGGGGCAAACCCACTGGGCCCACACAGAGCCTAAGAGCACAGAAACCCCAATGCGTGTCACAGAGCTGCCTCACAGCGTAGCCAATGGTTCCCTGTCAAATTCCCAAAAAAAGGGTCAGAACACTACTCATCTACTCACACTATCACTCTCAAAGGTCTTGGTGTAATCCCACCCAAAAACAAAGGGGCAATAAATCAAAGGTCTATATTAGGAGCAAAACTGAAAACGGAACTTCTCAGCCTGCCAGAAAGAGCAAAGACACACGTCATGGTGACGGAAAGGGCTGTAATGGGATAGGAGTGTGCCAGAGAAATGCGTACGTGCCACCAACATAGAGCTGACACACTTGGCCAGATGGATGACTGATAGGACCCCGGGGTACGCTTTGACATGGGCTTGGCAGCAGCAAGACCACGAGGACTTAACATCAGCATCGGGGGAAAAAGAAGCCCCGCCTACCAGCCAAACAGGGGCACAGGGGGCTTTACGCTATCAATCCAGCATCAAGACTAGAAAAAATAAATGCTGCTTTCATTCCCTCTTGATAAATGTTGTCCAGAAGTCTAAGGTTTGTACTTGATTTAGCTATTTTAATTTGGGTCTCCTCCTAACTTTCAAGCCAACACGAAGAAGGTAAATATGCAATAATTCTTCTTTTGTATTTCTTCTAAGGTAATATGTACTTTCCCCTAAAGGTTTTTGCTTCCTGCGTTCCTTAACCAAAAGAAAAAAAATAAAACAAAACAAGTTACTTGATAAAATCTTGCTGCACTAAAGGGACCCTGTTGCTTAAGTCTGACAGTGTACCCTTCCAGAAAGGCCTAGGAGCATCAGGGAGCGAGTGCGCGCATTAGGTGCCGGCTCCCAGCCCCCATGACAATAAAACCACACTTTATGTCTTCTTGGTGCACAGCTGGTGTTCCCACGGTACTCTGCAGCCACTGGATATTGCGCTAAGTGCTTTAACATAAATAAAAGATAAATCGATGCCTCTCTCCCACCCTGCTGACCCACAAAAGTCCCGCTTCAACAGGCCCTGAAGCTCCAAGCAAAAATGCTAAATCGCACCACAAGTGCGCTTGCTGTGCATTAACGGGACAGGTCCCGCCCCCTCAGACAGAAGCAGAGGGAAAGACCTCAGGGAGCAAGGTCCAAAATAAGGTCCAGCAAAGAGCGAGGGCAGGGTAAGTCCGGGCCTAGTTCTGTATCAGGCGTCCGCAGAGATCCGAACTGGGAGGCGATTACAAATTCGGATAGAGCCCCGGAAGGCTGGTTGATAAAGCAATTAGAGCTCTGGAAGAATCTCTAAAAGGAGAAGGAAAAAAAGATGGAGAGAGAAAGAGGGAGAAAAGCAGGGTACAGAGAAAAAAAGAAGGTATCCACGCGAGTCCCTGTCAGCCTCATCCAGCCGTTACAGGCCAAAAATCAGCTTTTTGCCTGGCAATAGGAGCCGTGCAAGGCACACAAACTGACAGCACTGCCTGCCCTCCACATTCCTCTGAACAACATCTCAGCATCCATATGGGAGACATTAGGGCTGTTTTGTAATCCTCCTCCAGGAAGCACTAACACAGTATCTTGTGTGTAGGAGGACCGCCACATACAGTAGGAGGCTCCTCCCTTCCCCGCCTGGATGAAGAGGGGAGATTACCGACAAGAAGGTTTAAAGGCTTTCAGAGCAAACATCCCTTCCATTCAGTGGACTCTCTCAAAACTGCAAGTCGGAGGGCAGGGGAGTCAAAGGCAAGGGATCCTTAGACTCTTCAAATGGTAGCTTATGCTGGGAAAATAAATCCAGTTTTATAAACAGCAATAAACCTAGACACCATACGGTAAAGCCACAACAGCTTGGTATCAATTCAGAGCCGTGTGCAAAAGTCTGAGGTACTGAGGACTTCAACTTTGGTGAGGCAGCTGGAAATTAAAATTTAATTAAAAAAAACCTGCTACTTTAACTTGAGAAGTCAGGTTAATATCTTACTATCATCGCCAGCTAAATAAAACTTTAACAGGGACGAACAAGTAAGTACATTTCTCAGGCAGAGATACAATAATCCAATAACAAACCCAAAAGTGCGGAATAATACCAACTGAGCACATACCAAAAACACCAAAAGGAGAATAAGAAACACAGAGCACAAGGTCCTCCTAAACTCCACCTGAAGGACAAACTGTGAAAGCTACTTCAACACTGGTGATAAACTCATTGATTAAACAACTCTATCAAATGACACCAGGAAATGTCTGTGAAAGCAAGCAGCAAAATGAACAAGGCTAAGCAAAGATCTCTACACGTGCCCTGAGGACACTGACAACTGAATTCAGACTGGACACTAAGCAAATAAGATACAACTATATTCAAATATTTACAATAATCTACAAGAAACTGTCAAAGTTTGTCCTTTCACCTGCTGCATAAGTAAATCCAGGTAACCATAAAATCCTACTGAGAAGCCTAAATGAATTGCTGGAGTGATTTTCTCACTTACCCGAGATCTGTGCAATGGATTGTCAAAGTTTGTCCCCTCTGGAGCCAGAAGCAGCCATCCTCCATATACTGGTTTTGCCTGAAAATAAAAATTAATAAAATTACTATTAATAACTTATCACAACCACAATTAACTGAGAACAACAATGATAAAAGCATACAAACTAGTAAATTAAGAATGCACTATTGACCTGTCTCGTATTATTCTTTAACCTATACTTTCCAGTTATTTACACCAATGAGAAATATAAAACAGTCAAATCTATAATTGCCGTTTACACGTTTTAGTAATTAAGACAAAAACATTGGACTATTTCCAAACCTTTTGATAGCACCATTCACAATGCATGTTATCTTTTGCATTGTGTAGTTTAAGAGCAATAAATAACTACTGCAAACCATCTGAATGTTCACCTCATGAAGGCAGACCTGTCAGCAGCAAAAAGACCAAGAAAGGAGGCAGGGCCTCAGACAAACATCCAAACCCCATATAAAAATATCAGATCACTTTCAGTTCAGTGATGTGCAGTTAGTCAGGACCAACAAAGGGGCAATCAGAACATCAGCTAGAGGCTGCCTCAAAACAGCGGTAAAAGGCTTGGAGAAAGAAACCCAATCACTTCATTACTGAATCATCTTCTGCTTCATGCTTGAAGAGGCCAGGGGAGCCAGATACAGGCCACATTTTTCCCCTCATATGACAACAAATGACTAAGTTTTTGAACAACCCGAACCAAACATTATGTCTAATTTGTAAAATTCTAAATGATTGGGAGGTTCTGAGAAACTTAATTTAGAAGAAATAAAAAGCACAAATGAGAAGTAAAAACCCCTGATTATTTATAGAATCGAGCTACACAAGCTAAACAAAATTTGTCAGGATGCTGATTGGCATTCAAGTTTCTCTTATATAAATGCTTTCAGCACATGTTATGCAAGATAACTGGCATCTCCACTAAGAGTACACTCATTAAAATGTCAATCCTGGACTGTAATCGACATCAGAAAATGGGATCTCTAGATTCCAATTTAGTAAAGGAAAAGGGTGAACTAACAACACCTCTTTTCTGCATTCCCAGCTATTCAACTTTAGTGGACAACCCACAGGCTTGCAAATGTGTGGCATTAAAAAAAAAAAAAAAAAAAAAAGAGGAATGTTTGGAAACTGGAACATTTTGAAAACTTAAACAGAGAAAGTAGAAATGAAAAGACCTACGGCAATGAATATGCAGAAGTACCATCCTTTCCATTTGCCTCAGAAGTGCTACCTTGAGGACAGAAAATACTGCGTTTTTTTTTTTTTTTTTTTTAACTCTTCTGAACTTGCTCCTAGACAATAACTGAGCTACATTCCCACCTCCCAGCTGGAAATCATCCGTCAGGAGAGAACAACTGGAGACCACAAATTAAGTAACCTTAAACTTGTGCACTATCCTTCTCTCCCAACATTTAGAAAGCTCTTCAACTGCCATCAGAACAATGACACAACGCACTTGATTTATGATATATAGGAGGCAAAAACACAGCGGGCCAGCAGTAAAACAGCAAACCGTTTGTGACGGTACCACTTAATTAGAATCAGTCTCCCTGTTAATAATTCTTCATTCAGAAAAAAGAGCAAATGATTAATAAACACAAGGGGGACGTAACGAGTTAGAAAATGAAGCGCTTCTGCGGACGCTTCGTTAGCCCCGAGGCCGCGGTGGGGCCCATCAATCAGTCCAGAGCGAGGCCCGCCAGCGTCGAGGGCATCCTCGGCGAAATGGGCACAAAACTAAGTTTAACGGGGGGAGCTGAGCCGAGCCCAATAAAAAGTGCCCCCTGAGTTTAAAACCTGACTGGGTATTTTGTGAAAATCGTTTCAATGGCCTCACCGAGAGGTCCGGCTACTACGCCGACTCCCCCCCTTGGAGTGACCCAATTTATCATCACTTTTGGGAACAAAACAAAACCATGTCTGAGACGATTAACTACAAGGCAACAAAATCTGATTTCTATTTTTTTTTTTTTTTTCACCCCCGCCCCCTCTTTTGAAAAGCTGGTAAAAGTTAAGAAAGCGTTTCTGCTAGCCGGACGACTCTGGCGCGGGTTCAGCTCCTCTGAACTATCCTCCCACCGAGATCCCAGCAAAGCGACCCAGGGCTACTCATTTATCCTTTCATTAACTTCCAGACATAAACCCTACGCAGGACTTAACCAACACAAACTCTCAAGCCAGAAGAATTAACCACACTAATGTGAAAATTAGACTAAACTACCGGGGCTTACAACCAAAATAAAACCTGGAAGGAAACACTTTCATATATGGGTAAAGACTGGCATTTTTAGCAGAATCCTTATGACTTGCAATTTTACTAAAACAAATATTTGTTCAGCCATTAATTAGTAATTAAAAATGTACATTCACGAAATGCACGGCTATCTAAAACAGTATATGGTGGTGGTGTCATTCGCATACTGCCTTCATTTTATTACCTTTGTCACCCCTATCATGGGTCTAAACGCACAGTGGAACATGCTACCTTCACAAAAAAGCTGCAGTTACAGGTTAAGAGTGAGGGGAAATGTGAGGGGGGTGTAAGATTTCGGAGACACCGAAAGCCGCATGCAGCAAACAGGTCTGCGTGAAAGTGTCCTTACACTGCAGTCTCTCCCAGCCAGACTACGAGCGGTTTTTACCTGGTTTAAATCTTCGTCGTTCAGTAAGTGCGACTCTCTGGGCTTAAAGCAGTTCTGGCATTTACTTTTGTTAAAAATGTTGGCCTGGAACTTCCGACATGGGTTGTCTTTGGAAGACATTGCGCCGCGATTGACTGTCCTTTTCGGGAGCCGACAGTCCACGGACAGCAGTTCAGAGTCGCTCTCCTTTTAAAAAATGTTACTCCCCCCCGACTTTTTTCGACTGCGCAGATTCTTCCACCTCTCGGCTGTTCCCCCGGGATTGCGGTGGCCAGCGTTAAATCAGCCAACTATCCCCGGATCCCAGGTGTGCGTGGAGCCGATCACGGTGCATGCCAAATATCCCGTGGAAGAAAAAAAAAAAAAACTTGCGGCAGGCAAAAAAGGGAAAATTGATCTAAACTATCGGTAAATCCTTGACAAATTATAAGACGATTTAGTCCATGATTACCTCCTTGTTGCCATTATTAGCCAGCTAGCTACCCAGATGAGTGAAGGCGCCCCACCGTTATCATCCCTGCCCGGCCGGTAGTTAGCGAGCTAGGGGTAGGTAGGGTTAGCAACTGTTTGGCTAACTTTTGGACTCGCTCCTGTATTAAGTCAATGTCGACGCATAAAAAAAACGCCTACGCCGCTGCAGTAGAAACTGCTCCGGTTCGGCGCGTCCCCCGCTGTCCGATCGAGCGATGAAGCGGACGCAGGTGACTCTTCGGCCGGTCCCTAACGGTGACAGTCACGAGCCCCTTCGGGGACCCCGCATTAACACGCCACCCGCACTCATCTGTCACGCTCACACAAGCTGCTCGTCCGAATGCGCAGCATCAACATGTCCTCGCAGACCCTGCTGCTCCCTGTACCTGCGTGCTTTAAAATGAATGATAAAAAATACGCTGTCTTTTGTATTCCCCTGTTGTCTGTTTCGTAACCTATCATAGATAACGACATTTAAATAATGAAGATATCCATCCTCTGATTACTGCATTTTGACTTGCAGTCTGTCTGTGACGTGGTATCCTTAGACAGCCAGCCGGCCAGCTACCCAATACCCCATGGTTATGACTGCTCGGAAGCGTCGCACTCTGGCAGCAAGAAAGCAACCCGCACTCTTACGCACCAAACTGGTAGCAAAAAAAACAACCCCACTGGGAACCAGTATTTTTTTTTTTTTGGAGGGGGGGTGGGGTTAAATAGCGAGAAGGCGTTGATTGTCAGCCTTCTTCACCAATAACAAGAAGCGATATATCTTCTAACTATGCAGCACGGACAGTGTCTACCAATGGAAAAACCGAATACAGAGGGTGGAGCGTCAAATGCCATATATGGTGTACAGTCCAAGGTCTCTATTACGTGCAGTATTCAAGAGTGGCGAAGGATACCACCCTCCTACTGAGAATGCAGCAACTGTTTCTTTGCCTCCTGTAATCTAAGTCAAGTTAAACTTTCTTTTGAGATTGACAAATATCATGAGCTACATAAACATATGCGCAACACATGTGCCTTCTAGTTAGTGGTCTATGGACTCACTCACATAAAAGGTCGTTCCTGCAGCGGTGTTTAAATCAAACATTACATAATATGGATTTTTTTTTTCAGATTTTGCGCGCATAAATCACACAGTCTAATCTAACGTATACATTTTTTGCAATTGCGACAGAACACATTCTGTTAGGCTACATGTACTTAAATTAATAAAATACAGAGGTTATAGGCGAATGTTAACATAGGTGCTGACAGTCAACGACTATTTATTTTTTTTACAATACTGCATCGCATTCGCTCGAGATAAACATTTTTATAATATATTGTAATGGTGAACAATACGAAACAAATATACAGACTTTTGTTATTTAAATAAAAAATAACAAAACTTTTAAAAAGAAGGTCTTATCAAAAAATCCCATCAAGTAGCATAAACGCCGAAGATGATGTTGACAGCAATGACAATCTTAGAAGGTATGCCGGTGGCAAAGACTATGCAACTCTGCTCTTTAAAATAGACGCATACTGTGCGTCAAATGGGCTCCTGACTATACAGCATAATATTTACGTATCGTAAAGAACGGCAAGCATAGTCTGCATGATTCCCTGCTTTTCTTATCTGCAAACATATTTTTCAACCTAATTATCTAAAAAGGCGCTGTACAGCAGATGGTTGTGTACTACCGTCGTTACAATCATTAGAAAGATACTACTAGTTATTGACTTAGATTAATATTATCAATAAACTGAAAAGAATTTCGAAACTTAATATTTATAAAATACGTGTATAGTCTAATAATATATCCATATCTTTTATTCAAAAATTTAAAATAATACATGTATTGAAGATGAGAATTAACATAAAATAAGTTTATTGTCTAAAAAAAGTTACGTAGATAGATAAAGTCTTGCATTTAAAATCTCGCTGTCATGCTTTAAACACAAGGCGGTTGTTCCACGAAGCAGGATTTCTCTGGTAGTCATGATTGTCCAATAAGTGTTTAGGTATGGAGCATTCCTATTGGACAATCATGGCATCTACTTTAAGTTAACTCAGTCAACTGAGGAATCCTACTTTGTGGAACACCCCCCAGAAATGACATCAGAAGGATTTCTAAGTCTATACACTGGTATAATATATATAAATAAGTAATAGAAACTAATTAGGTTCTGAGTTTCTTGAGAAGAGATTTATAAATAAGGTGGCGACCCCTAGGGGAGAGTGTAGGTATGGATTGCAACACGGACGAGAGCATATGCTCACTGAGAAATAATACATGCGGTAGCACTTTGTGTTTTATATTGTTAACATATTCTAGCATCTAAATAATTAATAACATTTATTGTATGTCAGCTATTTTATAAATCTATTTAATCGAAAGTGTCACCAATTTTTTTGCATAGGCCTACTACAATAGCCCATTCGGGGAAGTGATGTTGCCTGGAAACATGGACGCGGTTACCAAAGGCAACTGTCATCGATGTTTATAGTGTAGCTTTACAAAAATACTCTCCAAATCTAGAACATGGGCGAAAAAATGCAATAAAGTAATGATTAAAATAGACTCATCACAATATAAAAATTGTTGTTGTTTGACAGTTAATACGTTAATGACATTCCCCATTTTGATGGTATAAAAGAAGTTAACAAAAACATCTATTCAAATGTTTATTTAGCTGCGTAACTTTTTCTGTTACTTATTACAGTCTGTAGGTTTCACAATATACAGAGCCGTATGCTTTGGGCAGTTGAGTTTTACAGATTATAAACGGGAGGGCTGATGGTGAGGAAAAAAGAAAGTGCACTTTCCAGGGTTTATGGAAAATAACAAAACTTAAAAAGAGATAAAAGGCAGATAAACTTCACTGTACAAACAACTAGGCCTACATGAAATAACCAATGAGTTAAACGTCAAGTTATGACGCATATTTATTAGCAAACTGGAACGCCAAGTTCCTGCGGACAAAGGACGTTTTTTATAACATTGCAAGCGTCGCCGTTACTAAGACGCATTGAACTGCTGCAGTCTATAATTACCCACTTCTGAGGCTGTCATTTCTTATTAGCGCCTGCTGTACTGTAAACGGCACAGTTCCTCTTATTCCTTACATTCTGTAAAGCAGAACAGTTTTACTGTATTTAGATATAGTTTCTTTTTATTGTAGATCTCCCGAGTATCCAGTATTTAGGTTCTTCACATGGATCGCTTAAAACGGGTATGCTTCCGAGATTTCCACTTTGCTAATATTTCTAAATTGTTTTGTGAACCTTAATAGATGTATTGTTGATGTGACCGCAGATATGACCGATATAATCTCCGTGTTTACTGGGCTTGCAGCTGGAAGATGACTCGGTACATAATATGAGCCAGACAAGGGGACTGCCCGGTTTGCCCCCTTTGTCTCAAACGGATTCGGCGGGGTCTTCTGAACTCTATCAGGTGAAATCCTCTTATTCACCTCGCTAACGTGATCTTATGATCTTAAATATGTTAATTTGGGCTTTGGTTGTATTTTGAGGAAGTTACATGTTTTGTTTAGTGGGTGTTTGATGTTTTGCGATCCCATATGGGACCACAGCTGAAAGCAGTCCCTTCTCTTGTTCCCTTATAGATTGTTCTTCGTCATAGAAAGTACCCACCCATCCTTCAGGACACATGCTGGACCCTGGCGGTGCCTTACAAAGAGGAGCCCTACCACCGCACTCCTAGCGAATCCATTGGGAATAACTACAGCCCAGCTGCTAGATACCTAAAAATCCATAACCTGCGTCGAAAGTCACGGGTGCCTGCTGAAGACTCCCCAGAAGCACCCGCCTTCTGTATCCTTATCCGGTACTGTTTATAAAATGACTGTGCTGCTGAAATCCCTTGAATATAAAAGCTTTAACATTCAAGAGCAGCTTTGTTGCGGTCCATTTGTGAAGGTGCGCCTTACGACCGACTACCGGTGGATAGTTCAGGTCCAGAAAGTAAAAATCCAGACCACGATTTTGTTTCAGCCAACCAGTTGCATATTCTGTGACTGTGACTCTTTATGTTCAACTGTTTGGTTGAAACAAAACCTCTGACTGGATTTTTACTTTGTGGACCTGAACTCTCCCTCTTGGCTTGTGCTTTTTTGGATTAGCAATTATGGAGGATGAATGGGGGGGGGGACTGTTTTCCACCACATTTGGATACATGCGTACCATATTGCAGGTAAAAGACTGAGAATAATAAGCAAATAGATCTCTCCTTAGCCCAGTCGCTAGTAACAAGAGTGGTGTCTCCTGTTCTGAAAAAGGGAAAACTCATGCCACATATCAGGTAATCTACCTTTCAGGGATATTCTAGAAATATTACAGGACGGGCCTATTTGAAAGTTAATGAATAAAGTGACTGAAAATGTAACACAATAAAAAGCATGTGTCATTGGAATGCATCTATTTATGCACCACCCAGTGGTAGCACACAAAAGCCATTAGAGCACCTCCTAAAGCAGTTTTTCTCAAACTAGGCCTCAGGGACCCCCGGACAGTCCACATTTTTGCTCTTTCCCAACTCTCAGGGAACTGGGAGAGAGCGAAATCATTTAGGAGTCCCTGAGGACTGGTTTGAGAAACACTGTCCTAAACTCACATTTTGACTTCATTTGGCCTACAGGAATCCCGTTTTTCAATCTTCACACTCAACTGGGATTGCAATGGCTTCCAGTAGCCGCCCCATGACACCCATACAGCAGCTGGATATTATTCGAAGCCAGGAGATGCGTCTGTCAAAAGCAGGGGAAGAGCCATCAGACAGGGACCTGGAAGTACTGAAAGTGGACCATAAGAGCGTAACAAGCATGCTAGTATTTAAGATCCCTTCAGTCGTTTAATTTGCTTCTCATTTGTTACAGAGATACATGTATTACATCACCAATGGAGTTAAGGGCCACATGCTGGCTGCCCAGCCTCCTCAGCAGGTTAAGAATATCTTAGAACTGCTTCCTGACTGTGCCAAAAACAGCGAAGACTTTCAGAAGCTACAGTCACAGCTTTTAGAGGAAGTGCAGAAAAGCTACCGTTTCAGTTTAAGGAAAAGCATCGGTGAGAAGTTGTTGAGAAGTTGGATCAATAATTGATTGTAATTGCAGTTTACATTTTTAAAGTCAATTTAGGTTGCTGTCATTGTAGATTTTCTTGATTTCACTTTATGCTTTTTGAAATGTTTATATTTTAATGTTTTAAGTGGTAAATCTATTTTCATTATGATCCAAGGCCTTTTGTGTATGGAGTCTGTTTTCTCTGTCTCGGCTTCAGTGGATTACATCTTAAGGGATCCACTGGAAAGGAAGCGCTTGTTCATCTCCAGGACCCCGCGGCCGTTCCCAGTGAGGGTGATTCGTGGGCCGGTTCCCTGGAGCAGAGCTTACAGGGAAGCTCACAGCTGGCAGGAGCAGCACCTCTTCACTGTCAACCCAATGATGCTGCATCTGCAGGAGCTCTGGATGGACAGGTGAGAGTTCCAGCATCTACTGCCGCACGTGTTGGTTTGGGGATGGGTACTTTTTACACTGACCCTGGACTTTCAGTTTAAACGGTCAGTTATTACTTAGTTGGTTGAGTGATTTGTAGCTGTTTCTGCATTAAAGGTTTAATTTGTTTGTTTGTTTGTTTTTGCTTATATTCTATAAGTATATTTACACTTAAATGGCAATATGGTCTGAATTTTGGAATAACATTTCAAGGTGCCTAAGAATCAGCTTTATAAAAGGATATAGGTAGAACTTCTACAAGTAATATTTAAAATGGTGCATATTATGTCAAAATGTAACAAATAAAAATGTTTTTATTCATTCTCATGTTTCATATCTAGTATGTTTATGTTTACCACTGCTGTCGAGAACTACTGCTGTTTTTAAGACATATAGCTAAATGCCCCTACATAACAGTTTATTTCTGAAAGTTCACAGCTAGCCAATAGGCAGTGAGTCTGAGCTTCTGTTTTGCTCTGTGCAGTTTTGCTTCTCTGAGGTTTGTAAGGTCGGAGGACCTTCTTACTGCCAACCTTCCACTGCTCCCTGAAGACTTTGCTGCTGAGCTTCAGAGGCAGTGCCAAACAGCCAGGGATGCCCTGTTCAACATGTGAGCGACAGCATCGCTCGTCAGCTAATGCAGTCAGATCATTTCATCCCATGTTGGCATGATTGTGTTTGACACACATGTTGCATGATGGGACTTCGTTTCTATTAAGCAGATTCACATCAGTGGTTATAAAATTTACAAACATGTATTTTTTAATGCGAAGATCTGGATGTCATCCCCCATACAGATGGCTGCCCAGATGTGCCTCTCTCTTTATCACTCATAAAGACTGCTGGCTCACGCTGGTGCCCCCTAGTGAAATGGAGGCCCCAGTGTCCGCCCAGGAATTCTTCTCCTGCGCAGCTGCCCTCATGTCTCAGCAGCTGCGCAGTCTGGTCATCACCTCCTTGCAGGAGCTGCTAGACTTCTTCTTGCTGCACCAGGCACGTCTGTATGCTCTCCTATAACTGCTTTGATTGTTCTTAGCCACTCCTCCCAACCAGTGTATGGGAGATGGCACTCTGTCTTTACAGTATTTACCCAAAAATCTGCGGATTTCAGCATCAGCCTTCTAATGCATAATGTGAGGGCCTCACTGAGACGCCTCCCCTGGCCGGCACTGTGGCAACGACTGAAGCATGTCACTGATGTCGCCTGCCAGGAGGGGAATGACTTCGGGAAGGATTGCGATCATCTGAGCTTCACGCGGCCTCAGCTTCTGACCATACATGTGAAGGTTGAGGAGCCTCACATTGTGTTCCAGCCCTGCTTGCAAGACTATTGGGAGATCATTCACACGGGCTTCATGGAGGTCATCAGGAGCGCGGAGGGTCTGTCCAGGGTACTATGCCTTCTCACTCCATCACTGCACAGCCTAGTCTTTCAGTCTGGAAAAAGGTTTCAGCTGATATTTAGGTATTAGCTTGTTAACAATTTATAAATATCTAAACTGCAATTAACACAATTATTATTGTTCCTATCCACTTAAAGTGCACCAAGATTTTTCACCAATGCCTTTTCCGCGTTTTGGTGGAGCAATAAAAATGCTATTGTTGTTTATTTAAAAACTGATTCTGTTTTTATTTATTTTCTGTGTATGCTTATTTTAATTCCTTTCTGCTATATTGATTGATTGATTGTGCGATATAACTTTCTGAAAGCTGTTGAATCAGTTGCATATGAATTCTTTATTTCACCTTTAATCTGGACCCACTCAAGCAGTCATTATGAATAGATGGATTAGCAGAGGGGACAGTGTTGTGACGCTTCGCACACAGGTGGAATGTGAGCTGTTTCCCGAGATCCAGACACCCGACATGACTCTCCGCACAGTCAGGCCAGATGAGCTGCTGGTCTCTGAGCTGGTCAGCAGAACCATAGAGGTCTTCCAGAAGAATACAGAAGGACCCAAACGGTACTGCACTTCAGAAATATTCCACAAGAGCTTCCATGACGTATTACAGCTAGAACT
The DNA here is from genome assembly GCA_026776945.1 of Isichthys henryi. Taxonomy (NCBI): domain Eukaryota; kingdom Metazoa; phylum Chordata; class Actinopteri; order Osteoglossiformes; family Mormyridae; genus Isichthys; species Isichthys henryi. The sequence goes on along the minus strand of JAODJX010000097.1, from coordinate 19,819,758 downwards.
CTTCACTATGACGATGTCAGTGTGCCTATGTAGATTTCAGTGATATCAGGTCTGTGACTAATTAATCACTCAGCCTTCTAATCTTTGAGTGTATATGTTACTCTCATCCAGGGCATATATACTGTAGAGAGCACTTTAGAGAATGTTGTGTATCTTCTAAAATCACGTATTACTTTACTACCAGTCTTATTACCTTTCAATCGGCAGGTATTTGAGTGTATATGATAAATTCAGCAGTCTACTTAACAGCGGTGCTAATGAAGACATCGATTTCTTCCTTAAAGACAAGCATTCTTTTGAAGTTTTCACGCAGGTATGCTTTCTGACCCAGGAGGATTACAACCTGAAAGAACAGAACATCATTTAATTATCCTAATGTAATTCTGAAGTACTGCAGTGTGTTGTAAACTGTGGGTAAATTCTCTGGGTCACAGAAAATTAAAAGCATTCAGCAGCTGTGTGAAGAAATCACTGGTCTGCAGAGCACTACCCCCCTGGCTGCATTCAGCCTGGATGCCTCCAGCGTTAATGAGGAACTTTGCAGTCGCGCTGAGAGGCTGAAAGAGAGGCTGATCATGTTCAAAGTGGAGGAGAACAGAGTGCTCAACAAATGGTAAGGGCCTCGCTGAATTCTGCTGTACCTGTAGCATCAGTGTAATAAGTGTAATTTCTCACAAGAGAATCCAGAATAGCTTGAATTTAATTAATTAGCTTTTATCCAAAGCAGGGTCTGCTAACCCCTGGAGTAATTGGGATTAAGGGCCTTGCTCTAGAGCTCATTGGTGAAATTTCTCTGCAAGACATGGGATTTGAACCAGTCACCTTCTAATGAGGGGCACACATTCCTAACCCATAGAGCCAAACACAGACCCCCATTATATACACACTCAATTTGATCAATGCCATATATACTACTCTTCAAAAGATAGGGGTTTTCCATGAAAACAGAAATAAAGTGAGTTTGAATAGGAAGTATAGCTAAATAATAGGAGTGTAATGGTACACGTATTGGTACCGAAAATTTTCTGGACGGGTCTTTCGGTTCGGTACACATATGTGCAGAACGGATGCAGCAAATGCAGAACCATTGTGTGTTTGTATGATTCCCCAAGCAACATTCGGAAAGGGGCGGATGAAGCTGCAACACTATATGTACACAAACATCCCAGTGTGAAGCTGGACCTTGTCCATGCGAATCAAGTATAGCATAAGAATTTTTTTAATGCTGCACAATAGTGGATATTTATTTAGTTATGCTTTGTATTTTTTTAAACACTATTTATGTTGCACCATTCTAATATGAAGCCGAAGGCTGCTAATATGAATACAGTATATATCAGCTGCATTTTCTAAATGTGCACCTTAATGGATATTTATTTTATTTTATTTATATGAGAGATTATTTGTTTTGATTTACTTTTAAGTAAATTTTACTTTTTTATTAGTAGGTTGCAGCAGTATCGACAGACACTTTTTATTTAAGAAAGGCAACCACATTTTGTTCAGTAAATCGCTGTTTCATAGAGCAAAAAAGAGGCAATTTATGTTTTATTTATTTGATCTCCACTGTACTGAAATCGTACCGAACCCTGACTCCAAAACCGAGGTATGTACCGAACTGTGATTTTTGTATACCGTTACACCGCTACTAAATAAACAGGAAAAAGTCATTGACAAAGTTAGAAATAATCTTTTTTGAAATTTTAATATAATAATTGTGTTTTTCAAGCTGCTTTCGTCAAAGAGTCCTCCATTTGCAGCAGTCACACCCTTGCAGACCTTAGGTATTCTAGATGTCAGTTTGTTTAGTGAAATTCAGGAGCACTACCTGAGCAAAGCTGTTATAAACGTGCAAACGAAAAATAAACAATATACGTTCAAAAACTAAGAACATAAACTGTACTGTACATACAAGACTTAAGCACATTATGCCTGCATATGCTGCCTTGCAAGCCAATTTTAAGATGGAGGAGCATGTACATGCAGCAGCTCAGCACTCCCTGAATTTGTAGTAGCTACTAGATCACTGCATCTTTATAGACTTCACAGTCCATGGACTCAGCACTTCCATATTACAGTATGAGCATGCATAATCAATCTTCTTTTTTGATTGCAGTATAATATTCAGCATTGCTGTACACCGTAAAAGAGTTTAATGCGAAGGCTGTTTTTATCATTGCATTTAATTTAGTTGTGTAGTGTTTTTGCTTGTGTTCGAATGTGCTGTACCTATGCTCCTACATCAGCTGTCTGCTCAGTCTCGTCTACCATTACTGGCACATGTATATTGCAGTGTCTGCAGACGCTATGAGGAAATAGCAGAGATTATTAGCGGCGTCCCAAGTAACACAGAGGAGCTGGTGACCCTGGACCGGTACCTGAAGCGCACCACCGAAGTAACTGTCCATCAGCTGAGGGACGAAATCGGTGAAGCGGTGAAACGCCTCCATTTTCTGCTGGACTTTGCCACCTTCTCTAGTATGTGTAACAAAAATCAACAGGACTGCCGACTCTCACATATCGGGCGTGACAGTACCGCTTTCAGACTCTGACATTTACACAAGAAATCTATCCATTATAAACCTTAAATTAGCTCCATCAAAAGTGTTGGGGTAGTTTTCACATTCTACAGTCGTAGCCAAAAGTTTTAACAATGACACAAGTATTGGTTTTCACAAAGTTTCCTGCTTCCGCGTTTGTAAATCTTTCTTTCAGATGTTTCTCTGGTTTACTAAAGTATAAGTACAACCATTTGACAAGCGTCAAAGGCTTTTATCGACAATTACATTAACTTTATGCAAAGAGCCAATATTTGCAGTGTTGACCCTTCTCTTTCAAGGAACCATCTCTGCAATTCACCCAGCCATGCTGTCAATCAATTCCTGGGCCAAATCCTGACCCATTGCCCATTCTTGCATAATAAATGCTTGGACTTGGTCAGAATTTGTGGGTTTTTGTTTGTCCACCTGCCTCTTGAGGATTGACCACAAGTTCTCAATGGGATTAAGGTCTGGGGAGTTTCCTGGCCATGGAGCCAAAATGTTGATGTTTTGTTCCCCAAGCCACTTTTGCCTTATGGCACGGTGCTCCATCCTCATGGAAAAGGCATTGTTCATCACCAAACTGTTCTTGGATATTTGGGAGAAGTTTTTTTGGTATCATTCTTTATTCATTGCTGTGTTCTTAGGCAGAATAGTGAGTGAGCCCACTCACTTGGCTGAGAAGCAACCCCACACATGAATGGTCTCAGGATGCTTTACTGTTGGCATGACACAGGACTGATGGTAGCGCTCACCTTTTCTTCTCTGGACAATCTTTTTTCCAGATGCCCCAAACAATCGGAAAGGGGATTCGTCAGAGAAAATAACTATACCTCAGGCCTCAGCAGTCCAATCCCAGTAGCTTATATCAGAATATCAATCTGTCCCTGATGTTTTTCTTGGAGAGAAGTGGCTTATTTGCTGCCCTTCTTGACACTAGGCCATCCTCCAATAGTCTTTGCCTCACTGTGCGCAGCTGAATCAACTTTAGGAGATGGTCCTGGCGCTTCATGAACTTTCTTGGCCCTGAAGCCTTCTCCAAAACAATTGAACCTCTCTCCTTGAAATTCTTGATGATCTAATAAATGGTTGATTTAGGTGCAATCTTTCTAGCAGCAATATCCTTGCCTATGAAGCCATTTTGTGCGAAGCAATGATCACTGTCAGTGTTTCCTTGCAGGTAACCATGGTTAACAGAGGAAAAACAATGATTTCAAGCACCACCATCCTTTTAAGGTAGGGGTGGGCAGTCTTACCTGCAAAGGGCCTGTCACGCTTCGCGGAGCGCAGGTAAGGCGCACGGGCAGGCGGGCAGAAAGGAACAGGCAGGCAGGCGGAATACGGGGAAACTACTGGGGATTTATTAGGGGAAGGAAGAGCACGGGAGGAGCGGGACATCACTGACAACTAACATCAATGACAGACAATGAACTCAGGCAAGACATGGACTGAAATAGACAGGACTGGGCGAAAATAAGTGGAAACAGCTGGGTACGATTGGGGAAGCACACGTGAATAATCAGGGGGTCGTGGCACACACGAGGATCGTACGAGCCGGGCATGACAGGGCCGGTGTGTTTGAGGGTTTTTGGGATAACCTTTAGGTCAGCTGTTCACACCCAGGTGTGAGGACTCTTCAACCAATCAGTCCTCTAATTAGTAATCTAATTAGGGAGTCGCAGCGAAAACCTGCATACACAGCGGCCCTTTCTGGGTAAGATTTGCCAGCCCTGTTTTTAAGGCATCCAGTATGCTGTTCTAACTCAATCAGCATAACAGAGTGATCTCTAGCCTTGCTCTCGTCAACACTCTCACCTATATTAACGAGAGTATCACGATGTCAGCAGGTCCTTTTGTGGCAGGGCTGAAATGCAGTGGAAATGAGTTTTTTGGGATTATGTTCATTTTCATGGCAAAGAGGGACTTCGCAATTAATTGCAATTTACCTGATCACTCTTCATAAGCAAATCGCCATCAAAACAACTGTGACAGCAGACTTTGTGAAAATTAATATTTGTGTCATTCTCAAAACTTTTGGCCGTGTTTACAAGGTAATTAAACTGTAACATATTTGTAAGTGCATGTGCATGTGTGTGCAGAATTGTCTGAAATTGAAAATCTCATGCCAGCCACCTGACCAAAGTTGGCAACCCTGAATGAAATGCATCTGGATCTGTCCTTTGAGGGCTCCGGCATCTTCCTAAATCTGAAACAGAGACAGTAACGCATCAACGCTATAACGTCTTTCTCTCCAGATGAGGACTTGAAGCTGAACAGCAGCCTGTTCCGGTGGCCAAAGAAGATCCTCCCCATGTTTGAACTTAACAAAAGTCGCCTGGCCACATGTAAGGATCGTGCCGAAGATGTCATCCTTGCCAGGTAATTATGCCGCTTAACTAACTGGATAACTGGCCCGTCTGGGAATGGCCTGCATTGTTGCACAAAAATAAAACAGGCGCATGAAGTTATGAACTGTATCAAACTGGCTTTCCTTCTTCTCAGGATCTCCAAGTTTGTTCAGAAGCTACAGTCTATCAGCAAAGATCTTGAAGCATTCAAGAGGAAGGAGCTAATGAGCCCTGAAGAGATGAAGCATAATGTGGAGAAACTGAGTGAAGTAGCAGCCTTTCTTGATGCCGCAGTGGCGGAGCTTGAGGTCAAGAGTACTGTCCTTCCGACACCAGAAATCTGTGCAACACTGATTAAGATCAAGCTGAAAGTGTTTTTCATGTGTTCCTTCAGGGCATAAATAAGGAGGAGAATCTCTTGGGAAAAGAACAGACCCAGTTCCTTGATCTGCAGACTCTTCTAGCCAACAAGCAACCATATGACCACCTCTGGACCACTGCCCTTAACTTCCAAAACAAATCAGAATTTTGGATGAATGGTAAATAAATCTAAATGTATCCTGAGCATTATGGTTCATTTATAATTTTGAACAACTAAGGAATACCACAATGACGCTGACCATGTCAAAACTATGCAATGTTCTCTGGGTAACGGGTGTAGGATAGCTTTTTGAAGAATTAGGAGGCAATATGGAGAATCTGACTGGTTCCTTATTGGTGAAGGAGTTAGACAACCATTCTGTCATTGTTTCTATTGAACTTTAATGCAGAATATATATTGGAGGAATAGACAGTATAGACTTTAGACTAGTGAAAGAAACATTTCAATTTCAATATGGTGTAAATTCAAGAAACGGCTGGAAGCGAAAAGAAAAGAAAGTGTAAAACCACAGGAATTGCATGTAACTTTAGTGGACATGGTGAAAACATGAAGGTTATCAACAGCCTTTGTCTCCAAGGAACAGTTATCAACAACAAAGGATGAAGCATTTCGTATCATGAAGTACGTCTCAGACTGGTAATGAAGGACCAAGGGAAAAATGTTCAAAAGTTGTGCTGTATCTCTAAGAACAACATTTTCTGTCTTATGGAAGAGAAAGAAGGAAAATGAGGGATACCGAGGCCTTTGAAGTGGTTACTTCATTACATCAAGCATGAACTTTCACGCAGATGACCAGACTGAAGTTTTCTTATTTTGCCAACATTATAAGAAGAATCTCCTAATGCTTAGAAAAGCTGAAGGTAAAAGAGGAAGAGAGTAAGCAGTAAAATAATGGGTTGACTCAATCATCGCAACAATGGACATTGGATGGGAAGGCATGAAGGCTAATTGTCCTCCCCGAGTCGCCGTGGGGTTTCCTCCGGGTGCTCCAGTTTCCCCCACAGTCCAAAAACATTATGAAGTTAACTGGAGTTACCAAACTGCCTGTAGGTGTGCATGTGTGAGTGAATGCTCTGCAGTGGGTTGTTGTCTGCCTTGTGCCCATAGGCATCGTAACCCCCCACGACCCTGAAAATAGATGGATGGATAATCTCAGTAATCTTAACCTTAATTAATTAAGGTGCAAGTAGACTGTGTACCTGTCTGGATGGAGATAGAGAAGCCTTCGGTTCTGTACCAACAGGCTGAGGAACAGCATCTTCCCTACAGCTGTGTCCATGCTTAATTCTCAGCAGAACCGCAAATCTTCAGGCAAATCTGCTCATAACCTGCACTGCACCCCCACTTCATACCTGGATTATGTGCTGACAGTAACCACAGGATTGTTCCTTGGGGGGATCAAATCATATCTATTCCTGATTTCAGATTCTAGCACTGTTGCACCATTTGCACTTTCAGATTAGATCCCAAATGTCATTGAGTACTGATCTATTCTACCTAATCTAAGTACCTCATCTTTAGCTAGCTTTAATTAGAAACTGGTTTCCCACCTTCGAATCGCAACCAGGTCCATTCGTACACTTGAATGCCGAGGAGATCACTGAGGAGCTGGCCAAAATGTGGCGAACCATGTACAAGCTGACCAAGAGTTTTGCGGACCTGCCTGGCCCCCGACGAGTTGCCGACAGCTTCAGGATCAAGATTGAAAAGTTCAAACAGCACCTCCCAGTACTTACCACCATCTGCAATCCTGGCATCAAAGACCGACACTGGGAAAAGGTCAGTGCATACAGGATCTGTCACTTATTTCTACCGCTTGTTTCATTTTGAAACTTGTGGAGTTTCCTGAATTACTTGAATAATTCGTGCTGATTTCCGTATTCAGATCAGTGCCATTGTGGGCTACACTGTCCAGCCATATGAGGACACGTCGCTGCTGAACATGCTGGAGCTGGGCCTGTCCAGATTTGCTGACAAGTATGTCTGATGCGTCATACTGGAGTCCCAGTTTCTCATCATGAAAAGCAATGCACAATAGCACCAAAACATAACTAAGGCCACTGATAAAATACGCTGGTCACATTAATCATTTGGTGGGCAAGGAAGGTGAGGAATAGTCTGCATATAAATATAATGCTGGAATATTATTGTTGAGGCATGTTTGTGTTTGTTTTAGTATTTAGTATTTATATCTACTATATTAGTTATATAAAGATTGGACACACCAAGCCGCATACAAAGCAGAGTGATAATGTCACATCACATGACCTGGCCATCTGACCTTTTTATTCTTTAGCTTATATAACTTATGAAGTGCTACCTTATAATGGTGACGGAGCTTGTGTGCCTCCATGATCCTAGGAGCTATGTTGTCAGGGGCAGTTGACCCTGGTAGGGTCTCCCAAGGCAAATTGGTCCTAGGTGAGTGACCAGACTAAGTGCGGTTCACATAGACCCCTATGATGAAGGACAATAAGGACCATGTTACCCTACCTGGATTGGGGAGACCAGGGCCTGGCCCTGGAGCCAAGCCTGGGGCGGGATTTTGGAGCCAAGCACCTGTTGGCCTCCACCCATGGGGCCCAGCCAGGCATAGCTTGAAGGGATAACATGGGATTGCCCTCCTATGGGCCAACCACCTACAGGGGGAACCGTGGGGGTCGAGTGCAATGTAGATCGGGTGGCAGTCAAAGACAGGGCCCTTCATGGACCGATCGTTGGCTACTGGCTTTTGGTACATGGAATGTAACCTCTCTGGTGGGAAAGGAGCTTGATCTGGGGCGGGGGGTAGACAGATACTGACTAGATATAGTATATCAACGTATGGCTCAGACTGTAGAACTCCTTGAGAGGAGCTGAACTCTATTCTGCTCTGGAGTTGCCCTTGGTGAGAGGCTCCGGGCAGGGGTGGGGCTACTTATAGCCCCCGGTTTCGTTCTAGTGCATTGGAATTTACCCCGGGGGATGAGAGAATCGCCAGTGAGTGTTGTACTCACCGTTATCACCGGTTCATAACTTTTATGGACAGAATTTCTAGGTGTAGCCAAGGGACAGAGGGGGTCCGGTTGGGGGGCCTCAGGATCGCATCTTTGCTTTTTGCAGATGATATTGTCCTGTTGGCGTCATTGGGCTGTGAGCAGCAGCATGCACTGGTGCGGTTTACAGCTGAGTATGAGGCAGCCAGCATGAGGATCAGGACCTCCAAGTCTGAGGCCATGGTTCTCGACCGGAAAAGGGTGGATTGCTCTCCTATTGGGGGATGAGTTACTGTGTCATGAGTGAGGGAAAAAGGGAGCAGGAGATTGACAGACGGATCAGTGCAGCGTACTGTTCTATTCTGTTTTGGTGAAGAGGGAACTGAACCAGAAGGCAAAGCTCTGAATTTACTGGTTGATCTACATTCCCACCCTCACCCTATGGTCATGAGCTCTGAGTGACCGAAAGAATAAGATTGTAGATACATGAGGCCGAAATGAGTGTCTTCAGCAAGGTGACTGGGTTCAGCCTTAGAGAAGGTAAGGAGCTCAGTCATCCGGGTGGGGCTCAAAGTAGAGTCTCTGCTCCTCCGCATCAAATGGAGCCAGTTGAGGTGGTTCAGGCATCTATCTAGGATGCCTCCTGTACGGCTCCCTGGGGAGGCATTTCAGGGATGTCCAGCTAGGAGGAGGCCTCGAGACAGACCCAGGACATGCTGGAGAGATTATATCTCTCAGATGGCCTGAGAGTGCCTTGGTATTCTTCTGGTGGAGTTTGAGGAGGTGGCTGGTAAGAAGGATGTCTGGGCATCCCTGATTAGACTGCTGCCCCCGTGACCCAACCCCGGATAAGCGGCAGAGTATGGATGGATGGATGGATGGATGGATGGAACTTATGTAGATAGGCCTCTCTGAAAAATTATGATTTAGACCAGGGGTCACCAACCGTTTTGAAACTGAGAGCTACTTCACGGGTACTGAGCCATACGAAGGGCTACCAGTTTGAAACGTCCTCCTAAACTTATCTAAACTTCATGTTTAATAAATATGTTTTAAATGCTTTTTTTTAGATATTGTCATTTTCAAACCTATATAAATACAAATGTGATTATAGAAGAAGAGAAACAGGATAAAATTGCATTTTAGACGCTGCTCACTGGTGAGTTGTGCTAATTTTAGAACAGGTCCACGGGCGACTCCTGTTGGTGACCCCTGATTTAGACATTTTACATTATAGCAGTCTCACATCATATTTAATATCATACATTTCTGGAGCACCGTATAGACAGTATATACATAATGTATGGTGTATACATAATCTTACTTTAAACGTTCCAGGCTTGAGGAGATCAGCGCTGAAGCCAGCAAGGAGTTTTCCCTGGAAAAATCCTTGGACAAGATGAGGTCAGAGTGGGCTGAACTTCGCTTTGTCTTCACCCCATACAGAGACACGGTGAGCGGGATTCTCAGCACAGAGGGTTCTACTTAGTAATCATATTCCAGTGCTGTGCAGCACAACATTACTTTGAATTTAATTTAACCAATAGGAAAGGTTAGATGGCTGCATATTGTCATAAGGATAGCAGCCATACCACTGGTTTATCGCAGAGGTGGAAAGATCAGGTTCAGAAAGTACAAATCCAAACTAAGATTTTGTTCCAACCAACCATTCGAGTATTAAGAGATTCATGCACAGAGAACTCCACCAGTCTGTTGAAAGAAAATCTTGGTCTGGATTTGTACTTGCTGAATCTGAACTTTCCGCCTCTGATTATTTGTGTATGCGAATCCATTTATCTTTGCTCATAACCATACTTTTTACCTTAACCCCCCCCCGGACTCATTTTCTGAGCCTCTGTAACGTATCTGTGGGGGCAGGATACAAGCATTGTGAGTGCAGTAGATGACGTCCAGGTGCTCCTTGATGATCACATCATCAAGACCCAGACCATGCGTGGATCTCCGTTCATCAAACCTATTGAGACTGACTGTAAGGTGGGATGCACATCTAATTTCTGAATGTGCGCATCATGTTAGATTCTCCCCAACCTAAATGCACCCAATTCTCCACACAGCAATGGGAAGAGAAGTTACTGCTGATCCAGGATATTGTTGATGCCATGCTGAAGTGTCAAGCCAGCTGGCTCTACCTGGAGCCCATCTTTAGCTCAGAGGACATCATTGCCCAAATGCCAGAAGAAGGCCGTAAATTTGCCATAGTTAATAACCACTGGAAGGAGATAGTGGCTGAAGTGGTGGGAACTGCAGAGCAAAAGATACAGTACTGTGCAAAAGTCTTAGCCAGGAAAAGAAAATGATGTTTAGATTATCCTCGTGTTGGTGTAAAACTATGATATTATGCCTGTCAAAGTGTGTCAGCTTAG
>JAODJX010000097.1:19774582-19790051 GCA_026776945.1 Isichthys henryi | reverse complement strand
CTCCCTGCTGAGGCTACTGCCCCCGCGACCCGATCCCGGACCAAGCGGAAGATGATGGATGGATGGATGGATGGATGTTAATAAAAACTGTGTATCTTGAAATTAAGATGCATATTCATGTATGGTTACATTTTTAATATAGATCTTTGTCTTTCTGGCTATATTCTGTCTTCCACTATGCTCTATTGAAAAGGAAAACTGTCCAATCAGAATTTAGCCTTTCCATAATTCAGTATTTAAGTAGTTAACAGCTTTCATTAAATGTAACATGCTATTTTTGGCTACTTTCAAAAATAATCCATAATCAGCAGAAACACTGCAGTTTCTGCATTGGTTAGCAATTAAAATGGATCAGCTCATCAATCATTCTCTGGCACTGGGCTTGAAAATCGAAGATTATTATAGCACAGTGCCTCAATAAGCATAGAACTACCCTGCTGGCCTTATCAAGTATGTAACATCGTTTGAGAATGAGGGATAAAAATGTTATTACTGCGATCTCAACTTACACAGAAAGTAGACAGATGGCATACGACTTGGACCACTTACAGAGACTGCAGTATTGTTCTTTATCTGCCTACTTATTACGACAATTATACAACAGATCATAGATTGAGCTGAAAAAATGGTCCCTGAAAGGTTCTTGCTTTTCAAAAAGACAGTTTTAACTGAATTATATGGACACGTGATCTGTGCCATAGAGGCTGATTTTGTGCAATATTATTGACCGAGTGCTGACTGCGACCATCTCCCCACAGACTGATTGGCGTGGTGCGTGGCAGCCTGGTAAACATCCGGAAAGCCCTGAAAGGCCAGGTAGTTATGTCAGCTGAGCTGGAGAACGTCTTTAACAGCATGTTAGTAGGAATGGTGCCAGCCATGTGGGCTGCAAAGTCATACCCCTCCCTCAAACCGCTGGGCAGCTATGTCTCTGACTTGCTGGCCAGGCTACAGTTTCTACAGGTAAGGGAAGAGTTGCCAGAATATTGTAACATTCCCTACAATACTATCAGACTATCATATAACACCAGTGAATCAGTATCCATTCAGAAGGTTGCAAAGGACCATAGGCAAATATACTAATTAACATTTGTTATACAACACTGGCTAAAACAGTTCAGGTGTCTTATTAGTTAGCTGCTATTTTATTAATGCGGCTGTTTCATTTTGTCCGTTTCAAAGGACTGGATAGACTACGGACCTCCCAGTGTTTTCTGGCTATCTGGATTTTACTTCACGCAGTCCTTTCTCACAGGGGTGTCTCAGAACTTTGCTCGTAAATACAGCATCCCAATTGATTACGTTGGCTTTGAGTTTGAGGTAAAGGTCACGCATCACCTGTATGTTTTCAGCTGTGACTCTTCTGCATACTGAGGCAGCAGCTTTCCAAAAAATATATGTTGGCTTAAAACCCATAATGACCAATGTCAGCAACCGATGCATGAATTTAATAATCCAGGTAGTATGTGCATGAAACAGATACTATGCAGTGTCAATAATATGTTCTCTAGTTATTTCATAATCAATCAAAAGTAATTACAGTGCTTGTGTCTGGTCAGGTGACCGAGCAGGAGACGCACATAGTGGAGAAGCCTGAAGATGGTGCTTACGTGACGGGCCTTTTCTTAGAGGGAGCACGCTGGGATCGAGAAAATATGGTGATTGGAGAGTCCCTCCCCAAGATTCTCTTTGACCCCCTGCCCATAATCTGGCTAAAGCCAGGGAAGATGGCCTCCTTTCTCTATGACAACACCTACGTCTGCCCAGTTTACAAGACTAGTGCCCGCCGAGGAACACTCTCCACTACGGGCCATTCCACAAACTATGTTCTGTCCATGGAGCTGCCCTCCGACCGGCCTCAGAAGCACTGGACCAACCGGGGCGTAGCGTGTCTCTGTCAGCTCGATGACTAGCGCCTTCCTCCTACTCATATCCAAGGCCTGACATAATGCAACTGTCACAACGGCCATCAATAACCTTGAAAGCATGTTATCCCGTTTAAGCACATGACCAGTACATTAGGACACAGGTATCATTTGTGCCAAACATATACACACCATTACAGTAGCGGTAGGACGTATGACCAAAATAAAGGCATACATTAATGTTTTTAGACATTTAAGAGTAGAGCAGCAACAAGATAAAGTGGAGCTTATATTTTCCATGTAATCCCTCTATTTTAATGACATCAAAACGAAGCACAATTCGTTGTTTGAGTGAAGGTACAGGGTTATCGTTTTATCGTTAAAATATGAATATATGAGTCTCTTTACACAGGCTAATAAAATAGCAGCCTGCCTTGCCTAAGAGATGAATAGCGCAGTTCATTTGATCCCTTTTCCTCAACCTAAATATTTCCTGAATAAGAGTCCCAATTTTACTCTTGAATACCAGAGAAGCATCATTTATATGACAAATGTACACCATTGTAACTCATTGATCTGATCAAATGATGGCATATTATTAACAGGCATACCAATATATTACACACTTCAAATTGAGAATGAACAGATAATACAGTTCCTTAATCCATGTGCAGTTCATTTGGATGTAAGCATATACTTAACGTGTGTATTAGTGCATTGTGAAGAAGACTTACTAACATTCTGACTCAGCACCTGAACACATCTACCCCAACCTGCGCCATTTCACGTTTCATCATGTGACTTTAAATAAATAGGCTTGGCCTGCTTCCTCAGCCTCTCCTGGGTGCGAAGATGCCTCCCCTTCTGACTGGCAAGTCCCATTGGTGGAATGTGGATCTGAAAAGGAAAATTATCCAGTTAGAAAGCTAATGGGTTCTCTGACATCAAAAGATACATCAAGATTAGAATACCCCCCCCCCCCAACAGAAAGAAAAATTACTTGCCTATTTTATTTAGAACAGGATTATCAGAGACTTATAAGCAGACTAATTATGTCGTGCTGTGACTGGGATCAGTTTACTTACAGGCCTTGGATATGGATTCTGGTAATGAAGACCTGTGAAATACCAAAGTGTGTTTTCATTTATTAATTTGTGTTATATGTCACCCATAATTGTGATGTCACATTCCCACATATTAACCAGTTTAACCATCATGAATTTATTCTAGCTATAAACAAAATTTAAGATATCAAAATGTTAAAGTCCATTACATATCACAACTAAAAACAAACATTTCCAGGTAAATCAGAATAAGAGCAGAGTAAAATAGAATTCCCCCCCACCATCCTCAACCTTCATTCAATAATATAATTCATGGGCCCCATTTATCAGAAACATACTTGTAAAAATACAAAAGGTGTGTCTGATTTCTCTCTTTATATGCATATGACTATTTCAGTCACAAGTGGAAATGCACAAACTCCATGCAATGTCAGGTATTATATCTGAAATATATCTTGCCTTATGCTGTGTAATTTGAGACACTTTAGACTGAGAATCTGTTGTTTAAAATGAATGGGAAACTCTGTGCATCACTGTGAAGTTTACATCAACACTCCTCTAACTAAAAAGCATCACACATACATTATTTATAAAATTTAAAATATGCCAATTTCCCACCAGGTATCAATGAAATATCATCTAATCTCTTTCATACTATCTGTGCAGATGCCACAAGTTGTTTTTTGTAAAGAAATTATATTTGCGTCCCATCCAGTGTGCCCTATGCTGCCAGCGACAGGCTCCAGACCCTCCCAGCTCAGCTCTGTTCAGGACAAGTGGTTGTAAAATTGATGGATTTCCAAATGTGGCTCTCAGGTACATATTACAACAACTATATATCAAAGCATTGCAATGAGATGTTTCAGTTCAACTCACCAATTTCAATCCTAGCTTGACACTCTTCTATGCATTTCCTTATGGATTCAGCATCATTTAACTACAAACAGATTTATGCTTAGTGTAACCAAAATAAGGTGGTTTCATTATTTCATGATAACCCACAGGGGAACACTCTGTACCTGTTTATTTTGCCGGAAGAGTGTCCTAGACTCCTGGACAATATAGTTTTTCTCAATTTCCGTGTCATGTGGACGCACACAGTGGGTCTGCCAGCTCCGAGCAATTCGCAATATCCTCCTATATAGTGACAGAACCTCTTGCCGTGTGGGAAGCGTCATTGCGGACCATTAAATAAATCTAATAATTAAACAAACAAACAAACAAGAGATGTTTTCTAATATATACCCTGCATCGTCGCCACTGCCCAAGTACACAATAAATGGAAAAACAGAAACGCAAATAAGTGAAATGAAAGTGCGCACATTTTAATTCTAATGCAATCGCAGATATTCGCACTGAAGTGCATAACATAATCAGAACCACTAGGTGGCAATGTATTGCTTTTTAACTTATAATACCATCTGTATAGCTGCATGTAATAGAATATAAGACGCATGTAAAACACATTGCAAACAAATATTTATTCGTTTAAAGGAAGCAGTTTTGGAAAATTAGCAATATATCCTGGTTACTGTTCGATGGCAAACGATGTACTCTGGTATAACAAGCGACACGAGTAACATCGATTGGATAGCTAATTGATATGACTAAAACACTTCCGAGGTAATGAATACTCACCCATTTACTACAATCGTGTAACGTTAATAGTACCAATAATTAATATATTCTAATACAGAATATAAATCAGAAACAACCCCTCCGACTCGGAATTTTACAAGATATTCATGGACAACCAGCAGTTAATAAAATACGGACATAGAATAGAGAAAACAACACGAAGAAACGCAGCACCGGAGACAGTTTAAATGTCCAAAATACCTCGTTGGCTTCTCGTACACCTAGCTGGCTACACCCTCTCAGCGGCGTTTGTCGCTTTCTTATGACGACAGACACGTTTGCCGTGATGTAATACGCAGGCCGTGGGAGCTGCGGCGACGACGATGCCCTGCAGGAAGTGATGCGGGGAAAATTCTCATTATTATCCACTCCGTAGAGACGGAGAAAAGGGGAAGGAAGGGGTACGCACAGAGAAAACTGAGGCATTTATAGCCAGGTATCCGCAGTTTACACACGAGGTTCCGCGGGAGTGGCACACGCGTAGCACAGACGAAGTAAAGGACGTCGGAAACGAGGTGATTTGGATGAGGAAGCTGCTCCGTGTCGCCAAACCCCGAGTGAGCCTGAGCCTCGGGAGCGATGAGTGTCAGTTTCACGGTATTCACCGCAGTCTAGAAGGTAAGTTCGCTGTTACCGGGGCCGTGCACCCTCTGTTAGATGGCTTACAGGCTTTGACACTTTCTGTCGCTGTAGTTTGAACTTCACAGAACTGTCTGCGGAGGAGAATGTGGTGCGATCGGAGGGGCGAAGGTGCAGATGGGTACCCCCGCTTGCCAAATAGCTCCTCATCACTACAGACGCGTTACTGTATTCAGGCAGGCGGCCCCTTTCGTAACTTTCGACACATGAACCACTTTTCAGAAGCTCGCGGAGTACTTGGTAAAATGTCCTCACTCCTTTTATCATGTATACAAATGAATAAGATGACCATCAGCAGCTGTTTGCTGTGACCCTGCTACATCCAAATGTCTTTGTTACCCACTCGGCTAAGTGAATTAACCTCCCGACTCCTGGCTAAACAATGATCTCCGCGTTGTTTATTTACCAAACAGGAAAGCTCTGGCTGCATACGAAAGAAAAGCAACAAACGTTGTAACCCAGCTAGTTCGGGTTAGTGAACGTACCTGCCTAGCCGGCTAGCTAATTCAGCTGAGATGCTTCCCAGTCGCCATTCTGACAAACTGAAATATTATTAATTGTTCTTTTAGCTGTCGGTGCCGATTGCCCGGCAACGTCGTGTGACTTGGTGGGTATGTTGTGGTTTTGTCACGTTTTGCTGACCGATCGACTGCAAAAGTGCGTGGACTCGGGGTGGGATCGGACTGAGACGCCGTATGTATCCGTACGAGATCTGACGTGGTAACTGATATTTTTTTTCGAGACCAAGTCAGGAAGCCATCTCGGCTGTGAGGCAGCGGTGGAGGAGTGCCTCATCGGTTATCATGAGGTCCACGCCGAAACGGAGCGGCCAGGCTCTCGTACCGCATGGGCTGAGGGTGCTGCCTGGGCATGCCCGCAGCAGGCGTGTGTCCGTGCTCCTCGCATTCACTTTTTTCGAGTGTAATTCATCTGGTCCCAGTTTGGACCCGTGTTACGCTCAGCTAGCACAGCATCCAGCTATTAGACTATAGGCCCAATTTTACAGACAATGGCTTTATTTTATGAATTACTTGCCGTTCAGGCTGTGAAGATATATCTATTCTGTCCTGCATTGGCATGCGCAAGTTTTGCTTTGTTTTTTTTTTCTCATTTTTTTGCATACATTTCATGTCGATGCTTTTCAGAGTTAAGCATATATGGATTTAGGGATGCAAACTTTACCTGCTTGTTTGCACGTTTGTCAGCTTTTTGCCAGAGAAACTTTTCCCTCATATTATCCCCACTACAGCAAAGTCCGAGGTTTTTTTATTGATGTTTACGTTGTAACCACATAACTGAGATTTGTAGGGTGGTTAGAAATAAAACAGGATCGCAGTTTTTGAGGCAGGTACAATGCTTAGCGTTTGTGAAGTGGAAACTAGGAATTATCAGTATTGACTCGTTCACTGAATTAGCATGTTCGTGATGTATTATATAGCGTTGCAACAAGTAATTTTGTCCCTATGGGTGCAGTCTATGTAATGTGATGCAGGGTCAGTTCATACGTACAGAGCTAGTCACGTGACCAACATCCAGGAGGTTTAGTATTGCAGCAACTCGGCAACACACAGGCGAGCGCGCGCACACACACGCGCACGGGCTGACCATCCCAGAGCTGCTGACATGGCTATAGGGAAATCTTACTGTGCCAAAGGCCGCTGCCTCGCTGTGCTCCCCCGGGGCGGACGCTGTAATTAACCCGCTTCCCGAGGTGTCGTCCCAGCGGAGCATTCCGCTGCCTAAAGTCTGTGTCAGGAGGTGACCTTTTAGCGCTCTTAAGGCTGACGCCGTTATGGCGACCCGGTTGTCCTCTTCTGGTTACAGTGTTTCTGCGGCGCGATCGTTAATGTAACTGGTTATTCCAAAAACTACAGCCGGTTCTAAATGAAGTAACGGTTAAGGACAAGACTCGCTGAAGCTGCAGTTTTGAGATCTAGGTTTACAGATATTAGAGCTCTCTTCTGTGGTCTGATCTCTGAAGCAGCTGACACTTCAGTATTGTTTGCGATCGATTTGCTGTAAACCTGAACAAACTTAAACGTACAGCTACATGTATGTATTCTAAACGTTTTGATTTTGGTTCATGATAGTGTTCATTCGCAAGCCTTTCAGTGGCAGCTTTTATAATGTAAAGTGATCAATCGGGTGTGTTTTGTAACAGTGGTGGGCTGGAAGCTTGTGTAGACAGCAGATTGGCAGTAATGACACTGCGGACAGGCGCATGAAAACAGCTTCAAGTGTGTGTGTGTGGTGGGGGGGGCAGATACCGAGATGTTTGTTGTCATAATGAGAGGGACTTGGATCAATTCAGCTTCCTCGCTGCTGATCTGGAGGTAAGAGGACACAGTGAGTGACCCTTGGCAGTGTCCATTTGGAGCAGCAGATCTGCAGTGTGATGTGCAGGGTTTTTATATGTGAGCCAAAACAATTCACATACAGGTTAGTGTTGAAATCAGAAGAAAACCCCAAATAATATGTTGAGCTTGGAGGTGTGAGATGTGATATATGGTCTCCTGGTTTGGCTGTGGGGACACACAGATCAGACCTGTCTTTGAAAAGGGGCCTTTTCAATTTATTTGGGGCCTCAACTGAGGCTGACATTAACCAAGCAATGGAAATGATCATGCCTTATTCGTCACTGCAATACAGACGCAACTGTAATGAAGAATAACTCTCCAATTGCTGACAGTTTACCATGCGACTCTTCCGGACTTCCTGGCAAGACATTCTCTGGTTAGGTCTCTGTTATCCAGCATTGAAGTAACATCCAAACGGTAACATGGCCATCCGGGTTACGTTAACCTAGACTATGGGATCACATGTCCCAGGCAGGATTAAGGTTAAGTGGATTTCCAGTGGGGAAAAATGACATATTCAGATGAAATGTGGCTGCATGCAATTAGTGGGGGAAAAAATAATTAAAATATTATTTAGCCGATCATTATCTAGGCAAGTTTCCCCTTTGGGCGTGGCACCCTAGAGGGCAGTACCCAGTGCAGCCACACCAGTTACATCACTCTAAGAAGTCTGACACGGAGCATCAGGAGCCATCTTTAGCTGTCTAGTTCTATGCCTGCGTTTTAAGCTCTTAATCAAAACGGTCATTGGATTTATTTATTTATTAATTCTAAACTTGGGTTCTTTAACCATCTCTGTATCCATGTCCATTACCCAGTCAGTTTATGTGCTATAGCAATCATTATTTAACCATTAAAAATCTAATTGGTACAGGCTAAACTGGATAACACTGTCAATAGGCTGCACCCTAAGTGTTGCGCTGAGAGGCTGGGAGGTCGGTAGGTTAGGGTGCCATTTGATGGAAACCGTTTGCTATGTTTTAGTTGTGGGTTGGTGGAATCTCCTGCTTTGAGCTTTTTGTCTTCTGGGGCTGCTTATACCACCTAATTTGCATGTTGTACTTCTGGGGTAAATGATGATCGTTACTCTTAGTTTGTGTTTCCTGTTTTGTAAATGAAAGGTTTTAGAAAACGCTAAATGCTTCTTTCTAAACAATGACTAGCTATCAGGGCTTCTGCTGCCAATTAAATCTAATTAAGACATTTGAAATGTAACTAATATTAACCACCCATATTCCATAAGTGCTTATGCAGCACAAAGGCCCAGCAAGGCTGGAACCTGACCTAGGATGCATTGGGCAAAAGGCAGAAGGACACCCTGGACAGGATCTCAGTTTGTCACAAGGCAAACACTCGCTCGCACAATATGGGCGACTCGGAGACACCGGTTTGCTTATCTGTGTGTTTTTTGAACTCTGGAAGGAAACCAGAGTACCCAGAGAGAACATTCAGTACACAGGGAGAGCGGACAGTGTCTGAGCAGGGGTGCGATTCAATGCCCCAGCCCTGCATGTTAAATTTCACCAATTCATACTGAAAAGTTAAACTGTCTGGGGGTAACTTTACACCTCCTGTGTGCTCAGTGCCTCTTTATGGAACACTTTATGCTACTTGCTGTGCCCAGTGTTCTCAGTGCTGGTTACATTCTCGCAAATAAAATCATGCCTTGTGTAGTTACAATCTCTCATAGCCACATTTTATCTGATTTTAACTTCATCTATCCGGAGTCATGACCCATGGCTGAAGATTTCACCTTCAGTGATCAGTGTATGAAAAACACAGTCTGTTCTGCAGGCAAATGTCAAAGATTTACTATGATGATGCATTTAAGCCACCAGCTGTTAGTTCTCTGAAGCGTGCGAGTCTGTCGCTGTGGCCCACATGCTGATGGAGAGCCTGGGATCTGTGGCCGGAGCTCATCGCTGCCTCTCCAGTCGCTGGGTGTCTTTCCCTGGCTGACGGTGAGGGACTTTGGGGTGGTTGTGCATTTTGGCTTTCTGATGACTTGTGAGAGTGTGTGGTTTGCTTTAGGAATCCGAAAATGATCTCCATCATTTTTTTATTTTTTTTGAAGACTTAACCAGCCATCTGTTTTGTTGTGGGGGGGGGTTGGGGAGGTTTCTTGTTAGACATGCGGAGTGGGGAACATTACACCATCAGGCAGCAGAGTTTAAGCACGTCTGCACTTATCTTGTGCTTGTTCTGTTGTGCTCCAGCCTTGATCCCGTTCCCTGCAATGATGCCACCAATATCCATAACACTGTTCTAAGAATTCTTGAAGACAGAAATTGTGTGTGTTTTGCATTCTCTAGTGAACCATATTGCTCAGATATCTTCTCCCGAGTAAATATACATCAAGCAGATGTTTGCCTGTTATACCTCTAACAGATGTCTCTGGGTTTGACCTCTTGGTTCCTGCAGACCATACCGTAGATCTCGCCTTGAAGGGCTGGGTGGGGTTCAGCTCTGTGTCCCTGCTACTCAGTGGGGCTGCGGGTCTGGCAGCAGGGATTGTGTTGAACAGTGTCAGGCGGGATTATCAGATTAAGGTTGGGGTTGTCAGGCAGGCTGCCCCCTGTCTCATGCAGCATTGCCAGCTTTCCGGCACTCGGAGGAGACTATGTCCATTGGTCTGGAGATGGAACCGGATGAGCTGTTACGTTCCTGACCTTCAGATGGACTCAGGGGTGTTGCTGGTTAGCCGGTACCTCTTATCTGTGTTAAAACCTGTAGTTGGAAAGTGAGTTGGGCTTAACTGTGTTTTCTCTGCGCCCCCGCCAATGAAATGCTAAGTGTGAATGTTTCAAGTCTTTTTCAAGTCTTTTAAATCTTAGACTTGTCCACATTTATGCTTCGTCCATTAACAAATACATTAAACACGGCCGGATTAAAGTCTTTTTAAATACTGTATATATTGTTCTGCTTGGGTACCTTCTATGTTGATGAAGTTTATTAGGCAAATTTTGTTAAAGGTAGGAAATGGCAGTATAAAGACTTTTTATACATTGTGTCCAAACCTCTGCAATAGCATCGATGTCACAATGGCTAACCAGGAATGTGATTAGTTTAAAGAATGTCTTTGTTCTGTTTTTAAAAGCTACTTTGATAAACATTACCCTTAAAGTTAGCATATTCTTTGTCTTTGTTTTCTAAGTTTACCATATTATGTCAAAATGATCAAATCTTGCTCAAATACTTCCATAGATTCCTTGTTTAAGGATGAGTGCTGCGACTAGGGCTGGGCAATATGATTCCAAAGCAATATCACAATGAATTGAGCATTTTATGTCAATTTAATATTAACAAACGATTATTTTGGGTTTTTTTTTTTTGTTTTTCTTGCCCCCATATTTCACTGACAAGGTTTGTACTCTAAGTATTAAAGCTGTTTATCCCAGCTTTATGTGTTTAATATTTTTCCTAATGAAAGACTGTATCTGTTTGATTTAAAAAATAATTGAAGGAAACACAGATGAACCATTTATGGTTATTGAATATTTTGAACAACTGAAATTGCTTGAAATAAAAGTCTTATGAAAGGTCATTTTTAGTTTTAATGTAAAAAGCAAGTTTCCAAAAAAGTAGAAAATAAATATTCTTGCAAACAAAATAAATTAGTGGAATCTGCTTTTAGGGATCACATCTGTCGGCGTGAAATACATCATTATAACAGATTTTTTTCCTTTTTCTTTATGTGTAAGGCACATTACCATCTAATTGACATTTGTATATTTATTACATAAATATAAGGTAATAAAACAGATAGTGGCTATTTACTGACACTTTCAAAATACAGTATAACTGTTTCAAACATTTTCCAAGTTATAGCACCCTAAATTACTGAACAATGTGTAATTCAAATACGCTACAATACAGTGCAATATTGTACATAAAATATCGCTTACTGTGGTTTCGCTGCTGCATCTTGGTGCTCGTTTTTGGCGGTTTATCTCAAGCTTTGAGGGCTACAACAAGGTAAAGTAGTCAAGTTTTTTTTTTTTTTTAATAGTTACTGTAATTTTTATATATATATATATATATATATATATATATATATAAATTGCCCTGCGATGGGCTGGCCCCCCATCCTGGGTTGTTCCCTGCCTTGTACCCATTGCTTCCGGGATAGGCTCTGGACCCACCGCGACCCAGTAGTAGGATAAGCGGTTTGGAAAATGGAAAATATATAAAAATCTGAAGTGACTAATATGGGCAAGATTGTCAATCAGAGGTTCTGAATGTTGCCCAGCCCTAGCTATGCCTGCGATGGTAGTGATTTATTTCCAGTATGGCCACAGGAGGCAGACAGACCAGGAGCTGATGATAAACAGCCATTAAGGTAAAACGACCCAAAATGCAAGTAACCAAAGCATTCCAGTAATTGGAGCATCTGAGACCAAAATGAATGAGCCATATACAGACTACAGCTGAGGCATACTAGGAAGGTTGGTGTGTGTAGCATGTGTAGGTCAAATATACATTACATTGTGGGTACCAAGTGTACCCGCAACATGGCGATAAGCCGTTGTTTAGTAGAAGTGTGGATCATTTTTCGGCCCTCACAAGGGAAACTGAATTTTATAAAAATCTGTGACTGAAAACTAAAAATGCCAAAAGACTTTATGTTTTGTTTGGTTGCTTTTGGTTAAGCTTAGGGCTGGGTAGGGGTAAAGATTGTCATTGTTGGGATTAGGGTTTTGCCCATAGAATTGAATGAACGGTCCCCACAAAGATCTGAGTATAGGAGTGCGTGTGTATGTGTGTGTGTTTGTAAGTGGGGGAGTGAGGGAAAGTGGGAGAGAGGGGTAGCCCTTCCATTTCAGCTGGCTTTAAAGTCTGTTAGCAGTCACAAGCCGAATATGTTGCTTAACTGTATTAAATACTTGAAGGTGTTGGTTTTCCACTGGTATACAAACTGATATTGCCGGCAAATGACATCACAACGCAAGGCTGTAGTATATTATTGGGCTGGATGATGCGATACTAATATCAACAACACATGTTATGTACATGCAATTCTTACATCGCTAGTCAGCTTAAGATCAGGCTTTTTCTTACCTCCAGATAGGTACAGACATAGCGCAGGAACTTTAAGCTTCACTAAAACATTTTTACTCTGTCATAGGAAAAAAAAAACTTGGCAAGTTTTGCAATTCTAATAATTATTCCTATAGTTCTTCCAATATATGCTTAAAAATCAGATTAAGGTTTACCTGTTTGCTGTTTTTACATGAGCGCTGCATGCATTCCCTGTGACAACCATAATCTTTTTTTTTCTCTTTGCTGTTTAAATCAACTCCTAGATGGGTCTGTGAGAAGCCTTTTTTGCTTTAAAATAATCACATTGATCACAAAATCACATTGCGATGTTTGAACATTTTCCAATACCATCCTGTCCTGATATATTATACAAAATACTTTTGTCATGCCATGTTGTTCTTCCTACCTGAGCAATAGAAGATTGGCTTTGATTTGTCTATGTATCCATTATTACTTTTTTTTTGCTGCAACTATTTTATTATATTTTTTTTTATAACAGCGCTTGTATTGCATTTCAGAGGCAGGCTGTTAGCATAAGCAGTCGACAAAGAAAAAGTCCCACCCCGAAGTACCACAGTTGGTTTGGCACTTTAGGTACTGGAACTTTAGGTACTCAATGGAAAAGGGGAAAGTACCAAAAGTACTGTACAAAAAGTATGGCACCTGGTGCGGTGGAAAGCACCCTTAATCACTTCTTCTGCAGAATGTGCTCAGTGAATATAGTAGATAATGCATAAAATGCAAAAAAAGGGTTAAGTTGTTAGGACCTTGTTCAAACTGAGCTTCCTGTCCCTCATCACTTATTAAATGTAATTTGAGACAATCACTGGAAGAAACTTACCTTTGACATTTGACGTTAATCTCCGCAGTATCACCAAAAGCATTCAAGGTTAAAATAAACAGAGCCTACATGCATGCGGTACATTTAATGTAAATGAACGTCCCTTTCAGTTGTTTTCCTGGTCGCCATTGTTTCACTGCTAGTATATGGTATGTTAAATGGTGATATTAATATAAAACTCAGCTGTTTAACATAGTTCTAAAGTCAGTGCTAAGGATAAAGATGATTGACATTTTAAATATTTTATTGACAACCAAACCGTGGCAAGACCCACCGAACGAATGTAGAGGTTATAATTGCCAATGGGAATCGGCACTTAAAATGAAATTTTCGCTATGAAGGTTGGAAAGTTAGCAAGAAGCTCCAATAATCTCAGCCGTCCCGGCTAAATCACTTTTTATTGGATTTTTGCAATAAGATGCAACATCCGATTCACAGGGTTCCTCCCCACACAAAAACACCTGATACCGGAGCCTCATGCTTCCTGTAAGATCGGTAAGATGAATTTTGCGGTGCTTTAGCGTGACATCTAGCATTGTCTAAATTTATGCATGGCGATTAAGCTTGTCATTCTATCTCGTAACGCAAAACCTATGGACGTCAGGGGGTCACAGTGACAGGCTGGTGAAGGCAAGAATCGCAGAGAAGAGTTTGAGAGACGTCTTCCATGCAGCTATGCTGCAGGATAGTATTATATGCTAGTGACATGAAGACCTAGGAGCATTCATTCATCTCTATGTGTGGGTAGGAGGTCCAACATGTGTACCGTGTGTGGGAGGCTGAGCCGTGCCCGCGTGCTGTGTTTGGCGGGTGGCCGTGGCGACGTCACGATGATCAGCTCGGAAACGGTACCAAGTGTCGTTGTTGTCGTCGCTGGTGGTAGAACATTTAGCAAACAAAGAGCCCCACCCTGGCAAGAGGCAGCCAACTCGCTTGCTTTCTAAATCTAATTGTACTTGTGGGAGAAAGGATGTAAAACGCCACAAAGCCAGGCAATAACTCACCGACTGCAGCAGAGGCGTTAAAAATAAAAAACAAAAACGATTATGTGTGAAGAATTGTGTTCCCGGCAAGTCCCTGTTTCTGTCTCGCAAGAGCCGTTCCATGCTTTTACGACGAGGCTTTACACTTAAACACTTACTTGAAATTGAGCACTCCGGATTTGTGGTGAAATACTTTCACATAGCTCCAGAGAGTATAACCACTTATTCTGAACTGTGGGTTGTTTGATAGGCCTATTGTTTAGCACTGTGTTTCTCAAGCTGGTCCTTGAGGACCCACGGCCGGTCCACCTTTTTGCTCCCCGCCAGACAGTCCACCTTTTTGCGTCCGTCACAGGGAGCAAAAACTTGGACTGTCTGTGGGTTCCTGAGGACCAGATTTAGAAACACTGATTTAGCAGAATGATCTTCAGGTTACATGATGGTGGTGAATTTTAATGTCTTTAACACCCTGGTATTTAAGCATAGAGGTGGATCATTTTACCTTATCGGGATAGTAGGATTTAAGTAATGATTGACGTTGCATGTTTCCCAGGCCCTTGAGGCTAAGTACCTCACTCAGGGCTCCTGTGGCTGGTCCATCATCCACGAGGGACCTCGTC
Organism: Isichthys henryi; assembly: GCA_026776945.1. NCBI lineage: Eukaryota > Metazoa > Chordata > Actinopteri > Osteoglossiformes > Mormyridae > Isichthys > Isichthys henryi. The sequence goes on along the minus strand of JAODJX010000097.1, from coordinate 19,775,004 downwards.
TGCCTTTCCGTCATGACTTCAGTGTGTATTATAGTTGAAAGTGTATTTTTCTGGAAGTGAAAGCTAGCATTGTGACGACAGTAACTGTCTGTCTGCCTTTCAGCGCCGTGGATGCCAAACTCAGCCCACTGAAATCGGCGATGGTTCCTCTTTTCTTTATGATCAGTGTGTTCAGGGAAGTCTGTGTGAGTATTTCCTCTTAATGGGGCTGGATATCGCCCCTGTGTTTTGTGAATGATTTTGACCTTTAGCATTATCCTGTACCAAATTAGCATATAATAAATACTGCTGGTGTTTTTAAGTGACCCATGTAAGTGATGGTATTTGTAAGGGTAGAGCCCTTCTGTAGTGATGCCGCCGTTTGTTTAGTTCCTTATTTATAAATTCTCATTTGACGATCAAGTAGGTCTAGATGGACTTGG
>JAODJX010000097.1:19758876-19770475 GCA_026776945.1 Isichthys henryi | reverse complement strand
CCGGGATAGGCTCCGGACCCCCCGCGACCCAGTAGGATAAGCGGTTTGGAAAATGGATGGATGGATGGATGGATTTTTCAACCTCTCACCCTCTCAGTCTCCACTCAAAAAAAAAAAAAAAAAATGTGCAAAACTTTGTTTAGTTGACATTTAGGGTGTGCTCAGGCATTCTGAAACCCGATTAGTAGGAAATTAAGCTGTAAATTCAAATGTCACTAACAAACGTGCTAAAAGCTGCCTCCGATGCAGAGCTGGGTGCTTGTATGCGCTGGAATTTTTGTGCTAGTTTGCTCTGTAATGTCATTATGCGACTTACTACAAGTTAAGCTACTTTTCTATTGAGGTAAAAACCAGAAATCTGAGGTAGTATTAACTAGTGTTAACTAAAGTAATCGATGTCATAATCGTCATTTATGCAAGGGTTGATGGTTGACTCGTAAATGCAGAAAATCCATGAGGTACAGTCATCTTGTTACTGTCAGGGAAAAGCTTTCGATGCTCAAACAAACTGTGTTTGTTCTTCACTATTTGTCGGTAAAGTACTGTATTCCTGTATCATAGCGATGCCTCTCTCTGCAGTGTCATTTGTCACCCGCAGCACCCGTACAGTTTCCTCAGCCTTCAATTAGTCATCGTTATCAAAGTCTCAGGATCAGTTTGAAGAAATGAGTCTGGAATTGACAGGTCAAAAAACTTCTTTGAATTCACTGTCACAAAGTCACGTAACTGCATTTCATTGAGCTTGGTGATGTCAACTGTTGTTTGTTTTGATGGATCTTCGGATGCTGGTTTTTGGAACACTGAAGCCATCAACTTTTTCTCCAGAAAATGAACATCTGTCAAAGAATGATAGTGCAACTCTTCACTAAGGTATCAGAGGTGGCCTCAGAGATTCTTTAGGGCACCTTCTGCTGCTTGTGAGTCGAGTGAAAACAGTATTTTCAGCAGCTTCAGATCATTTGCTGGAGCAATGATTGGCAGCCAAGAGAAGAACCACGATTTCAAGTAGACCTGAACACCAAATACACGGAGTTCTGCTAAGCCTTTTTGTTCACGATTGGTAAGCTTGAAGTGCTGTAGTGTGTCAACAATGACAATTGATCACTAAATTAAATTTTTATATATATATATAAATTATATATATTTATAAATAAAATAATAATAGTCAGTTTGGAAGTGACATCAAGATGACATGACTAAGGTCTTCAAAAAAATAATTAAGCTGACAGGGACTAAATACTAAAAAAAGTAACCGAAAATTAGATTTTCATACATTATAAAATGCAAATGACTTGAGCATACCTTAAATATTATCCAAAAATATTTCACAGAAAATTGTCTTCAGTGGTTTAGCAACATTCTCGAGAGTGAGAGTCAACTTCTTTAAAAAAAAATTTTTTTTCCATTTATAAGGGTCACCCTACTGTACAATAACCAGAACGTAACACTCATGCCAGCAACTAAAAGGTCAATTGGTAACTAGGGCTGCACGGTTTTGGAAAAAAGTCATATTACGATTACTGAGATCAATATTGCGATATGCTATTGCGATATGATAAATGGCACTTGCTTGCATATTAATAAAAAGTCACCTATAAATTACTAATAACAATCTTTAATTTCAAAGTGAAACATACATACATTCAAACTACTTCTAACAATTGCAAATGCCCAGTGCTTTCGAAATACAATATTTTTGTAAATTAACCACAAAAAACTCTTCACATCACTGCAAATGTTATTTTCCCAATACTTCAGTTTAATAAAATTAAATAATAAATAAAACAATAAGAACAATATTTTTCTCTAAAACAGGTCCATAAGAAAGATGTAGTACATACAGTAACTTCTGAAAAGGAAGTGGTGGATATAAATATAATATTTTAGGTTTTTCATTATCTCAAACTTTTTGAAAATTACAATTTTTCTAAGACATCTCTTTGCAGTGTTTTCCTATATCAATTGACAGATTCTTTGCCAAAAAACAAGCATATCCGCCTTGTCTGGTTTCAGACAGGAGCGATGAGCTGACACTACATTACCACAAGTGCTAAAAGCTGCCTCCGATCCAGAGCTGGGTGCTTGTATGCGCTGGAATTTTTGTGCTAGTTTGCGCAGCCTTGGGACGTTTTACTTTGTGGAACTTCCACCATTTGAGTGGATCTTCTTCGTGGTCTACAGATGGCATGTAAATGTAAGCATTCAATTAAGCAAACATCTTTAAACTGTGCCATAGGATCAAATGTTGTTGACAGTGATGCTGTTGTGTTTGTACTTCCCTTGAAAAAACTTGCCAGACATTTCTGCAGCTGGGTTTTCCACATCATCCGGGTTGTCCTTCTCCATTCCTGCAGTCCTTTGTGCTACATCCTGCTGCTGGCACATCTCCTGAAACAAAATCTGTTGGCAATCTCTAACACTGAGTTATTACAAGTTAAGTACACTCATTGGTTTAACTCACTGTCAACTCTGAGATGACCTGTCCTTTTAAGGTTTGGGTTTCTTCTGTGAACATGTGTTGTGTTCGGAACCTTGGGTCTAAGATGGTGGGCACGTTCAGCAGGTCCTGCATTCCTTTATATTTCTGGTTAAGGTAGTTTACAATTTTTGATTTCAGTGATTTTGGTCAGGTCAGTGTCCCCTTCCTCTACATGCAGAGTAGATGCAGTGCAGGCTTCACACAAGATATGCTCACATATCTTTCACCAGACATTGCATTTGTGATGTCCTGGAGTGGACTAAGTGCCTCGTTCAGATTCCAGGACCTCCAGGTCTTGTCATGAGGATAGCAGGTGTCGAACTTTGCGGTCTGTAGAGAGAACCTTGGAAAAGCATTTTGTTGTTCCAGGACTCTTGAGATCATTTTCTGAGTAGACCCCCATCGTATTGGGCAGTCTGTGATCATGACATGCTCTTGGAGGTGGAGCTCTCTTTGTGCTTCCTTCAAAGCCACTCTTTTCTTCCAGCTATGGGAGAAGTTCTTTCTGCATGTTCCAGTAGCCCTGCTAATGCGTTGTGCATCATCTTTTTTCCTGTGAAATACAAATAAGATATTTATAATAAATACAGAAAAGAATGGAAGAAAAAACATTTAGTTACTACAGTGAGATTGGCAAACATTTAATATTGACACAACACTACAAAAGTTAAAGTAAACATACAGTTAATAGTCATATTTTCATGTCACGTCGGAGGAAGATGTGGTATTTAGACACCATCTCTAAAAAAACGTGCTTACTTATACTTAACTCTAAATGAAATGGACCTCTCCTGCTATCTTATGTAGCACACAGAACTTATTTTATTCTTAACTGCACACAGCTACCATTAACCCTGTGGTTAATTTCTGATCACTTAAAAATAGTTATATAAAATATTTACTGTAACCTAGTAACAAAATATTAAATCAATGTATCTTACCGATGGCCAGGTGAAGCCTGTGCCCAAAGCACTGGATCCATGTCCACTTATTTAGCTCGATTTGATGTTGGCCCCGTTATCGGTAGTGATTGTGACCTGAGGCTTCTCACAGAGGTCCCACGCAGCCAGCGCCTCTTTCAAGCCTAAGGCTATATTCTCCGGTATGGTCCTCAGGGAAATATGGTGTTTGCAAACGGCGGCTTTTCAGTTCAAGCTCCTCATTAAACTAATGTATGGTTCAGGCGTCCTGCTTAACCAAAGGTCTGTAGTGGTTGAAAAGAATTTCACAGTAGTCATTTCCAGATGAACCTTGCCACGGCATTTGTCGTAAAGTTCTGGGACTGCAATTTGAGAAATGATTTCGCAACGGTAGCTGGTACCTCTTGCCCAGAGTACGAATCATTTTCTGAAATCCCACTTTGTTGACAGTATAAACGGGAATCTTGTCATAAGGCGTGATGCTTGCATACATATCTTTTATCGTGTTTTGCTTTGCTCGTCTTGTAAGTTCTTCGGCTGTCTCTTTACTAGTTTGGGATTTTACTGTCATACATTCATCGTACTTTTCTTTGTGTTATCTGAGGTGCTGATACAAGTTTGTCATGTTGCCTCGTGTTGTTGCAACTTTGACTTTGCATATTTTACACAGTGGCTCTCTCTGTTCGGTGTCAGTCCGCCTAAAGCCAAAATATTGCCGTACAACATTTTTTTTTTTAGCCATCAGTTCACCGTCACCCGACTCCATATCCATTCCCACCTGGGCTGTCGTCGAGATGTCACACATATGTCTTCTTGTAAAATGTGCGGGGTTCTTCAAGAGAGTAGTTGTTGTATGGGCCAGTTGTGGCTTTGAGTGGCGCAGTGAGAATTGAGGTGTGGTGTTTGGATAAAACCCTGTGAAAAGTAATCGTTCATGTAATCGCATGATCTGACATCGCGATTGCGATTAGATTTATGGTGCAGCCCTAATGGTAACCTTTGCATTGTCAGCCAGTCTTATTTGTCTGTAATTGGTTACAGTCATGGTTACTGATGACTGAGTGGAGGGGGGTGTCGCCAGGTGAGCGGAATGAAGGCCTGGTTGAGTATCGGGCTCCATTGCTACTCGGGATAGGAAATGACTTCCTGGGAAGGCCAAAGGGGCTTGATGATGATGGAACTTCTGTAGATGCGGCTGATTGTACGTGCTTCGTCCTGTGGTGGAGTTTGACACTTTTGCCTTTGTGCTGGTTAGCGCCTCAGATTGACCCCAACGTATCAGACCTGGAATGAGCCCCAGTGTTTTAGCATTAAATGCTAAAGGTTTTTTCTCTTTCACCTTTCATCTTCTCTTGACATGCCCCTCTCTCCTCTACGGGCAGACCCCAGCTATTTTACTGCTAACCAGATAGTGGCATATTTGGATTTTACAGTCTTGTGTTTTTATATGTCTTGTACTTTTAAGACTGGGAAATTTACTGTGTTAACACACAGCGTTAATTTTCAAGTCGTCATGTATTACTGTTTCTTTAATCACGTCAATGCGCATATTTTGATTTCCGAATGGGAATATAGTATGAACAATGATTTTTAATAGAGTCCTATAATACTCCTTCCTGGTTCTAAATGATATGAGAATTTAGGTCATGAGAATCCCAGAATTCAAAGCTAAAATCAAAACATTCAATTAGCGTCACCTGGTGCAGCTAATTTTATCTGGTTGACTTCATTTTAAAAACAGTAATCATCAGACTGAGGTTTGCATAGGATTTGCAGTATTTTTTTATTATTTTTTTAGAAGGCTTATGCCTTAAAATGTTAAGATCCTTCATGTTAAGTGCACTTTCAGAGGTTGTCAGGCATTTAATTTTGGAACCTTTTGCCAAATAGGTATTGGAGTTTAGATTGATCACGCGGTCAGAATTAGCGTGTTGATCCACCTGTTTAGTGCCTGTCATATATGTATATGGTATATGCCATTAATTGTACTCCACAACCTACACTACAGACCCTTTCCAAAAAATTTGAATATCATGAAAAAGTTGTTTTGTTTTTTTTTTTACATAACTCCATTCAAAACATTAAACTTTTATAGACTATAGATTCAGGGTCCACAACTTAAACGACTTCAAGTACTTAGTTGTTTATTTATACATAATTTGGGCTTCCAGCTCATAAAACCCATGAAAACAGGAATTCAAAAAATTGGAATACTGTGAAGAATGTTTTAAACTGAGTGTCACACAGGTTTCCCCAGGTGTCCCTAAATTGCTTCATTTTGGTTAAATTGTCTCAAGTTAGGTTCAATATGGGGAAGACTGCAGACTTGACAACTGGTCAGAAGAGCATCATTGATACCCTCCATAGTATGGGTAAGCCACAAAGGTTCATAGCTAAGGAGGCTGACTGTGTCCAAGCATATCAATGGAAAGTCTAGTGGAAGGGCAAAATGTGGCAGGAGAAGATGCACCAGGAGAAGAGATGACCATGGGCAGGAGTCAGTTTCAAAAACCACCACATTCAGACACATCCGGGAGATGGGCTACAATTGTCGGGTTCCTCAGGTCAAACCACTTCTGAGTCTGAGTCAATGTCGGAAGCGTCTCAACTGGGCCAAGGAGAAGAAGGACTGGACTGTTGGCCAGTGGTCCGAGGTCCTCTTTTCCGATAAAAGTAAAGTGTGCCTTTCATTCAGGAATCAAGGTCCAAAGGTTTGTAGGAAGATGGGTGAGAAACAGAACCCAAGCTGCCTGAGGTCCAGTGTGAAATATCCACAGTCAGTCATGATTTGGGGTGCAATGTCCAGTGCAGGTGTTGGTAAACTCTGCTTTCTTAAATCCAAGATCACCGCAACAGTGTACCAGAATGTTTTAGAGGACTTCATGATTCCTTATGCTGAGGATCTGTATGGAGATGCAGATTTCATCTTCCAGCAGGACCTGGTCCCTGCCCATACCGCCAGAAGCACCAAAACTTGGTTTGATGGCCATGCCATCACAGTTCTTGACTGGCCAGCCAACTCGCTGGAGCTAAACCCCATTGAGAATCTATGGCGTATTATCAAGAGGAAAATGAGGTCCACCAGACCCAAAAACAAAGAAGAGCTGACAGCAAGCATCAAGGAAATCTGGGCTTCCATATCTTCCAGGCAATGCCACAGGCTGATGGCCTCAATGCCACGGTGCATTGAGGCAGTGATTAAGGCAAAGGGATTCCCAACCAAGTGTTGAAGATTGACATATCGTTTTGAAAGTACCATATTTTGATTGATTTGATGTGATCCTAATTTCTTTCTTTTTTTTCTGCAAAAACTGAGAAGTAAATATTCTAATTTTTTGAATTCCTGTTTTCGTGGGTTTTATGAGCTGGAAGCCCAAATTGTGTACAAATAAACAACTAAGTACCTGAAGTCGTTTAAGTTGTGGGCCTTGAATCTATAAACTATGAAAGTTTAATGATTTGAATGGAATTATGGAAATAAATCACCTTTTCCATGATATTCAAATTTTTTGGAAACGGTCTGTATATTACCAAAAGTATTGGGACACCTGCCTTTACACATACATGAACTTTAATGACATCCCATTCTTAAAACATAGGCTTTAATATGGAGTTGGCCCACCCGTTGCAGCTATAACAGCTTCAGCTCTTCTGGGAAGGCTGTCCACAAGGTTTTGGAGTGTGTTTATGGGAATTTTTGACCATTCTTCCAGGAGAGCATTTGTGAGGTCAGGACCTGATGCTGGATGAGAAGGCTTGGCTTGCAGTCTCTGCTCTAATTCATCCCAAAGGTGTTCTATCGGGTTGAGGTAAGGGCTCTGTGCAGGCCAGTCAAGTTCCTCCACACCAGACTCACTCACCCATGTCCTTATGGACCTTGCTTTGTGCACTGGTGCGCAGTCATGTTGGAACAGGAAGGGGCCATCCCCAAACTGTTCCCACAAAGTTGGGAGCATGGGGGGAAAAAAGCCAAAGTGGCTTTGAACGCTGCAGCATTAAGAGTTGATTTCACTGGAACTAAGGGTCCAGTCCCAACCCCCGAAAAACTACCCCGCACCATAATCCCCCCTCCACCAAACTTTACACTTGTCACAATGCAACCTGGCAAGAACCGTTCTCCTGGCAACCCACAATCCCAGACTCGTCCATCGGATTACCAGACAGAGAAGCGTGATTCGTCACTCCAGAGAACATGTCTCCACTGCTCTAGAGTTCAGTGGCTGTGTGCTTTACTCCACTGTATCCGATGCTTTGCATTGCACTTCGTGATGTAAGGCTTGGATTCAGCTGCTCGGCCATGGAAACCCATTCCATGAAGTTCTCTACACATTTTTCTTGAGCTAATCTGAAGGCCATACGAAGTTTGTCTGTAGCTATTGACTCTGCAGACAGTTGCTGACTTATGCACGCTGTATGCTTCGGCATCTGTTGTCCCTGCTCTGTGATTTTACGTGGCCTACCACTTTGCAGCTAAGTTGCTATTGTTCCCAATTGCGTCCACTTCATTACAATACCCCTAAATTTCACAAATGGACTTATTGCACAGGTGGCATCCTATCACGGTACCACTCTTGAATTCGCTGAGCTTCTGAGAGACCCATTCTTTCTCAAATGTTTGTAGAAGCAGTCTGCATGCCTAGGTGCTTGATTTTATACACCTGTGGGTATGGAAGTGATTTGTGAATTCAGTGATTTGGAGGGGTGTCCCAATACTTTTGTGTATATGGTTTTAGCACCTGTCCACCACTGCAGACTCTTTGATATGTGAGACAATAACTTAAAAAAACTTTTTATGGGTGAGGAACTAAAACTGATTACATTTTGAACCAGTTGTTCAAAAATTGAAGCAGTGCCAGATAGTGATAGCAAAAAAGGCCAGTTTTGGAATTGGTCTCGTTAATATGAAAACTCAGAATTTTTGATAGAAGTTTTTCAAACTTTGCAACAACACTGTATGGGCACCAAAGTAGAGGTGATTAAATTTTGAGGCAGATCTCCCTAAAACAGAAGTGACTCCACTTAGTGGCAGCAAAAGGAAGGTGAGAGCAGATGACATTTGGCCTTGTGAATATGATGTCAAAACATATGAATACTGATGACTTTTATTGCTGATCTACATCTGACTTAATTTTCAGTGAAATTGCCCCAAAACGCAGCAACACTGTGTAGCAGTGAAAGATGGAAACAGTAGCTGTAGAAGACACTTAGTCTTGTGAACAGAGTGACTCTAAAAGTATTACAGGGATCTTTTTCAGGTTGAATATCTGAACCTGGTCAGGTTTTGAGATAAACTGGAGTAAAATTGAAACAACAGTGCTTAGTGATAGTAGAGAGAAGGAAGAGATGATTAGAGGCTTTTCCTTGTGAACAGAATCAATTAGTCATTATTTACTCTATTTACTCCATTTGATCTTTGATGGTTTTTTATTACTGCTTCACAAAAACATTAAATGAATGAAAATCTGCGCCTACAAATGTACAATTAGTCAGATCCAAAACTGCAACGGCAGTGGGCAGCAAAACTGGAACTGCCAAGAGAGTGCAGCCTAGAGTGAGAACGACAGCTCTTTTCTATTTTAGGCCCTGTTCACTCCTGGCATTACATGCATCCTGGGTGATCCGATCACAAGTGGACAGCTCTAGGTACAGGTGTGAACGCACCCGAAAGGGATTGAAGACGCATCGAGATCTGATCAATCTGATAGTTCAAACCACATTTGAGGGTGGTCTGGGATGCATATGGCCACATTCTTACAGCAGTGTGAGGGCAGAAGTGTCCTGGGCCACCTTAAAGGACCGTCTGCTCAGCTGACACCCTCGTGTGGGCGCAAGTATGTACAGATTCATTAGACGTGCAAGCGGTATTTGACATACACTGCCCGGCCAAAAAAGAAGTTGCCATTTGAATTTATATCAGCAAATACTTAAGAGGCAATGACTGGATCATTATTACAGCTCAGCAACGTTATGCAGCAATAAAGTGAAGTCAGCTGAGTACCCGAATCTACTGACTGGCCAGGTTAGACCTCTATCCATCATCAATGGATTTTTTTTCTTCCCTGTTGGCATGGGCATATTCCAGGACAAGGACGCCAAGATTCATTGGGTTCGAATTGTCAAAGAGTGGTTGAGGGAGCATGAGAAATCATTTTCACGCATGACTTGACCACCACAGAGTTGTGACCTTAACCTCACTGAAAGTCATATGGATGTGCTGAAGGAGGCTTTATGGAGTGGTTCAACCTGAGAAATGAATACGGATCTGGATGAAAATAAAGGGTGAGATGTTTCATAAGCTTGTTGAAACAATGACATGACAAACGTGTCCCATAATTAAAGCTAAAGGTGGTCCAACAAAAAATTCAAATGGTGACTTTTTCGGCTGGGCAGTGTATGATTTACGATATGATTTACGTCAGTCAGTGCAGAGTGGGCCATTGTGTAGCAAATTGCATTGTGAACAACAGCTCGTCTTTTTCCCTCCAGCACTAAAAAATTGTTTGAGTCTCCTGGGATGTTGGTCTAGTATCGGACTTTCGTGACACATTCAGATGGAAACATCAAAGTGTGCATCATTAATGTTACACGCAAATTCGGGAAAAATAGGTTATGTAAGCAATGATTTATTAGATGTTTTGGAATTTACACAGATTGTATATTTAATGTGCACTTTCATGAAGCCTTCTTATTTATGTCAAAACTGCTCCACACTTTATTAATATTGGTGATTACGAAATTACTTGAATTTACAAAATTTAAAGCATGTAGGATGGACACAAGTTTAATACCACAAATGTAGGTATTAAAATCCATGCCTATAATGTGAAAAGTTGAACATTATTGTGAAACATAGTTTGAATTAAGAAATTCCTTTTGGAGTATGTGAAGGGGAAAAAAAATATGTAACGACCATCAAATGAAAATCACATTATTACGAATATACAATTTAAAGACTTTTCATAGAAGTTAAATGTTAAGATATAATACCCTTTATGAAATTAAAAATAGAAGGGCACCTTAAGTATTGAAATATTTATGAATGTATAGATTAATTTCATTTTGAGTATTATGACGTTAATTACAAACATCTTAGGCTGTTTGTTTACCCTGGAATGTGCCAATAGCTTTTGACGACTTCTCCTTCTTTTAATGTTTGGCAGATTCTGCATACGGAAATGATTTATGTGCTTATTTAAATAAGCTACAGGAAAATGAGATCCGATTACAAGTGGTCAGTCAAGACTCATGTGGCAACGTATGACAGTGCCAGGTGTAAATGGGCGTATTTAGCGCTGTCCACTTGTGATTACATCACCCAGGGCGTATGTTAATGTCAGGTGTGAACAGGGCCTTAGACTTGTGTTTTGCAGCATTCAACAGAACGCTAATGCTGCCACTCAGTTTTTTGCTACTCATTGACGCCTGCCATGATGTCATGCACATACACTTTGTAGCAGAAATGTAAAAACAGGGGTTACGGTCTGAAAGTATTTTACGCTTTTAACAGCAGCTAGGGCCCACTCTGCACTGATAGACGTTCTGACATAAATCATATGTCAAATACCACTTGCACGTCTAATGAATTTGTATACACTTGCTCCCGCACGAAGGCGTCAGCTGAACAGACGGTCGTTCAACGTGGCCCAGGACACATTCGCCCTCACACTGCTGTAAGAATGTGGCCACATGCGTCTCAGACCACCTCCGAATGTGGTTTCAATCCCTTTTAGGTGTGTTCACACCTGTAATTAGTGCTGCTCACTTATAATTTTCAGTTTATAATAGAATAATATAGATTTGCCATAAGATTTCTTGCATGACCTTGAGAGTCAGAAAGTATGAGTGTCACGCCAGATGCATGAGAGTTGGCAACTTTGTATATCCACTATATTTTATATGTCTCTATTTTAAGATCTCCTAGTCACTATTTTATGTGTCCTGTTTGTGCTAGTGATTCTTTCCAGAAAATTAGGATAGGTTTGTGAGAGATGGCAGGGTGCAGGTGAGGTACAGGGCCATCATAGTGGACCCTTAGGGTGATTTTCCCACAGTGCCTGGCCCGACCGTGCCAAATCAATTTTGCGTAATATTAATAATAATATTAATAATTTGCATAATATATAATAATTAGGGGCGGCATGGTGGTGCAGTGGTTAGCACTGTCGCCTCACACCTCTGGGACCCGGGTTCGAATCCCCGC
>JAODJX010000097.1:19733427-19758031 GCA_026776945.1 Isichthys henryi | reverse complement strand
TAAATTACATTTTCAAACACAGACATTAAAACACATTCAGAGGGGAATACAAATAACCACCTAATTGGTGGGGAAAGATTCTGCAAATTGTCATGCAAGTCAAACGTACAATAAATGAGTAAGTATACTTTCAGATCTACATGTGACAAGGACTGGCAGCATTCCAGTAAAAACACTTTTATTGTCTTGTACATTTCCAGGTGATCCATCCTGTAGTTCTAGAAATTGTAGGAGTTGGTGAGTGTGGGGACGAGTACCTCTTAGATAACCGGACCAAATGACAGGGATATCCAGGGAATGCAAAGCTTCCAACAGCACCAAATCTAGTTGCCAAGATGTGCAATTTAAAAAAAAAAAAAACCTTTAACAACCCTACTTATAATACAATGCCCTCTCTTGTCTTATTGCCATCTGTTTATCGAGCCTTTTTTGAAAGCATTGAAATTCAGCTTGTACTTGCTTGCAAGTAATATTTTTGTTGAAAATAAATATGTATATCACAAGTTTTAAGTTAAACTATTAAACATAAATTAAAACATGGGACTTTCTTGGAAACTTGAGAATTTTTCCAAAAGCGGAATTTGCAGTATTTGTTTTATGTATAGAACTCTTTCTCCCAAATAGGGCACCAAAAATCAAGCAGCACTAAACTAGATATATTTTTTAATCTTTCATCTTTTTTTGCATGTAACCCTCAATAAACTAGCTATTTGTATGATAAGTGTATATTTTTGCCCAATTTTGATTAGCTTTGTCATTTTCTTGCATCCCATTAACTATTGCACTGGATTCAAGGGAATAGTTTTGTTTATTACAGAAATTAATGGAAAGACTGCAACATTATCCCTGAGGCAAAATTAACACTGTTACATGAAAATGATGTCTTTAGGTACAAACGTGTAAGGCAAAAATGTTACGAGACCAAGAGAGACGGTTCCATCACACTGTATGACTCATGCATCATACGGCAGAAACTGCAGTAAAAATACTTTGACTTGACACGATAGTAAATCTCTGAGTTTCACTATATGGTAAGTGACGTTTAGCTCAAATTTATAAACATGCCTTCACATGTTCAGTCAAAGACCAATCAAATAAAAAAAAAAAATGTGTAAGAATTGTCTAGGACGGATACTTGACCTGAAACCGGCATCATTCGCACATTGCTTAATGAAATGATTTGGAATATTTTCATCTGCTCACAAGATGGGGCATCACTTGTCATCTCCCAAAGGTGCCTCACAGCTTGTTGCCATGGCAAGAACACAGCAATTAAAAATGTTGAGTCCTGACAATGGGAAAGGGGGAAAAACGACGGCGTGCACTAGCTTGATCCTTTCTTGGAATTTAATATGCCTCAGTTAGCTCTTTCCTGGATGTCGTTTGTCTTTTCGCGCACGCGGCGGCTTACACAGAAGGTTTTTGCTGTTCTTATCACGGAGAGCTGTGCATTTCATTGGCGTGTAAAAGCACACGGGGACAATAAAATGAATCGGTCGTCTGGCTCCAGAAAATGTTGATCCAACAGCGACCCTACTGAGATTGGGAGGCGTGGCAGCTCCAGCAAACGAGAACTCCGTCTGCAGGGTGGGCACCCGATTCAGCCCAGTGCGGAGGTGTTTACGTTTCTCAGCCCCTAGTGACCTTTCCGCATGACTTCGAAACAATACTGCTATAATGAAACGGAACATCTTGATTACAGAACTGTTCGGCTGGCCTTCCCCTTTGGGGGGGGGGGGTGTTTCGTGGCAGACTGTACCATGCCCATAGTAGGGGATAATGAGATTTTGTTGCTGTGACGTGGGCAGACTGTCGTGTATCTGAAATGTAGACATTTCCCAGAACAGGGAGTCATTATGTATCGGCAAACAGCATTTCTGTTTTTGCTGATACCTGAGCTGGTCTTCTGCAGTTATGGCACCATATTGCTTGGTTCTCTTTTCTAGTTTTGCCAATCCGGCTTTGAAATACACATTTCTGTACAATGTGTTACGGCCACATTTGCCAGACATTAACTCTGACAATGTATCCATATTTTAATGTTATTGTTTGATTTTGTTAATTTTGTTCCTCCTTGTAAGTGTTTTCTAGTAAAATAGATACTTGTTGTCAAAAATATATAGCAAAGCAGCAAAGTATTACTCCCATGTTTGTTTAAGGCAGAGTCTACAAAATAATTGCAGGCAACATTTTGATAGCATAGATAAGTCGTCTAATTTCTTTGTATGAAACAATGCTCACAGAAATTCTACATCCCAATAAAATATTTTTCACATTAACCAATTTGAGATCAGTGATTAAATCAGTTGGATGAAATCAGAAAACGGTAGCACGAAGTGGTTTGGCCCTTGGCTTCATCAGTCATGATCATTTCTTTCCATGCAAATGCGTAAACAACAATGAGCGCAGTGGTGTGGCTGTCTCTCATGTTGGTGGCTGCTTGTATCTCATTCCACCTTGTGATCATGGCGTGCATCTGCACGCGCTTGCTGTAGAGGCTTCGTCAGCTCCAGCAAACACCGGTGGTTTCCGCACTCCCCTGGCCTGCGGTTTGAGGTGCTGCTGACCTCGTTTCTTGCATGTTGTTGACTTGGCATCCGTTGCACCACACCCTGCGCAGATGGGATCCAGCTCCAGCATTGCTTTTGACATAGCTGAGTGGTTCTTGACCCAATTCTTAACTCTCCCTCAAGCTAGTCCACATTTTGTGTTCTACCCTTCCTCCAGCACACCTGTCTTTTTTTTTTCCTTTTACTTTTTGGCTAATAATAAAGTCCTTTATTGACGGTTTCAGCCACGCAGGTGGTGATCTAGAAGGCAAAGCAGACTCAGAGAGACTGAGAGCTGCATTGAGAGCCACTGAAGTAGCCTACTGGGTAAGCTACCCTCTCACAGTCTCTCTCTACCTCTTCCTCTGACCCCCTCCCCCTGTACCCCTGCAGGAAAGAGTTCGTCGAGGGCTGCAAGGCCATCAAGGCAGACAGCTTAGATAGCATCTGTGCACGCTTCCCTTGCATGTTACTAGAAGCCCAGGTGGAGGAGAAGTTCAAGGACCTGTACCGCTTCACCTTCCAGTTTGGGCTGGACTCGGAGGAGGGGCAGCGCTCGCTGCATCGGGACATCGCCATCGCGCTCTGGCGCCTGGTCTTCACCCAGGACACTCCGGCCATCCTAGACTGCTGGTTGGACTTCCTGACGGAGAATCCCTCGGGGGTGAAGGGCATCTCACGGGACACGTGGAACATGTTCCTCAACTTCACTCAGGTCATTGGGCCGGACCTCAGCAACTACAGTGAGGACGAGGCCTGGCCCAGCCTATTCGACACCTTCGTGGAGTGGGAGGTGGAGCGACGGAAGAAGGAGGACGCCTTGGCCAAGAGGCCCCTCGGAGACCCCAGCACAACGACACCAGGCTCGGAGGATGAGGAGGCAGACGAGGGCAGCCAGATTGGCCACTGACTGATCTGGGATTGCCAATGAAAGACTCACTAAAAGTAAAACTGCATCTGTGAAACTGTTACCATTATTGTTGTTATTATTTTGATTTTTTTTTAATGAGGTGTGGGTGGGTATGTGAGGGACTGGGGTAATTTCTTAACTACCCTAATATGCCTTGTTTTATGAAAGGGCTCTAGAATATTGTATAACGATGCCAGGTTGTTTTATTTAAATTATTATTTTTTATTTTTGTTTGGGTAACTGGATGTGTTGTTCTTTTTAAACTCTGATATCCCCCTACACTTAAGATGATGGTGTCTGGCTCATTGGGGGGGGGAGACCTGGGTGTAGGGTCACCACATTTCTCCAGGTGATAACGGATGGTATTATGGAATTTGGTAGGACCAGAACTCATGTGTTTTTAACCGAGGGAGACAATAATGGATTGAAAAAAAGTTGAAATTTCCTGCAGTTATGTCATTTCAGTTCCATTTTTATAACATGCAGTGGTTTATTAAAAATAAAAGTTCATCCAGTGGACCATGAAATGAAACTCCATTAATTTTGTCATTATACCCTCTTTTGATCACTTCCTTCAAAAACAAACCTGCACCTTGCTAGTTTTAGGTAAATTTTTAACGCAGGTTTTTCCTGCAGGAGATAGTTCAGCCCTGAATGCAGTTAATGCTCCCAAATGCAGAATGTTAAAGGCTTCTGAAGTGCTAAATTCTGGTCCTCGAATGGCTGGAGCTAGTTTTACACGGACGGTGCCATGTCTCATGTCATTTTGCTCCCACCAATGCTCTATATTGTAGGCCAGTGTTCCCCAACCCAGTCCTCGAGGAACTCCGGCAGTCCATGTTTTTGCTCTCTCTCAGCTCCAAGCACTCCTGATTGGCTGGGAGCTGAGAGGAAGCAAAAACATGAACTGTTCGGGGTTCCCCGAGGACTGGGTTGGGAAACACTGCTATAGGCCATCCCAGGTAAACAGACAGCTTCTGTGGGAAACTTGGTATCCAAAAGACAAGCAAGAATATCTTGTGATTTTAGTTAATTACAGCTCTTCTTCCTAATTGGATACAACTCCATTTCCAAAAAAATTGGGATATTGTGTAAAATATAAATAAAAACAATGCAATGATTTGCAAATCATATAAACCCATATCTAATTGGAAATAAACGAAGATGACGTATCAAGTGTTGAAATTGAAATTTTTTGAAAACGGGGTTGCACAAGACCTCTGTGATAAGACGAATACCCCCCCCCACACCTTAAATGCTGCCAGTTATCAAGTAGATATGCTATTCCTAATTTTATTATTATTGTTATTATTTTTGATTAAATGTATTTTATTGACTATCCATTGACTTTTTAAATTCTAATAACAGCACAGAATTGTCCTGAGTTGTGATATTGCTGTTGAATGGTTTCTGGTGTGTAAATTGTTTTTTTTTTTTTAAAAAAAAAAAAAAAGAAAAAAGAAAAACCTTGTTCCTTTTCAGTAACTTTACTAGAATGGAGGCAAAGGTTGGAAATTTTATCTTTTACTTGAGAATCAGAGCGATTTATCTCTTTATTTACTGACATTTTTGGGGGAATTCGATAGGCTCCTAGGTCCATTGAATTACAGCAACAACAACATTAACGGCGCACATTCTTCTTGACTCATCAGACATGTGGTCGTGCATCTTGGTAGATTTCCCTACATGTGTGTCATTGGTGGGACTACAGAATGCATAGTTATGATTGAGGTATAACACTTGCTGTGTTTTTATGCATAGCAAGCTGGGGAATTTGCTAACATAAAGAATTACTAAACGGATATCACCGTGGGAAAAACAAGGAAATGTATCCTTTTTCAGCTGTGGTGGTAGGCGTGAAGGTGGTGGGTTAACTCAAATGTGGGGATTGGGTGCTGGACACATGGTTTGGTGTGTCATGAACATCCTGTGTTGTGAAACAGGCTAGGGGCTCGAATCTGACATCCGGTGTGTTTGTGTGTCTGTACTGCTTTCCAATCTGGGGGCTGAGGAGGTGTGTAATGGGCGATGTGATCCTTCTCCTGTGCCCATGCATGTGAAGCAGGAGCATTTATGAAAACGGGGGGGGGCTTATTAAAATGAAAATGAGAGCACATTATTGTAACTAATTGGTGTACATTTTTTGAGGGTGGGGGCTAAAGTAATTTGTGTTTCTGTTTCAAGCAATTACTGATAGTCCGTCTCACCAAGCAGTCCCCTAATCACAGGTAGCGTGGAGGGGTATTCACAAAAGATTGTGCAATTTGTACTTTTCAGTTGTGCACAGTGCAAAGTCAACCAGGACCCCAGAAGTGTCACTGTGTCTTAGTGTCACCAAATGTTTCTCGAAAGTCTTAAAATAGTGAGATCAACTATTACAAACGACTGAAAATTCTGTATGTAAAAAATATATCAATGAATGGTGGACAAAGGTTATTGCCGTAAAATGTATTTCACGTTTCACATTCGAAAACTTGTTAATTTTGAGTAAACGTCGTTCTGACTGACCACTAATGCTGTATCGGGAAACTAGACATCGCATCGCAGCTCAGGCACGTCGTAGCATGTCCCACTTCTACAGTGTTTCTAGGAGTCGGAGTGATTTTGGATAAAAGGCTCCTCCTTTCCTAACCAAACGAAAGTGTGAATGCCATTGTGTGGAAAGCAGGAAGACACGTGCCCTTCCACGCCGCGAGACTCCCGTCCCGTACGGAAGACGGGGCGACTGCGAGGGGGGCGTTTCCATGGCCGCGCGCTGCACGCCATTGGCCGTCGGCTCTCCTGGTAACCGGCGTAACCCGTGTCAACACACCGAAGGCTCACGAGTCTCAATGTTTTTATTATCTAGCCATTTGGGGTCGTTTTCAACGAGATGACATGGACCGTAAGTTTTTTAAAAAAGAAACTGTCTTCTGGTGCACCTTGTGTTTTGGAGATCGCACAAGAAATGCTGATGAACCGTGAAAATGAAGCACTACTGAGCTATCTTACTTGTATTCTTAAAACCAGACCTGTTCAAATAACAAAGACGTTAGTGTACGTTTAGCAGGAGTTACTATACCCTGTAATATGTAGTAATAACTCGTAGCTTGTGTAAATGGAACGCATGTGCCTTACACTAGTACGGGTTGCTCCATGAAACAAAGCTAACCGATTAGCTAGCATAAAAGTTAGGCCTTCGTTGTATCCGCGGTGTGGACTTACTTATGAATGCTGCAAAATGATTTCTTCACTGGAGGAGATCGGTATCTACCCTACGTCCGCAGCTTACGCTTATACCATTTTATTCCACATATAAAATTAAACAAAACCGTGATACCACATTTATTATCATCATACGCCGTTCCGATGTCTTTATATGTCATTGCGCTCTGTTGTTCTGGACGTCTTTGTATTTCTCTATAATTTAAACACTTTCTTTTTACATGCCGAAACACAGGGGTATCCGAAAGAAACGGCACCAGACCCAAGGCAAAAGAGGTAGGCCCTCCCGCTGTGATTTAACTTATTTTACATACTGCAACTAATGTGCACGGATGTGGCGAATCAAGTTCACTTCATTATCCAGGCAGCGATTTCATTATCATTTTAATGATATATGGATATGGATTATTATCTTTATGGATAATTCGTAACGGTTAATATAAGGAATTGGCTAAACACCTATTTTACTATGGCTACTCAGAGGACGTGACTTGTGGCAATGATTTATCCTTTGTAAGATTACACCCACACGTAGAAGTTAGTACAGGTGTCGCGCTGCACACGTCGTATGTCCAGCAGCCTGCAAAACGTGCGGATATACCACAATATACAAATCCAAGACTTTTTTCCCTCGTTCTCCTTTTTTCCTGCTGATGCTGGTGATTGCCATCTCTACTCCTTTCTGTCCTTTTCTGTCCCTTACAGATGCCGTAGTTGACTGTGAAAGACTGTAAGAGTGCTCCTGACTTCCGCTTCTTTCTGCATGGTTGTCATTACTCTTTAGTTTATTTGTCTAATTTGTTTGCACTCTTGCGACATAAACAGTCGTAGCATTTTAAAGCATTTTTTTGTACTCGTCTCCAAAGTCGAATGCATTAGGCTTTTATTGTTCAGCTGTATTTTAGACTGAGTTATTGTCTGAAGTTTTAATGTTCAGCTCTTTCTTACAACATGAACATGTTTTTATTCTGCTTCTGATTAAATTTTAGGTCGGTTTCTGAATTCATAACGTTATTCTTATTTATTGATATCCTTTGTACCGTCTGGATTCTCTTATTGCACACTATTAATCTGCATTTCTTGCGAGTTGCGTTCGCCTTAAATTCCCCGTCTTGTCACTTTCAAGGGAAGTCACGGGAGCCTGGGTGGAAGGTTCGCAGCAACAAATATTGAAGAGAAGCTCGATGAATATTTAACCGTCCTTCAAAAGAAAAACAGGTTAGGTGTGACTATAAAGTGTGCTCGGAGCGTCTCCTGTTACCAGACGAGGCGCCTTTGTGCCCATCCTTCTGATTTGTGAGCTGTGATCGGTTCTCTGAATGAGGTGATGCAACTCGACAGATGCTTTGTTGACAAAAGAAGGTGATAGCTTCGCTTCCGTTGCTCATTGTCGTGTCTTTCCAATCCCCTCTGTGAGTTCAGATTGCCCCAGGGTAGATCCATTTAGCATGTGTAGAAAATCCCGCAGTTTGTGCATGATGACCATGTTGGTTATATATGTTGGTTATATCTCAATGCTGCATGTACCNNNGAGATGGCGGATACATGTATTTCTCTTAGCTGACAATTCTGCAGCAACAGGACTGGCAAAGTATACCTTCAGATATGGGCAGATCCTGAGGACCAAAGATCCAAAGCAGATTGAGCTTGAGCGTCTGGAGCAGGGCTTCTCCATATATGTGAACGGCGCAAACTCTGAGGGAAGCAGCAGGCAGCCCAGGAGGCGCAGCCAGAAGCCTGAGTGGCAGCCCCCCGCAACGAGGGCCACCACCGCGGCCGGTGAGCGGCACAGACCCCCCCCCTGCCAGAGGCCCAGCTGCACTTCCTCTACGGCACCTTCCTGGTGCCGCCGCGCGCTTGCAGATCCGCCTGCAGATCCTGAGTCCAGTTTCCGATCTGCGTCCTCCCCAAATCACCGAATGTGAGGCTTTTATGAGCAAATGATGGGGAAAAAGCCATCTGTGCTTTTTTTAATGTCTTGCTTTTCCCAAGCACTAGATATTGGCATCTCTCTTCGAAATGATTAAACGAATCGATGCTTAATTTGCCAACTGCACAAGGACGAGTACACGTTCATTGGACTGCTTCTGTTCACATATCCCATCATGCTCTCCTTTGAGACATAAGCAAGTTTGTGGTCTGCGCACAAGGACAGCTATTTTTTTGGGGGAGGGTTAAGATCCTCACCCCTGGGTCCAACAGAGATATGACTATTCTGCTGAGAACAGGATTCATATTGGTGATAATCTGATCACAGGCACAGAGACCTAACCCACTGAGTCACATACTGCCCCCCTGTGGATCCTGTCGATTGCGTGAATGTTATCATATGCAGTCATTCTTGTACATCCGTCTGTATTTTATTGTTAAACGGTATCTTTGACTTCTTCCCTGTAAGGATCGAGATGCATCCAGAGTGACTTGCATCCTCACTCCCAGCCAATTGATACCTACATATATTTTTTATCCTCCAATTGTTTGGATTAGATGTTTCCAGAAGGATTGCTGGTCTAGCAGAAGATCTGCAAGATATTGAGAGGGTTCGAAAAGGGAGGAGTCAGACCGCTCCCGAAAGAGTGCAGCGGAAAGAATGGATTCAGGTAGGCTCGGCTTACTGCTAAAATTGTCAGCTGGACCCGACAGATTGAGCAGGTCTCTGTGGTTCTCTGTAGGTGATCGTGATGAAGTTCCACTGCTCAGCACAGAGCCAGTGAAAGTTATGTATGATATATCAAGCAGTGATGGAGAGAAACCAGGCATGTTAAAGCCATAGGGGGTGGGGTTTTCGTGTGCTGCCAATCACTGACCAATGGGAGCTGCCTATTGGATTAAGCCTCTCTGTGATTGGCAGCATGCAGCCGGACCACCCACTGTAAGACTAAGAGCCTAATGTTCTTGTATCACTTTTTAAAATAGGATTGCGGAGGAAGAGATTAAATTTAGAGATGGCCGCACCGGCCAAACTCTGAATCATTTAGAATCTTCTTCAAATTTTAATATGTCTTCGTAGACTTCGGTTCATCTTAAGGCAGAGGAGGGACCGTCTCTACGCATTCGCCCAGAGTGCCACTACTCCGAGAACTTCGAGCCCTACGAGAGCATCGTGATGGAGGTAAGGGGGTCACTGGCATCCCTGGTCCTGTGGCCATTCCTTTGGGTGACATGTTTAAGTGGTATCTGTCCTCTGTGTGTCTGCCTCCCCCCGTAGCACTCAGGAGCTCAGTCACCTCACAGAGACCCTCGGGCGGTCCCCAGGCCTTTCAGTGCCAGGATGGAGAGACGAGGTAGTCAAGGTGACCAGGAACGTGGGGAAAGGGTCCTCCTCAACATGGATGAAGTCAAGGTCTGTACACCTCTGACTTTGTGAGGTTCAGCCATGCAGCTATGTGGCAGCAATGGGGTTACTACTGAGACCGGACCCCTTATTGCAACATACAGTATACTTCAGGTGTCAGTGGCTAACATTGCTGAAGGTCACTTTGAATTTATAGCTGATGCTGGAGAAGTAGGGGGCAACTGGACTGAGTTCAGGGATGGGCTGTGTTCTAGAAGCCAATCAGGGATGGACAGAGTTCTAGAAACCAATCAGGGATGACCTTGTTCCCTACCTCTTTTATTAGATGTTGCGGCGGAGCCTGGAGGCCAGTGTGAGCGTGAGACATGGCAGCCGCGATTCAGCGGGGGAGGAGTCTGAGGAGGAGTGGGTAGAGGAGCAGATCGAGAGGGAGGAGAGTGCAGAGAGCCTGGAGGAGCTAGGCCTTCCCTCTAAAATGCCTGCCTCGAGCCTGCAGCCCAGCGAGCCCCCCAGCTGCCATCTCGACCCCGGAGACCTGATAGTGCTGGACTTTGGCCCGTCTCCAAACGGTGACCGCCTGCTGTGTATCGCGTTACACGTTAGCGGAAAACATTCCAGGAACACACATTGATGCCAGGTTCAGTGTCTGTGCCTTTCCGATGACCTGTAGTATGTTTCGTGCACTTTTTTATATATATCTGCAGGTGGAAAGATTCAGCGTTCGCTCTCGGCCAAAAGGAAAGCCAGCGTGGACACGTACATTCCGACAAAGCCGGTCCTGGTGAAGAGCAGACTGCTTGATAAGGCTCCTTCAACTTCAGGAAGAGATGCACCAAGTCAGTAGTTCCTGCCGTAATCCACCCTGGAGCTTGATGAGTTATTGGTGTGCATGTACATTGCCTGGGCCTCATTATAAATAGGCGCAGTGTCCTGGGGTGAGTCGGAATGACAGACTTTTAATCGATGCCTTGTTTTTTTCTCAGGACTGTGGAGCCGTGTGGAGCGCCCTCTGTCTGCCACCCGGAAGAGCGCGCAGGAGGGGCGGGACTCCGAGGAGGCGGCGTGCCGGGTGTTCCAGGCGCTTCAGAAAGAGAACAGCATGCTGCAGCCAGGACTGCGGGCCCTGGAGCAGGGGCGCCCGGTATAGCCCGCTGAGCTGTGGTCTCCCAGCAGAATGTCGGCCAACTCTGGGTCTGCACTAAGTAGCAAAGCTGGGCCTCTTTCTTTTAATGATTATTTACATTGAAGTTAATGACCAGTTGCGGAGCAGTTGTCCAGCTTCTCTCACTAAAATTCACGTATCCCATTTTTACACCAGTTCTTGGTTCTTTTAGATTATAACTCACACGCTCAATCACCTTTTTTTGAAAGTCTGCATGTGCTCCCTGTTGCGAGCCACCATGCATAGTTAATTTTTTTTGCTTAGTGGGAGATTTTATCCATAAAAAGGCCAGTCAGTGCTAAAAGCAATTGGGCCACAATGGAGTAACTCTGCAAATCCGGGGATTTGAACTAGCGACCTTCTGAGCACAGCATCCTAACCCACTGAGCCACACACTGCTTCCCGTATCTTTGCCCTGTTTGATCCCACTGCTGCGTTGATGACGGCACATCTTCCCCGAGGCTCACCATGTCACACCCCCCCCTTGTCCCTGCGTAGATCAGAATGTGCCAAAGGAGTGACGTCTCAGAGGCTGATGGGCAGAACGGGGTCAGCAAGGCTATGCAGAGAATCTCACTCATGGAGCCAAGGTACGCCCACAGTTGTGCTTCTCACAATATACCAACAAAGTGCGAAAGGTCTCATTTGTCACGGTGACTCAGTGTTAATTTTTTTTTCTCTTGGCTCTCTCTGCTTTCAAGTTTAATAAAATACTTTTTCTCTGTACCTCAGCCAACAGAAGAAACTGCTGAAGGCTTTGGAGAAGATTGAGGCGAACACTAATGCTGAAGACCCCCAAACGGCAGAGACCAAGACCAGCAGAGCCAGGCTGCCGGTGAGTGCGATCGCCAGCTTGTAACCTGAGAGACCAATCCGGGAAACATGGCCAAAATTGACCCCCTGCAGTAGAATTTCTCACAATGTGACAATACCTAGCTATTATAATCAGGGACCATTGCTGACAGAGCTGTGGCAGTCATGTTAATGTCTAATATATTATTAAGATTAGGTGAGTGTATTGTGCATATATTGTGTATTGTGCATGTGGGAATTAATGGCCGATGTTTTACGGCAGCAGAGGTCTCCAGTGCCAGTGGAGGTCACTCCCTCTCTCTACATAACCATGGAGATCCTGTCCAACTGGGGGAACAGCCGGCAGGTGGGGCTCACTGAGATGCAGTTCTTCTGCCTGAGGAACCGGAAGCTGTTCGTGTCTCCGCACGACCTGGACATCCGGAACGCCGACAGCCCAGGGAACCTGGGAGCGCTAGTCAATGGGAAAGCCAAGGTGATGCTTCACACACCCAGAAACTTTCCTGCAATGAGGGGGAGTCTTTCGGGTTCCTTGTCAATGGTGATTGAGCATACAGGGATAATCGTGATGAGTCGCGCCTGTACTTAATGTCCTGATCTGCTCTCCGGCCCTATATGGACAGACCACCAAGGAGCGGAACATGTGGACCTGTCCTTTTCATCCTCCGGTCCAGCTTTACTTCATTATCCGTAACCCCGAGCGATCCCCTGACTTTGGTGTCTCCAAGATTAAGATCTGGAACTACAACAGGAGCCTGAACGTAAGCAGCATGCCCCTCCGCTTTACCTGGCCACACCCCCATCCATTAATACAGCCCCCATCATCTATGCCCTGTATAGGGCTGCACCAGAGGTAGATGGTTCAGGTTCAGAAAGTACAAATCCAGACCAAGATTTTTTTTCAACCTGCCAATTGTGCATGAAGAGTCACAGTCACAGAGTACTCAACTGATTGGTTGAAACAAAACCTGGATTTTTACTTTGTGGACCTGAACTGTACACTTCAGGGCTGCACTGTGAACTATCCATCTGTCTTACCAGGAACTAAGGCAGTCTGGAGTCTTTATATAAAATCATATATGAATCAATATTTCCATAGAGTTTCAGAGTTTGTACTGGCCTGTGTGATCATTAAAAAATAGAAATAAACAAGCTTTATGTTCAAGTCTATGAGGATGAGCAGATTTATGCCCTAAAATCTTTCTTGCAGTTAATCAGAAATGTACAGTAAAATCTGGCTTGTCTGTTATTGTACTTTTCATGGGACATGAAAATAATCATTTAGAAATGTTGACACTGTGAAGCTCAGAATTGGCCTCCATGGAAAATAATTACCCAGGCCGAGGTTAGACTTTGCATCCCAGGGTACAAAACAGTCCATTATCGCGTAAAGAGCTCCATTCACCCGTATGCTCACAGACCTGGGGCAATTTACAGTCACTAGTTCATCTGATATACATTTGTGTAGACCATTAGACTTGGTACCCAGAGGAAACAACACAGTAATGAGAGGAGTGACTGGAGATTGGTTCAAAGGTAGAATGCTGATGCTGTGACAGCTGTGGTGTTGATCTCCAAAGGATACAGGGTGGCTCAAAACTAGGGTTACAGATATACATCAGTTTGTGATGTCTATGTAAGGATTATATGCTCACATTCTGGCCCATGTATTTTACTTAAATTTTCTATTTTTCAGATGGGAAATATAAATTATGACCCTTGTTTAATTTTTAATACAGTTGAATGGTAGCCCTAATTTTGTATACTGTGTTGATGCAAAAATGAGTCGTAATTGCTGCAGACTGTAGCCCAGTGGCCCTCTACTCTGCAGACTGTAGTCCTGTGGCCCTGTACCCCACAGACTGTAGATCTGTGGCCCTCTACTCTGCAGACTGTAGCCTTCTGGCCCTCTTCTCTGCAGACTGTAGTCCTGTGGCCCTGTACCCTGCAGACTGTAGACCTGTGGCCTTCTACTCCGCAAACTGTAGTCCTGTGGCCCTGTACCCTGCAGACTGTAGACCTGTGGCCCTCTACTCTGCAGACTTTAGTCCTGTGGCCCTGTACCCCGCAGACTGTAGATCTGTGGCCCTGTACCCTGCAGACTGTAGTCCTGTGGCCCTCTACTCTGCAGAACGTAGCCCTATGGCTCTTTACTCCCAAGTCGCTTCTCGTGTCACACCTGTTTCCTTCATTTCCTCTTGTAGCCCACAGATAGCTAATTGCAGTTTAGCTATTTGCTGTCTCCTCCGCTTGTAGCGTATGGATGTGTTGGACTGCCTGTGTGGCAACCCTGTGCTGTCTGGTTGGTTACAGCTGACTGGGATAACTAATTACAAGAGGAATAGATGGCTGACTGACTGGATGGATGGTTTTAACATAGATATACTACATACCTTAGGTTGTGCCTGCTATATTTAGACAGACACACTCACATGGTCATAGGTGTGGGTAGGAAGACATGAGCTGACTAACCAGACTGTGCTTTTAGAGCAGGCTGTATATCTACAATGGATGGTTTAGACATAGATATACTATGTGCCTTAGATTATGCCTGCTATATTTAGACAAACACACTCACATGGTTATAGCTGTATGTAGGAAGACCTGAGCTGACTAACCAGTCTGTGCAGTCAGTACAGTCTGTATATCTACAATGGATGGGTCCGGAGCTAGCATGGAGCGATGGACACCGAAGTGACGGTGATGATGGTGCCAGCCGAGCGTGTGGCCTTGGTTGTGCGACGCAGCTGCAGGAACACAGTGCGGAATGTAGAGCAGAGGGGGATTAGGAGCGGGATTAGGGCCGGATTGAGGCGGCCTCTTCCTCCTGTGTGTTTCCATAGCTGTCGCTCGCAGGGACTGGGCAGCTCTATGGCTGGGGCGTCTCCAAGCTTTTTTGTACACGTAGGTGAGTACAGGTGCGGGGGGGGGTTGCTGTTTCCCCCAGCAGGCTAGCGGGGTCAGTGTGGTTGTCCTGGATACGCGTTAGCTCCCTTAGCCTGCAAACTGAGCAACCAGCAGTGCTATTGGGCATGTTTGCCAGACAAGAGAATGGCTGTTTGTGTATTCAGACTGTAACGTGTATGCAATGCTGCGACCTTTATAGACATAGATGGGTAGGTAGATAGAATTTATTAGGAAACCCTTTTAACTATAAATTTTGCATTGTTTATGAATGAAATATGTTTGTCCTTGCTGGGAATGTTGCTTGGATGTTTGTGTGTGTAAGTCATGGTGCACAAACGTACTTCAGGGCTTCATGTCTGCATTTGCCATTTTTTGAGAGAATGAAAAATCTGTTGTTTTCTTTAAGGACCTGGACATTGGTGCCCGACACGTGAGGCTCTACCTGAACAGCACACTGGTGTTCGAAGGCGAGCTGGAGAAGGGCTGCGGTAACCAGGTCTTCGACTACAGCACCACAGTGGAGCTGCAGGTCCTTGGCCAGGAGTCCACCTCCCCCAGCTTGGTGTCATCTGGCCACAGCCTTATTGGCGAGAGCTCCATCCCCAGCCATGACACCCAGCAGGGTGAAGTGACCGAGAGCCAGGGCAACTTGCGCACGGATCCCACGCTTGCAGCTGGCCCTGTCTCCGTGTCACCCATGCAGAAGGACTCCCTGGAGCTATCAGACAGCTCTTCGCTGGACGAGGAGCTGCTGCTGAGGCAGGTCCCGGAGCAGCCGGCAGAG
This sequence comes from Isichthys henryi, assembly GCA_026776945.1. Taxonomy (NCBI): domain Eukaryota; kingdom Metazoa; phylum Chordata; class Actinopteri; order Osteoglossiformes; family Mormyridae; genus Isichthys; species Isichthys henryi. The sequence continues at coordinate 19,742,407 of JAODJX010000097.1, read as the reverse complement.
CCACCCGCTTCAAAGTGCTTACCCACTCAGTCCCACCCCGTGACCCCCCCTTGGCTCCAGCCCCTGAGCCAGACAGACCAAGACGTGCCTGAATATGGGAAGGAGAGGCCTCCGTGGCTGTCCTTGGACCTGGAAGCCAAACCCTCAGCACTAGGCAAATTGGATGGCGACTCGGGTAAAGCCAGCCGGCCACCGGGCCCGAGGAAGGAGCATTCTCTCAATGGCAGGGCAAGGTGCCCCTCCTCGGAGTTCGACACTGATTCGCTGGACCTGGGCAGAGGCGACCTGCTAGAGGGTTTCTGTGTGAAGCTGGACCGGCCCGTCAGTGGCAGGAGGAGCTTGGTAAAGAACGCAAAGCAGACAGAGCCACACGACGAGGGGCTGCCAGATCTGAGCAGAAGAGGTAAGTGTAGCTCTCTCCGTCTGCTAAAATCCCCGTGGCTGTAGATTGTAGAGTCACTTTGTATCTTGCAAAATTGTCAATGCAGGTTTGTAACTTCAATAACGACTTCATCAACTTCTTAACAACGTTCGTTCTGAATTCACGCCTTGTGGTCACATCACACCCTACGCACATCGGTATGGCTGGAATGTGCCAGCGTTGTACTCGCTCTTTGAGACCAGGGTCGTGGCGAGTGGCAACTTGACAAATTTGTATCTTTGCCTTTCTGTGTATGCAAATCACTAGACCAACACAGTCATAGTATCCTGGTCTGATTTCTGTGCTCAAAAGCGCCAAATTTGTTAATTCGTTTTGATCTCACATAATTTAAAGTGAGGAAGAGTTGCATACTGTGGAAATCTTGCGTTCATTAGACATGAACGGTTACTATAGAGTGAAATTGTTTTTTCAAACATTATTGCTGTTGTCAGCTTGTATCTCAGAGAGCTACGCAGGTCGCTGTACCTTCCTGGTGTCAGTCTGTAACTGCCTTGGGAGACCATTTATCCCATGAGTACAAGTTTATGGTTTTCTTGGTAAAATCATGACAGTTAATGGTGTTGTGTGAAATTCAATGCTGATGGTTAATCCAGTGGATGTTATGGTGCAGGTCTATCACTTCCCTGCAAATCCTGAGTATTTCTTTAACCAGCAACCTGCAGCGCATATTGCTGCTACAGACTGAAGGATAAAGGCGGATTATCTTGCTGCAGGCCCTTTTCAGGGACAGGGCCTTGTTTACTGAGACTCTCAGTGTCTGTAATGGTGCTGTTTCCCACTGCGCTGAGAATCCCTAAGTGGGTCATAGGCACGTCTTGCCCACAGTTGACTGGCAGACGGTCCTCTAGCAGAAATGCCCAAATGAAAATGATGCATATATGATACTAAACAAGCCGTAAAATTTCCCTGTCACAGGCACTGATATGAAAGGTCCCTAAGCGGAGTCAAGGATATACATTGTGTAAAATATATAAATAGTAGATATTTTGTTCCAAACTTGGAAAGGAGGTCGACTCCTGGTACTTGGATTATGCATAATTCTTGTTACTAGGTTTATGAATGGGGTTTTCTGGTATTTTTGGAAGAGCAGTTAATATTTAGAAGTAGGGATTAGGCTTGTCAATACTGAAATCCCAAACTCGATACCGATACTAAGGATGATGCTCGATACTCGATACTATTTTCGATACTACGGGGAGGAAAACAAACACAGGAACTTTTTTTTTAGTAAAGTCAGAACACCACCAAAAAAATAAAAAACCAAACAATACAATGAAAAAATAAACCTAATAAGAGGAAAAGCCCATTAACACTGTAAAATAAAGTATCTTAAAGCTCTATTAGCTTGTGCAAATATACAGTTTTCTTCTGAGGATGGGCTTAAAAAACAAACACTGGAACTTCTTTTTTTTAAACAAAGTGAGAACACAACAAAAATTTTACAAACCAAACAATGTATAGAAATGAATAAAAAATAAATTGATAAATAAACAAATAAAAAATATATATTCATATATATTAAAGAAATTAATAAATAAATTGATAGATAAATAAAAAATGAGCGAATAAATAAATAAATTAATTAATTAATGAACGAATAAAGGAAAGAAATGTATTTTAATGTTTTTGAGCCAAACAAAAAAAGCACTCGCTTCGCATGGCACAGCAGTGAAAAATATATGCGCGTTGTGCAATCAGATAATTGTAAAACACGGAGAGAGAAGCGAAGACACAGCCATAACAGCCATAAGTTAACTTATTTCAATAGTATTGCTTGACAGTGGCACTTAAAATATTCATATTATGTTTGAAAAACAACTTCGCTAAATTTGTCGTACTGCTAGTTTTGGTTGCGACATCTTTGAAGCACTTCTTGCACATGGGCTTGTCTGCATCTTTTGGTTTTCCCTGTTCACATGGTGACCAGTGATTTCCGTGAACCGACAGATGCAAAACTGGCATTTAAGTATCGATACCAGTGCTAATTGATATCAAACTTGATACTGAATTTTAGTATCGATTAGTATCTGAGAATCGATTTTTTTTGACAACATTAGTAAGGATGTCCTGACGTACTTTTTTGTTACTCCAATCTGATCCATTCGATATTTATATTTGATCCCGACCCAATCTTTTAATAAATATTGCAATATACACATGCATACAGTCAGCGTCGCTGCATTCTCAGGCTGACTCAGCCTCCCAGATTCGCAGTATTCTTCCTCATGATATTTCTGCAAGTGCCTAATTAGACTTGTTGTATTAAATAATGTTCTGTTACTACCTTATCACCAAAGGATGGGATTGCAAATATGGCTGGTAGCTTTTGGGCTGTTTTAAGCTTCCATTTTAAAGAATTTCCACACAGCTGGGCTCTCTGTTAGTTTGCAGTTTCAATCCACGTGCCTCGGGCTTACTACAGCGTGTGATGGAACCTTACGATCTGCACAACTCACGTAAATTAGGCAGATGCAGGAAATTAAATAGATGGGGCTTGAGATTGGGCTGTGGTAGCCGAAACCAATCAATTAAAAACATGGCTGGATCAGCCCCAATTCTGGTCTTTGATATCGACTTGGGACTTCACTGTTTAGAAGTGAACCGCATTGCTGAACCTTGTATTGGCCTTGTGTGAATGTGAAGGTGGGCTTGTACCTGCAGAGGAGCTGGAGTCAGTTACGGGCACCAGGAGGCTGTGGAGCCCACGGTCCCGGCGCCGCAGCGAGCAGGACAACACGCTGATGGAGTCCTGGGATTCGCTCATCAAATTCAACCAGTGTCAGCGGGGCCGAATCTCCAACATGGGCTTCGAGGGCGATATCTTTGATGAGTTCCTGCAGCGGCAGGGCCGTCCCGACGCAGGGCTCGGTGGCCAGCCCCCCCAGGCCACGCGGCAGGAGAATGCCGCCGAGGAGCCGGAAGAGGACCCCCTGGGTGAGGCCGAGCGCGATGAGGACTTTGAGATCCCCGTCCTGCCGCGGGGCCAGCATCTGCTCATCAACATCCTGTCCACGTGGGGCGACCGACATTACGTGGGGCTCAACGGCCTGGAGATATTCAGCTCTAGTGGGGAGCCCGTGCTTCCGGCCTCCATCCGAGCGGATCCCCCAGACATCAACATCCTCCCCGCCTACGACAAAGACCCACGTGTCGTCGCCAACCTCATTGACGGTGTCAACCGCACGCAGGACGACATGCACCTGTGGCTGGCGCCGTTCACGCCAGGGAGGCTCCACCTCATCTACGTCGACTTCCACAGCCCCTCCCAAGTGGCCATGATCCGCGTCTGGAATTACAACAAGTCGCGCATTCACTCCTTCCGCGGCGTGAAGGAGGTAGAGATACTGCTGGACGGGAAGTGCATCTTCAGGGGGGAGATTGCCAAAGCCTCGGGGACCCTGTCTGGAGGTACGCTGCTATTCTCCAAATAAACAGACATCACATTTCTATGATAGAATGACAGAAGTTTTTGATGATCTGCAGTCACATGAGATTCTGATAAGTAATTTGGCTAAAAGTTTGTCTACACTGATTTTCTTTAAGATCTAGTATCATGGAAGGGATAAATACAACAAATGATGAAGTAAAAGTAGAATAAATTAGAAATTGTAATAAAACTTATACTATATCTATTAAGAAATCACTGTGCATAAGTATGTATTAGCATGGTAAATATAGTGCAGAATGGCTCTTGTGCGAATGGCATATGCACATTTACCCTTACTCTCAGTGTGATTCTGCACTGTATAATTCCCCAGTTCTGGTTCTGGAGAATTCCCCAGTTCTGGTTCTGGAGAATTCCCCAGTTCTGGTTCTGGAGGGCCAGTCTACACCACAGTTTACAGATGTCCCTGCTCAAACACAATGACTAAACCTGGCTATTAACTGTTGAGCTGAATAAGGTGTATTTACAAACTGTGGTGCAGACCGTCCTTCCAGGACTGGAATTGGGGAACCACGCTGTAGATCCTGTTCTGTGTGACTCTAGCTTCTACTACGCCTTTGTACCAAAGTGGGCGGTTCTTCATCCACCTCTCCTGTCTGTCATCTTCTACTCTGTCGCCTCAGGGGTGGAGCAGTTCGGCGACACCATCCTCTTCACGACAGATGACGACATCCTGGAGGCAATGTCCCGCTATGACAAGACGTTTGAGGGTGAGGAGCAGGACCCTGGCTCGCTGGTGTGTGAGGAAGAGCTGCAGCGGCCACGTACGGCGGACGGCGAGGGTGAAGAGCGGCCCTTCACGCAGGCTGGCTTCAGGAACGACGATGAGCGGCAGGTCGGCCGTTCACTCTGCCCCCGGCGTTACCACCCTCAATATTCGTATTTCCGCTTTTATTTGCTTTAACTTTTCTACCGTTCTGCACTCCTCCACAGGTGCGGTTGCAGCTTTCGGCAGTGTGTAACCTGTCAGAAGGAGCAGCGGAGAACGTTCCCGGGATGTACACTGGAAAGTGTAGGTACTCTCCGTGGATCCCTGTGGAATATCCATCTGCTGTGTTGCTCGTTTATATGTTATCATATACGAGCTTCTTCACACCCTCAGGCCTTAAGATCAACCTCAGCATGACGTGGGGCGATTCTCATTACCTGGGCATCACGGGCCTCGAGCTGGTGGGCAGAGATGGGCAGAGCCTGCCCCTGGACCTCAGCATGATGAGTGCCTCCCCCCAGGACTTGAACGACCTGCCCGGATATGGTAATGACGCACGTACCTTGGACAAGTACGTTCCCTCCCTTGCATTCCCACCTCTCCGTTCCATCAGATTGTTCCATCAGTCTTCCCAGCTGTCTTTCCTGACTTTTGGATGCTTGACTGAGAGTCGACGTTAGTGGGGATGGTGTTTGGCTTAATGGGTAAGGATGCTGTGGCCATGATCGGATGGTTTCCGGTTCAAATCCCAGTGTTAGCAGAGTGAGCTTCAGCATGACCCTTGACCCTCATAGCTCCTGGCACTGTCTGACCTGGATTTCTCAAAAAAAAAGTTTGCCATTGGATAAAAGCATCCTTACCCATTATCTGAGTATTAGGTATATATTTGCTTAGGAAAAAAAACACAATTTAAAATTATAATATGTGCAATTGAACAGTGACACAATTAAATATCACAAGAACACCACTGCAATCCCAAACCTCTCTTCAGGGGCACCTCAGCCATTCCATGTATTTGTTACATTTCCCTACCAGCTCAAATAAATAATTAACCTAATTAGATAAATAACTCCGTGAGGTATTGTTTAGCCATATGCGGTGCACTAGTGGTCCAGCCAAAAAGTACATGGGGGTGCTGAATCCATCTATCATCTGCCTCTTATCTGGGACTGGGTCATGGGGGCAGTGGTCTGAACAAGGATGCCCAGACTCCTCTCTCTTCCAGTTCCTCCAAAGGGATACTGACCGTGTCCGGGGTCTGCCCTGAGATCTTCTCCTGGCTGGACGTCCCTAGGGAGGCGTCCCGGAAGCGTTCTAGATAGATGCCCAAACAACCTCAGCTGGTTCCTTTATGTCTGAGTTCCGTACCATGCCTCTATGGCTGAACACAGACACCCTGCGAAGGAAGCTTATTTCCATCGCTAGTATCCCCATTCTCATTGGTTTGGTCACTACTCAGAGCTTGTGACCTTTAGTGAGGGTAGGAACGTAGATCGACTGGTAAATCGATAGTTTTGCCTTTCAGCACAGCTCTCTTTTCACCATTATTGACCAGAAGAGTGTCCACATAACTGCTGATGCTGCACCGGTCCGCCTGCTGATTTCCCCACTCCCTTGTTCCTTCACTCATGACCAAGACCCCGAAATATATGAATTCTGGTGCCAGGTGCACTTATGAACACCCTTATGCTTGGACATAGTGTCGTTATGGACAAACTGTGATTAGCACAGAAGTTCAATAACTGATCACCATTCAGTTTCAGATCAGGCAGGCGGTTCCCCCAAAACACACCCTTCTAGGTTTCAGTGTCATTATCCACATAACTGTTAAAGTCCCCCAGGAGAACAATGGAGTCCCCAGAATGGGCGCCTTCCAGCACCCCCCCCCCCCCACCAAGGTCTCTAAGTAGACTGGATACTCCAACCTGGTGTTCGGTGGGTACGCACAGACAACAGTCAGAGCCCGTTCCCCTGCTAAAAGTCGAAGGGAAGCGACCCTCTTATTCACCGGGGTAAACTCCAACGTACTGGCACTGAACTGGGGGCTATACCCACACCAGCTGACACCCAAGACAACTCCAGAATGGAATAGAGACCCTTCAGGGGTTTAGGTCCTGAGCCTGTGCTGTGCAATGAGGTGAGCCTTACCATACCTAGATGGTATCGCTCTGCCTCCCACACCAGCTCAGACTCCTTTTCCATTAAAGAGGTTACACTCCATGTCCCTGAAGCCATTATTGATAGCCAGGGATAGTCTGCCTCCCCCACCCAACCATGGCATCCCGACAAAGTGGTGTCCACAGGAGTGGTGTATTGGGTGGTCCCTGCAAACATTAGGAGAGGTTTTGAAATGGCTAAATAAACAAACATGATGTCATAGTTTTACACGAACATGAACATGTTTGGAGGGTCACCACATTGACTATCTAGCTTCATGTGGTCCCTGTGTCCCTTGTCAGGCTGATTGACGGACACAACATAACTATGGAGGACCAGCACATGTGGCTGATCCCCTTTGAGTACGGGATGGAGCACATTCTCTCCTTGCAGTTTGAGGAACCTCATACTGTAGCCGGCCTGCGTATCTGGAACTACAACAAATCGCCTGAGGACACTTACAGGGGGGTGGGTTTGTCCGCCATCTTGCATTTTGCCTCATACAGCTGGGACATCCCTTTGATTCTCTGTAGAAGCTGGATTTTTCTCATATTTAACAATCCCCCCCCCACACACATGTACACAGGTGAAAGTGATCCACGTGTCCATGGATGACACCACTATCTCTCCACCTGAAGGCTTCTTGATCCGGAAGGGTCCAGGGAACTACCACTTTGACTTTGCGCAGGAGATCCTCTTCATCGATCACCTGCCGTCCACCAGCAGCAAGGCCTCAGACACTCTGCAGGCCTACAGGTTGGTAATGATGATACTCTGTAGTGTGATATGCTGATACCAGTGAACTGTGTAGCCAGGAAACTGTAGTTTAGTCAGTAGACTCACTAATCACTTTGTACTACATCAAGGAGGTGTCAAGTCTCCTTTAGAAAGATTTTATCCCGTATTTGATTTCAGACAAATCGATCAACTCAGTGTTTATTGCCTGGTACCAGAGATGAGGACTCGAGTTTGCGACTTGGACTCGAGTCACACACACGAGTCACTCTTAAATTGACTTTAGGCTCAGCTTGCAGCTCATTATTTTTTTACTCTGACTCGACTCCGTCTCGTTGATAGCAACTTGTGAACAGTAAAAGTCTTTAAGGCTCTGCTGAAATTTCTACACATGCAATGCATTGAGTGTCCAGCTCTCTCCAAGCCGGAAAGGTGTTGAACACATCAGGATGTGTGGCTATGCACATGGCATAGGTACTGGAGCCAGAGAAGCGTGACGTCAGGTAATGGCAACAAACAACACAATTCTTCTGTTTTGCCACTAGTACAGATTGTGGACCCGATCTGACAAAGCGCGGGATTTTCTGAGTTTTACTTTACGTTAGAAAGCACCGCTTAAAAATAGGCTTTGCTTAACCTGTGCCGTAAATCATATATATGTTGTGTTGTTATACAGTGACACAGATCGGCATAAATAGCCATAAATCTATGCATAGGCTAAGAACACCTTTTTTCTGGCATACCCTTACAAGTCAATTTGTATTTTCTTACAACTTAAAAAATGCTCTCACCTCTTCATTGTGCCCCGTGTACGATACATAGTATTATTTCTTAAATTATTCAGTTATGTCACGCATTCAAATTTATTGGTTTTCAATAAAGTAAAAACATAATTCCAGTAAGTATTTTGACTGAACAGTAATATCACTGACTGCTCTCCCATAACTAAAAAAGCCACAGGGCAGCACACATTCATTTAACTTTTTCGCATGGAGTTTGGGGTCTAACTTGCACAATCATTTATTTAATTGCACACACACAAGCTGAGAGACAGATTGATTTTAACCATTAATTGGATTTTTGCTTTAGAAGGATCAGAAATGAAAACCACGATTTACTGTAAACATGCATTTATTTTGGCAACACGACAAACGGGGTCTGGGTTATACTCATTCATGAGCCAATCACATCACTCTAACGTAGTTGGGGGCGGTGTCCGCTGTGGTTGGTTTGGCTCCAGAGCAGGGTCAGTCTGACATGCTTTCAGCACAGCAATTTGTACATACAGGTACAGTCCAACTCAGGAATTCATGCCAAAACTTCCTGTAAGGGATGACTTTGTCGTATTGTTACTTTTGAGAAAGTATTAGTAGAAAAGTGCTTAGGTTCTTGCAAAAATTGTATTGCTTCAAAGGCATCCATCCATCCATCTTCCAAACCGCTTATCCTACTGGGTCGCGGGGGGTCCGGAGCCTATCCCGGAAGCAATGGG
>JAODJX010000097.1:19721001-19733327 GCA_026776945.1 Isichthys henryi | reverse complement strand
CAGGCGGAGACTCGAACCCGGGTCCCAGAGGTGTGAGGCAACAGTGCTAACCACTGCACCACCATGCCGCCCCCGCTTCAAAGGCATATGAAATGATATTTTCTTTGAAAATGTTATCATAGGGGCGGCATGGTGGTGCAGTGGTTAGCACTGTTGCCTTACACCTCTGGGACCCGGGTGTATCATATACAACTACGATGGCGACTTGAGACTTGACTCGGACTCTGAGGCTCTGTTCACACCTGGTATCCACATGTGTCCTGGGTGATCAGTGGGCAGCGCTAATTACAGGTGTGAACGCACCCAAAACGCATGGAGGAAGCATTGAGTTTCGATCACTCAAACCACATTCGGAGGTGGAATGAGACGCATGTGGCCACATTCTTACAGCAGTGTGAGGGCGGATGTGTCCCGGGCCACATTGAAGGACCGTCTGCGCCGCTGACGTCCACGTGTGGGTGTATGTATGTACATATGCATTAAACCCGCCAGCAGTATGGGACAGATTACATGTCATAGCATCTGTCAGTGCCGAATAGGTCACTGTGTAGTAAGCTGCATTGTGAACAACAACGCATCTTTTTCAGTACAACACCAAAGTTTGAATCTGCTGGGAATTTGGTTTAATATTTAATGCGCGACCCATTCGCATGGAAGCCTTGTCAAAGGTCAGCATCATTAATGTTGCGTGCAAATTTGGGGAAAATGAATTTTGAAAGAAGTGGTTTATTAAAGATGTTTTAGAATTTGCACAGATCATATTTAATGTACACTTTGAAACTTCCTTATTTATGTCAAAGCTGCTCTACGCTTTATTAATGTTACTGGTTACTGTAACATGAACATAAAAATTAAATCATGTAGGTGACAATGTGCGTTCAGTAGCCTAGAAAATGGGTATGTCAATGGAAACATGACAATAGAATAATTGTTTATATAGTTTTATATGGACTGTTTGGGGGCTTGAACTCTTGGTCAGAAATTCAGTCCCACTCCAGTGAAACAATGAACCTCTTCATTCAAGTTTTCACAGATTTTGAGCTTCACTGGTTATTATTAAAAGCCAAAATATTATCATATGATAAACAACTTAATGCTTTCCAGACTGAACCCTTTGTCCTTGAATTGAATGTAGTAGCCTGCCCTAGTTGTATCTTAGTACTGAAAGACCTTTTTAACATTTGTACTGTGTTGACATGGTATAAAAATGCATGTCTACATGTAGAAAGTTGAACTTCATTGTGAAATATAGTTTGAATTTTTTAAGTAGTCTTGCAGTATGTGAAATAATGTTATAATAATGACCGTCTAATGAAAATCACAACGTTATTATAAACACACAATTTTAAAATTATACATAGAAGAAAAACATTATGATATTTATAGCTTTTATAGAACTACTTTAAAATAAAGACATGTTATTTATCTATTTATTTGTTTGTTTATTTTCTATTATTTATAGATATTTTTATCATTTTATTTGGAGTATTATGCGATTCCATACAAACATTTTAGGCAGTTTTGTTACCCTGAAATGTGCCTATATATATATATTGATTACTTCTTTTCCTTTTAATGTTCAGCAGATTCATGCTTATTTAAATAAAGTGTGAGAAAGTGAGATCCGATTACAAGTGGTCAGTCGAGACGCATGTGGAGACGCATGGTAGTACCAGGTGTAAACAAGTTTCAGAAACTTGAAACTTTAATTTTGTGACTCCTGAATATTTTTGCCTGGTACTCACTACCCTCTCTATTGGTAGCGTTACACCTGTGAGCGGTGCTGTCTGGTAATGGCTGGAGATCTGGAGGCACTGGAGATGCTTGTTTGTCTGTCTTGGCCTCTGAGATTCTCTTGGTTCAGCCTGGTTACCCGGAAGTCTGGCATTCAGTCTCTTCATGTGAGACAGTGCAGGAGGCATTTTGTTACACGAGCAGCATATGCGTGTTTGCACTGGAGCGTGCTCAGAATCTGGTGAGTGTAGGTAGCTAATTAGATCTCTAGGCTTTAAGCGCGCAGTGCCCTGTAGTCTGGCTGCCATAGATTCACTGTAAGAGGAGGCTGGAGGCAACTAAACACTGCAGCTAGACACTGCAGCTTGTAAAACGAGCCTCCACTGCGGAGGGCTTTGTGGACAGAGGCAAGTCTGATTGGTCCTTAGCTGGTGATTCCACTTCACGTGTATCCGGGGGAGATAGGGGCGGAAGGGGCAGCAGATCAAATTAAAATTAAAGTCTTACGGCACAGTACTTGATCTGTTCTTTAGCACTGGGTTCCTTCAGTGTGTCACGGTGAACAATGAATTATCATTTAATCAAATGATCCACAGGATATCAATTACACAGCCAGTATCAAATTTAAACATTACACATGTGTGCAGGAAATTTGGTCATTAAAAAGAGGGTTGAACATTTATTTTTAATTTTATTTGTACTTGTTGAATAGTTTATTCCAGTAGCTGGTTGTTGACTCTGAGACCAGACATGAGCTGCTTTGTTCAAGATGATGTCACAGGATGTGATGCTGATGTCATAGTGTGTGATGCTGATGTCATTGCCCACTTTTCAAACCAGAGGTAGCTCACAGAAAGAGGAGCAGGCCAGCATGGACTACGAGGCCCCCCTGATGCCCTGTGGATGTATCCTTCCGTCCCTGCTCTTTGTAGACATGACAGGCTGCAGGTGGGCGGTGGGGATTAGGTCAGTATGTGTGTGTGTCTGTCCCGCACTTCGCACTTTCCTTAACAGAGGGCCACCAGTCATCTTTCAGCTGCAACTGCTGACGACCTGGGGTGACCCCTACTACATCGGACTAAACGGCCTGGAGATGTACGACCAGAATGATGAGTGCATTCCTCTTACTGACAACAGCATCCTTTCATGTCTGTCACTTGTGGTCATTCATGTAACTATGTTACTGGGCTTGTAGTCGATCCAAAATGTGTTTGGTAAATAAGGGAGCAGAAAGTACAGGCAGATCTTACACAGGTGCTCCTCAGCTTGAGATACGTTCCAGTGACCCCATCGTGATTGGAAAATATTTTAAGTCGAATATGAATATTATAAGCAAATGCATAACTATTATCATGAAGAGGTAAATAAATAATTATTGTGCCTAACTAAATACCAGTAATTAATAACTAAATAAATGACTACAAGTTTATTTGGTTAACACAGGAAAAAAAACACGGTATGATACATTGTAAAAAACTAAGATGTTTACACTCATGTTTGCTACAGAGACTGGATAAAGTATCATACAGTGTGTTTTTTTTCGTGTTTAACCAACTGAAATATATTTATTTACTTTTTAATTACTGGTATTTAATTAGTTACAGTAATCATTGTTAAGCGATCAAAATTTTGCATTGCATGAATACTGAATATGCATCATCATGAAGTCAAAATATCGTAAGTTTAATCATCGTGAAGCAAAGAGCATCTGTAGTTTGCACAGTGAGAAATGTGATTGTCTTTTCTTGGAGTGGAAATTAAATCGGGCGACTTTCAGCTTGCAGCGAAAGAGTTGCGTAATGTTTCAGAGGTATTAATTGGGAGACTTAACGGGCCACGCTTAGACATCGCAGCCTTCCCGGACAGCGTGAACGTGCTGGACAGCGTGAACGGCGATGTGCGTACTCCCGAGAAGCTGGTGGATGGCGTCAACAACACGCACGATGGTCGTCACATGTGGCTGGCCCCTGTGCTGCCAGGGGTGGTGAGTGTGTCGTGAAGTCTAAGCTGGCTTATGCTGCGTTCTATACCTCAGACGTCGGAACTGGGAATGACGTCACACATGAGTTAACAGTGTTCTAGTACAGAAAGTCGAAAAGCCATTTAGCAGAACCAGGGACCCGTTTCAAAAAGCTAGCTTTCTTGTTTATCTGAATAACTTGTCGGATTTAATTTACCCCAATTTAAATGCCCTTTACCTTCGTTTATTTACATTTAAACCAGACTACCTTAAATCTGACGAGTTGTCTGCTTAAGCAATAAATTCTGCTTAATGAAATGGGGCCCCATTCTAATCCAGTTAATTGTTAGCCATTGTTAGCAATATCAGTGGATAACAACACATTACGTGGTATTTTGCGTAGCAACACTGCCACAGATAGCGGTTGGACAATACTGTGTGTACAACTGATTTAATGAAGTAATTCATAATTAAATAAGTGTTAATAAATAGTATAAACCTACAGCTTTAATTTCAGTTGGTAAAGGGTGCAGCCATCTTGAATTCTGAGCTTGGTGTTCTGTTCCCAAGTCAGAATTCCGACCTCGGGGCTTTCCAGTTGAAATTTCCGACTAGGATCTCAGAATTTACGAATTTCAAGTTCAAATGGAACGCAGCATTAGATCCCTTAGGCAGAGGGTGGGTGGGGCAACAGTAAAATATGTCCATTTACCTTCAGGCTGCTCATCCAGGGTCTTAGGCATATAATTCAGTGTTAAGTCATGTGATGTGTGTATGTTTAGTCAGTGTTTTGCGTTTTCTGTTAACAGGTGAACCGTGTTTACGTTATATTTGATCAGCCAGTGACGGTATCCATGATCAAACTGTGGAACTACTCCAAAACCCCACAGAGAGGCGTGAAGGAATTTGGGGTAGGTGCTGCTTTTTTAAAATGTGGTGGCCCTAACATGGGGCCAGAGGTCATGTTTCATAGAGAACGGCTATGCGTCACACCCTAGCTGCTGGTGGATGACCTTCTGGTCTATAACGGTGTCCTGGACTGCATCAGTCATGTGACCCGAGGAATCCTGCCCACCTGCGACCCGGACGTGCCGTACCACACCATCCTCTTTACCAGCAACGCCACAATCGCGCACCGTGAGAGAAACACCGTCATCAGGTATGGTGCTGGCACTCTGCCCTTCTCATGTTCCCCTGCCATGGTTCACTCTCGCCACCGTAGCCCTTTGCCCCAGTGCTTATCCACACTGTGTTCTCTCGCTCTCACCGCTGCGGGCCTGTGCCCCTGTGCTCACTCAAGCTGTGTTCTCTCGTTCTCTTCGCTGTGGACCTGTGCCCTTGTGCTCATCCGTGGTGTGTTCTCTCACTGCGGGCCTGTGCCTTTGTGCTCACCCACACTGTGTTCTCTCGCTCTCACCACTGTGGGCCTGTGCCCCTGTGCTCACCCAAGCTGTGTTCTCTTTCTCTCTCTCTCTCACCGCTGCGGACCTGTGCCCCTGTGTTCACCCAAGCTGTGTTCTCTCTCTCTCTCTCACCGCTGCGGGCCTGTGCCCCTGTGCTCATCCAAGCTGTGTTCTCTCTCTCTCTCTCTCTCTCTCTCTCTCTCTCACCGCTGCAGGCCTGTGCCCCTGTGCTCACCCAAGCTGTGTTCTCTTGCTCTCTTCGCTGTGGACCTGTGCCTCTGTGCTCACCCAAGCTGTCTTCTCTCGCTCTCTCTGCTGCAGGCCTGTGCTCACCCACACTGTCATTTCTCTCTCTCACCGCTGCGGGCCTGTGCCCCTGTGCTCACCCACACTGTCATTTCTCTGTCTCACCGCTGCGGGCCTGTGCCCCTATGCTCACCCATGCTGTGTTCTCTCCACTCCAGCAATCAGCACAGCAGGAATCAGGAACAGTGAGTAGAGATCCTCCCAGCGCCAGCCCCCTTCCCAGGGCCCATCCTCTGTCCTCCTCCCTTTCCCACAGCCCCTCTCCATATCCCTCCATCACCCACCCTAGAGACGGTGGCCTGATTTTGCTCACAGTGTTGTGGTCATGTGACTCGTCCCTGGTCGGCAGAGGCTTCCTTCCCTCACAGCTATCTGTGGTGTCCATATCCATCACCGTTACTGGATCCATACTGACAATCGGCCTAAACTTTTTTTTCTCTCTGTTGCTTTGTAGTAATTATGTGGAGGACCAGGATGTGAAAATGACCAACGAGAACCAGATAGTTCACCATCACTCCAGGAAGAAGCCGACAGCAGATCCTGGTAATGACATGCCTTCGCCTGCACGTTCCTTTCCTTAGTTGTATGTTATTGCTTATTACATATTTGAGTTTCTGTAAAGTCTAACAGGGTTTGACTCGTCTGTTTATGTTGCAGCCTTGCGTCCAAAAACCTGCATGACAGACCGAGGACAGATTGGGAAGAAGCGCTACTGAGAGCCAAAGTGAACCACGTCTGTCACGGAAGAGCCTGGCCGCGGATTATCCAGCTCCTTTCCGTGGTGGAACATTGAATCCCCTCCCCCCCCCAACATGGATATCTTCCTTACCCCCCGCCATACTCCACATATGGCCTGAAGTATTTCCAGATGTCTCAGAAACTGAAATTCTGTTTGGAGACGCTTTGATCGTACGTTCCCCTGTTCCCCTTCATCGGCATCACCCTGCTGTATTAAGACGGCTTCTGCTTCTCAAGTTTTTGTTATTAATGTCATTTCGCATAAATCTTTTGACTAGAGCAGAATTTGCCCACGTGCCCATTTGCAGTTTTGCTGTATTTGTTGTGGTGCATTCAGTCCAAAAAAAAACACAAAGCACCACGATGGGAAATGTATCTACGCCGATAAAGCATTTAAGCAGCCTTTGCAATTGATGCTGATGTAAACTGCCTTAATCTCTAATAGCATTACTGCATCTTTGAAGATCAAACACGATAGATGATGAGCGGTTATTTTGTACTGCGGCTGTTATGAAGCTCCATGCTTGTTTCCCATGCTGAATATGCCATAGGCTTTTTAAAGATTTGTGTGTATCGTCATGGTAGCTTCTGAAACTGTGGTGGATCCTTCGCCTGGAGAACTTGGGCTTCAGTGTCTCAAGGCTTCACCGACTGCTTTCCAGACGCAGGTGTAGCGAGCAGCCATATTTAAGTGACCTTTAAGTCAATAGATGGCTGCTATAGGTGTCTGAATACATGCGTTTCTTCCGGGAACAAGTATGATTAAGGCTTTGTGTGTATATGTATAGTATGTTGTGCTCTGATGACCGAAGATGGCAAAGAACTCCTGTGTGGTTTCAAAATTAAATGTAGTACAAAACAGGAAACATATATAGAAGAGGCATGTTTATATATAGAGGTGTTGATAGTCTTTCTGAAAGTAATTTATGGTTGTTAATTGAGAAATGACTAGGCTTGATTGTGCATTTCTAAAGTGTGAATGCGTGTGTGTGTGTGGCTTTAACAGAAATGTCTCATTAACAAATTATTAACATGCAGAAACAACCCAACTGTTAATTATGCAAAGGTCAAAAATATACCTCAGTTATGAACACTAGAGATGTAAGTTATGTGTGTATCGTTCTTGAGAGACTGAAATTCTTGTGATGGTGTGTAATATTACAGTCAGGAAAACCTTGTATAGGAATATTTAGGTTGCATATACACTATAACAATTTCAACTCATAAATTCAGGGCAGGATATGTAGGACACCTGTGTGTGTTTTTTAAGATAATTTTGTGTTGTAAGAGAAGTATTGCTGACTTTTGGGCCAAATCTATGCTGCATATTTTAGATTTCACACTACATTTCAGTTATGCTTCAGGTTGGAGAGTTCTGTTGCTGACTCTGTAAATGTAACATTCCATGTTGAAATATTTTACGATATTTTTTTAATTACTTTAATATTAGTGCATATTTATTGTAGGTTTACCTAAATAAAAAGGTGTTGAGAACAATACAAAGTGTCTCAAGATGATGCTTTAATAGACTGTGAACAGTGAACAGCTGCAATGCATTTTGAACTGAAATCAGAAGTAGATATGCCCACCGGCGAGTTCATCATTTGGGAGATGAATAACCAGACTAACTTCTATTCATGTGAACGGAACTGTATCACAATCACATAATCGGAGATTTTGGGTGGCATAGTGGTGCAGTGGTTCACACATGTAGGACCAGGGTTTGAGTCTCCTCTGGGTACTCGAGTTATGTACACATACAGACCAGAAACATGCTAAGGTGAGTTGGGAGTTACCAAATGAATAAATGGTGTGTGAGTGTGCCCTGTGATGGGTTTGGCGCCCCTTCCTGGGTTATTCCCTGCCCTGTGATGGGTTTGGCGCCCGCGCCTCGGTTATTCCCTGCCCTGTGATGGGTTTGGCGCCCGTGCCTCGGTTATTCCCTGCCCTGTGATGGGTTTGGCGCCACCTCCTGGGTTATTCCCTGCCTTGCACCCATAGGCTCTGGGCCCCCTGCAACCCTGACCAAGAAATGGATCGATGGATGGACCTGGAGATCTCCTTCCCCATAAAGTCAGCTGCATCCTGCACTGGGAAATCTTAATTTTCTAATCTCTACAGCCATGGAAAAATCATCAGCATTTTTCTAATTTCAGCACAGCCTGCATTTATTTTTGTTGTTCTGTAAATAAATATTTATTTTAATCATTAAAAAATAATTTACATGATAGAAATGACTTTTACGTGACCATTATCCTTTTCCTTTCTAACCCTCAGTTTCCCATGAATCACTGCTGTTTTGCACAGCAGTACGACTGAGGTACTCCTTACAACTGATGGGGACAGGTGCTGTGTGTAGCTGCCGTGCATAGAACAGAACTGTCCCATTTACTACTCAGAAAAGCTACTAAAAAAAACAGTTGTTTGCATTGGAATTCAAACCATATATGTCCCTTTTGCCAGCTGGTGTGATGATAAGGCAGCTCACCCATGTCTCTAGTGATGTGAATGTGTTTGACAGTGAAGAACCAGGCCCATGGTGTCTCTCCATGGTGACAGCGCCCTTACAGAAACGTACAGCCATGTTCCAGTTCAAAGTCCAAAAGCAAGTCTGCATTTACTGGGTGTAAAACCTCCATTTCGTGACAGTTATGAAACGGCAGCGTTTTCCTCTGACATGAAACACTGATTTACTAAGCATTTTTCCGTTCATTTTCTATGCAACATTCCTCCCCCCTACTTATCTAAAAATATCAGCAGGAATGTCTGGGAGATGAAAATGCCTAGTGCAAAATAATGCATCACTGATAGTACATCCCATAAATGGAGACGAGACTCTGTTTAATCAGTCTGCCCTGGGGTTTTAGCTGCGATGCTCCATTTTCCAGTGGCACACTGGCACGTGTGTGAGGTGTGTGTCCTACAATAGGGATTAAGGTTTGAAATGTGTTTATGTGGGGGCAGCAGCCGTATTGTTGTGGGGAGTACTCCGCATTTTCAGGTACCCCCGAGTCCAAAAACACGCTAAGGTGAATTGGGGTTGCCAGATTGTCGGCAGGTATGAATTTCTGTGTAACTGGTGTGTGATTGTGCCCTGCGATGGGTAGCGGCCCATCCTGGGTTTTTCCATGCCTTGCATCAGTCGCTTCTTGGACAGGCTCTGGACCCTCTGCAACCCTACATAGGACAAGTGCATAAAGAAAATGGATGGATGGGGGGTTTTTTGTATACTTGTTTTTTTTATTATTATTTTTATTTAGAATTAAATCAGTGGTAGTTTTTTATACACTTTAGACAAAAAAATGCTGGGCCAAAGCGCACATTCCAATGTAATTTATTGCCTGAGACCTTAATGCAGAAACACAACACAATGGTGATTATTAAGGAATGACCATTCGGTTAGAGCCTGCCCGTCTCTCAGGGCAGCGCAGGAAGTAGAGGGTGACCCTGGCCGGGGAGGAGCCCTCCTCAGTAGAGATGTTCTTGTCTGAATGACCTCTTTCAGATCTTGCCAGGAAAGTTTCCCTCTGCTCTCTGATCATCCCATTTGGAGATCTAGGAGACAGGGGTGTGATTTAGGCAGACAGAACCCTAAACTGCTGTCAGGGAACATACACAAGACAAGCAATGCTGACGGTTCATAGGGGACTTCGGAAATCAGCGGCTCAGTTACCTGAATAGGCCACAACCACGAATTTCCTTAATCACTTAACTTTCATTCATTTGAAACTCCTAACAAAACCATTGTACTGGATGCATCTCCATCACACAGCCATCAGTTGCTCACCCAAGATCCAGGGCAGATGGATTTGTAGACTCGCAAGTACCAGTCACAAGGGGTGATGTCAGCCCCCTTGGCTGACAGTGCTTTTTGGCAGCGGTGATAATCTATAAATAAATCAGTAGCATTAGTTCAGTTGTGCTGTGATGCTTTACAATTCATTGAAACCTTCCTCAACTTCCTCACTGTGACCTACGTTTAATCAAGACTTCATTCAATACCAAATGATTTTCTTAGGGTGTCTCAAAATGGGTGTCCAAAGTGCGTTACAGTGACGAGGTGTTCACACCACTTTTAAAATTGGACTTCACGTCCTCATTCATGCAACAAAAATGATTTCGCGTCTCGAATTAAACCATGAGCTTAAAATAGCACCGGCCAGCGTGTTCGGCGCGCTTCTCCGGCCCAGCCGGAAGGTGCAACTCCGCGGCCGACCCACAGAGGGCACTCGCCCCGACTTCTCCAAAAGCCCGCACCGGGGTCAAAACTCACCAAGATAATTCTGCCAGCAGTTTCTGGTTTGGTTCTGGTTCGGGAATCTGGCATCGAATGGCGCAGTGCGGTAGGACTGCAGCTTAGTCTGTATGTCCTCGGCCATAGTTAACTATAAAAGAGACCAAAAAACACACGGGTGCTTGATTGTTATGTGATGACAGCCTCCCAAAAAATAATTAAAAACATAACTGCCAAATTCAGCAGGTTATGGAAACCAATAAATTGTCTGAAGGCAACGAACATGTAGATGGGTTACAGAAGCAGACAGGGTGTGCGTGTGTGCAGTCTAATAGGTCGACATTTAATGTCAAAAGAAAACTGAAAATAAGACAGTATATCTTTTTATATGACCATTCAAAGACGTACAAAACGCGAAGGTTACAATGTGCCGTGATGCAGCATTTTGAAGGTTATTATAAATATCTATCCAGCACATTCGAAATTTACATAAATTCGATTTTGACGTCAAGGTCATTATTTTCAATAACAATAATAAACCATCATATTTCTCACGTTTCAAATTTTCACGGAACTACAGCATACGGTGATATTTCAAGGGTACGTGATCCTTACGCGTGTTTTCCGGGTATTGAAATACGGTTATCAATTCCTAAGCAAATTCACCTTTAAATGCAAAGGATTTAGATAACTAGATATTTAGATAACTCGGCCGATGAAATAAAAAAAATGTAAAACACATACAATTAAAAAAATTATAACAGAAAGACGACACAAAAGATCACGTACATAAATTGCTAGCTACGTCTACTACTCCAGTACGAACACACACGTATATGTATATATCCTTATATCACAAGTAATTATTCTAGCATTATTATAAAAATCGAAATGGTACGTGAGGGACATTATTACAAAATTACCTCGTTGCCAGGTGTCGCAATACAGCGATTTTCGTCTTTAGAAGTAGCCCAGGTCGTACATGCGGTGGCTCCCGCACTGTTATACGGATTAGCAGAGTGCCGCCGTGCGGGCGGACCGTAAGGGTATGGCGGAGCGGGTCACATGGAGGCTCAGGCTGATTCATTATGATACCGGGTAAGTATGGGAATGTCAATGTCACCCCGCGCAGGCCAGATCCTGCCTGGTTTTATTTTTTCATTTTTTGGCATTCTGTTGTCAGTGTAAAGCAGCATCTGTTATTTCTCTAATTAATATATTTAAATATTGGTATGATATTTGTTATTGAAATATATAATGCAGCTGTCGATACGAAACCGGGAAGGGCATAAGTCATGAGAACGTAAGCGTCGTATAATTTAATGATTAACCTGGAAAATAAACTATTTTACATGAGGATCTTATGAGTCAAACAATTTTTTTTTTAATTGTGGGCTTATGGGCTAGCCTTTATTCGGCGATGTGTAATAAATGTATGAATGAAGAGAAAGTGAAAGGCAGAAGTATTCCACGTTTACTACAGCGGCAGTAATACAACCTCCCTTGAACAGTAGCAAAAAATCGCTGTTTAATAAAATAAAAATTTTCGGGTGGCGCTATGACGATAAAATGCAGAAAAAGACCACTTTTCTCTTAAAGTCTACATGATGGTAAGGGGACAAATTAACAAAATAAGGGAAACTCAAACTTTGAAGTAAATAAATCCCAATAAGTGCAGCTATAGACGTGAGTCATATTAGGTTGAACGCCAATTAGCAGTATGTGTCAGCTTGTCAGAGGCGTGACAATCAGCCCTTTAAGTTTTCCAAGTAACATGTAAATTCCAAAGACGTCCAAGTCAGTGCCCAAATTGCAGGTGCATTAATCGTAAAAAACTGCAGAATTTTTTTTATGTGTCATGGGGAATGTAAGCAGGGGTGGCATGGTGGTGCAGTGGTTAGCACTGTTGCCTCACACCTCTGGGACCCGGGTTCGAATCTCCGCCTGGGTC
>JAODJX010000097.1:19699126-19718246 GCA_026776945.1 Isichthys henryi | reverse complement strand
ACCCAGGCGGGGATTCGAACCCAGGTCCCAGAGGTGTGAGGCGACAGTGCTAACCACTGCACCACCATGCCGCCCCTAGTTATAGCCATGTTTATAATAATTTATGAATGCATTATTATGCATTATGAAGGTATCTATAATGCATTATACATGAGTGCTTTCACTTAAGCGTTACCAAAAAATCTCTTGCCTTGTCAAAGTTTTGAGTTGTAGATCAAAAAGAAAAAAGTACATTGTAACAACAACTATAATGGCATACAAGATGATACAACTATTTAAAATAATATTTCAGTACATTTTATTTATGGATCATCATTCTGTTTCATAATCACTGAAAAAAATATTAGCTTTACTTTCCATGCATTTTATTTTTTGACTGAAAATGTTTGTCCTTTGTTTGTAATGGCTCCCAGCAGCTTCAGCCATGGTAGACTGTATCATGTAGCTCCGTTTACTAAGGAACCCAAGCTATTTGGTACACATTAAATATACATGCACTAGAGATTAGCTACGAGGCAGGACAGAGCGATGCAAGAGGCTTCAAAAGGTCAAAAATTTCCTAATAACCTTCAGCTCCCACAGTGGCTTCAAATCTACCTAAATGACCCATTTTAAAACTCTGCTGAGATAATCAATCTAATATAGGTCAGCAGGGCGCTCTTACCAGAGACGTTTAGGGACTAGTGATCAATTTCTATGGAGGTGCAAAAGTTCATCCAATCCCATCTTCCTGTCATTGTCCTGCATCCTGCCTGTGCTTATAAGATTATAAGCAGCTGTGCACATCACCCCAGAAATATTAAACCATGTATTTCGGCGAATTGGCATCTTAGTGTCTGTAGTGTGTGAGTGTGTGTATGTTCCTTGCAGTGGACTGGCATCTTGTCCAGGGTGTTTCCCAGTGCTACCTGCACCCTGTACTGGAGGATGGATTGATGGGTACTGCATGTAGTGTGTGATGGTATGTGGGTGTGTCCCCAGTGGTAGGCTGGCATCACATCAGGGTGTTCCCCTGCCCCGTGTGCTGTGCTGCCTGGGACTGGTCCCAGGCTTACTGTGACCCTGTGCTCTGCTAGGGTGCTGTGAAGGGTGGACAGATTTATACCCTGATCCAAGTCCCAAGGCTGAGCTGGTCTTCTCTCTCTTTTGTTCCATCCAAAGTATCCACATAAAATGAGTACTGTTACAAAACACTGATCTACATGATCCCTCCAATAAATGCTGAAAGGAACATTAGGTCACTAATAAATGTAAATGGAATTTAATTTCTTTAATAAAAGTAAATCTGTTCATCCAGATTTCATGCCTTTGTGCCCCAAAACCAAGATTATTTTTTCTGCAGTATAAATCACTGGGAAAAAAACGTGCATCCACTTTGGTCACTTGATGTAACGTTACTGGATTTGGCTCTTCTAATTTTGACAAATTATGTATTAATAAATAATATGAGAGAATGAAAGTTTAATTATATTTTTATATCAGAAGATGCTATTAACATCTGAGGGTAGGAGTGCCGTCAGCGCATGGTCTGTGCTGAGCGTGTGAATCTATCATCGTGTTTGGGGCAGGGGAGAGGAGCTCTGCAGTGGGGCCCTCAGTACGGCAGCACATTCCTGCAGAGACAGCACACAGGCATCCTGCGGTGGTGCATGCTGGGAATGGTGGCAGGCGTGTCGGGGGGGGTGACACAGGAAGGTGCTACTTTGGTCTTTTCCTCTCCGCGCCGCACAGGGCGTCAGCTGTTAGGATGTGACGTATTCAGGAGATAAATGAGTCGAGGCTGAAAGTGAAGCCTGACTCCCAGCCTTCACACTGTCGGCTTAAGGCCGATATTCAGGCCCACAGGCCTGTGAAGCATCTGTGTTGAAGCTGAGTCTGAGAGAAGCTTCCCTGATCTTCTGATCGGTCCCTCCCATGCCCCCCCTTAATCGAAGGACTCGGCTCTCACTGGCATTCGCCCTGCCAGAATGCTTTCATTCCAACCATATCTTAATCAGGCTTATATGGTCCTTAATAGGTTAATAATGCATTTGCAGACAGGAAGCAGCATGGGTTAGAATGAAAACATTCTGGCGGGGGGGCACCAGGAATAGGACTGAGAACCACTGCATCACCTCACTGCGAGTGCTACACACGCACAAGTCGCCAAAATTGTAGAGATTGCAGAACTTAATTCCAGTTACTCCAATTACTTATTTAAGTATGACATTTGTAAACATTCTTTGATTGTTTATAAACATTACCGCCAATATTCGTGCAGTGATTTTTAACGCCAAAAATGCTAGGTGTTTCCACAACTTTGGTCACAATTATGTGTGTTGTACAACTGAAGACCACATTTCCAATACTCACTCAGTTCATGAGATAAATTTTCAAGATAGTTTCTGTGGACTTTGTGAGTTTTGGTAATTTAACAAAAGTTCTGTGTTGGATTACATGAGGACCGAGTGAGTTTTGGATCCCAGTACTGTAACATATCACGAGGATGCCGACTTTAGGTCATTGGTGGTCTCATCTCAAAAACAGCAAAAAATGGAGTGAGTGAGTTTTGTAAACTTCCTCTTCACTTTGTGACTGGAACTGCATCGGAAGTATTACATTCAAAAACCAACCTAGAAGGCAAAACTTAGCTTGCCCGACAAGATATTTTCTTACATGTTCTTCAGTCTTTTTTGACTCAGAAGTGGAACTGATCTCTATTATTTGAATTCCTTAGTTCTTACGTTTTTGAACTTGACTTTGAACTCACCTTTAAATGCTACTAAGTTGTTAACAGTGTTGCTCTTCTCCAGAAGCAAGTTGAGGAGATGTGGGTGGAACATGTAGAAGAAGCACTCATCTCTTGCTGGATGCTGTTAGCACTGTTATAAGAATCTATAGTGCATTATAGATGAGCCCTTCATAAAGCATTCATAATGCATAATAAACATACCTATTATATGGTATGTCTTTTGATAAATATTTATAGACATGTTTATAATGATTTTGAATGCATTATTATTTATTATGAATGTGTTCATAAATTACTAAAAACATGGCCTTAAGTAAAGTGCTACCAAAATTTAAAAGTCAATTTTTAAAATCTGTTGTTTTTAACTGAAATGTGCAGGCATCCTGGATTTAAATGGCTTTTTAGAAATGCAGGGAATGCAGACCCTCAGTCGTATAGCAGCAGACAGCCTGAGACGCTGCTGCTGTTTCCATCCCACACTGGATCCGTCTCCAAGCTGCCCTCTATCTCAGCCTTTGCCTGGGCTGCAATCTTCCACAAGGCCAAACCATACACACCCAAATCTGAAGTACAGAATCATTTTGTTTGTTTTTACAAAAATAATTACCCCTACATAACAATGCAAAAACGGTTTCTGTTATACATTCTTGCTTGGATTACAGGATTCCTCAGTCAGGTAAAATTGCTTCAGCCTCTTCAGATTTCTTAATTTTTATTTAAATTTAGAAATTTTTAAATTGTGAAAAGCTGCAGAATCCTATAACATGCATATATCACCGAAGGTGTAAACTAGGGTTCGGTAGCCCTGATCCTGGAATGCCGGTGTCCAGCAGGTTCTGTATGAACTGCACCTAATTTCAGGCAGGTAGTAACTCATCAGGTAGGACAGAAAACCTGCTGGATACTGGCACTGCAGGATCAGGGTTACCAGCCGCTGGTGTAAACTCACTCTACTGCAGCAGCACATAATGAGAGCCTTTGGCTGTGGTGTGCAGGAGGTGACCAGATACATCGGCTGAATCGAGAAGCACGTCTGATCCAATCAGAGCCTTCCTTTGCAGAGAGGAGCACCAGCTGTGCAGCATGGAAATGCAGACATACATAACTTAACATAGGTTCTTTCTCAATATGCGTACTTTATCTCATTTGTATTCTTGGGGACCCATTTTATGTCAGCTTCGATTGCCGAAGACCAGTTCCAATACTAAGAACAGAAATATAGAGGCCGGTAAAAATGACCAAATATCATTCTTGCCCCACCCCAAATATCAAGGATACATCAGTTGCATCTTCGCAGAACGAGACAAATCCCATGATTCATTGCACCCCAAGTCAGCAAAACCGGCCTTCACAGGACCAAAAGTACGATCTTCACTGTATACCAGTGTTTCCCAACCTGATCCTCAGTGACCCCCCAGAACACATTTTTTCCCAGGAGCTGGGAGGGAGCAAAAATGTGGACGGTCTGGGAGTCCCCAAGAACCATTTTGGGAAACACTGATCTATACAGCCTATAGACCATATACACAATATATCTTTGTCAATAAAAAAGACTCAAATATGATTGACTGTTTAACAAAGTAGAATATTCCACAAACAACAGTGCCCCCCTCAGCTGTACCTGTGCTTGGTTTGTTCCAAATAGAATGAGGTCAGTGACTCCATCTCCATGGAGGTCAGGCACTCTCAGGGCTGGCGTCTTGTGGATCAGCTCAGGGAGCTGGGCCTGTTGCCATATGTTCTCCCCTTCATTATGGAGGACAGCGAGAGAATCTCACATCTAACATTTGCTCTGTGAGATCTGTTTGGTCATCACTATGGTCCAAGATGACTGGTTAACCCTCACACTTCTGCTCTTAATATTGCAGTATGTATTCCCATTTCCAGTGAAGGTTTTTTGCCCTCTGAAAATAATATATAAACAATGATATCTCAGTGGATAGCGCTATCATCACACACCTCCTGGGTCTGGGGCCTGAATTCCTCTCCCAGCCCTGTGTGTGGGGAGTTTGTTCATTCCCTCTGGGTAGTTCCTCCTGCAGTCTGATAACATGGTGTGATTAAATTGCCTCTAGTGTGTGAATTAGTAAATTCTGACAAAGTGCTACAGTGCTATGTTGGCAGGAGTGAAAGTGATGAGTACTGAGAGGTTCACACAGACAAAGAAGTTAATATTGAAAGAAACAAGGCTTCAGAAGCACCAGTAGCCGGGAATACTGTGCACTGTCCAATGATTTAATACAATGAGAAGCAGCAAAGTAGCCAATGAGAGGTAGGTTAAACCACTCAGTGATTGACAGCATGTGGTAAATCCCGCCCACTGTGGCAAAGAAACGGAAACACAAAGATTATCCCACAGGAGGCAGGAAATAAAACTATTTTTATTGTTGTAACTGATACTGGTGGCCAGACCTGCATTGTGAAAGGTTTGGTTCCAGCTGCTTCGGTGGGAAGCTGGCGCGTGACATGGGACAATAAAGACAACCATGAGGCAGAGAGGAACGGAGAGGACGAAGGCTGCAGTGTGCCAATGAGAGGCCTGAACGAAGTTGTGCAGCAGCCCTCGGTGGCTCCCCATTGGATGGCCTTCATAACCTCGCATATCATTGGCTCCGAACATCTCGTCAATGTGCCATAACCTCAGGGGCTGCAGAGGGAGTAGGGACTGAAAGCCATGTGTATGTCCTGTGATTCTGTCAAAAGCAAATCAGCACATGATCTGTGCCAACCTGCATGATCTACACTTTAACCTGTTATATTACAATGTGTCATTGAGTTGCAGTGAAATTACAGAGTAATACAGTAATACAATTTTGTGGAATTTAAAGGCCAGTCCATCTGAACCTACATTCTCCAAATGCCATCCAGTAAACAACACTGCTGTATATAATTGTGTGCTGTATATAATTTCATTGCATTTGTTTCTTGCATTCCCATTTTCACTGTAATTTAAGCCTTTCGTTCTCATTCAAACCTATTCTCAGTTTTACAGTTGTTTCATCCATCCATTTTCCAAACCGCTTATCGTACTGGGTCCGGAGCCTATCCCAGAAGCAATGGACACAATGCAGGGAACAGCCCAGGATGGGGGGCCAGCCCATCACAGGCCACACTCACACACCATTCACACACACATGTTCTGCTACTGACAATGTAGCAAGTCCAATTAGCCTCAGCATGTCTTTGGACTGTGGGGGGAAACCGGAGTACCCGGAGGAAACCCCACGACGACATGGGGAGAACATGCAAACTCCACACATATGTAACCCAGGCGGAGACTCCAACCCGGGTCCCAGAGGTGTGAGGCAACAGTGCTAACCACTGTACCACCATGCCGCCCCCCAGTTGTTTCATAAGCAACTTAAATACAGATTATATCTACTTATTTATTATATATTTATATATTGTAGCCATCCATTTGCCATCCATAGGGGATTAATATTGGCAATATACAGCATAATGAAATCAAATGATATTAGTAATTTGTGATGCATGTTCTTTGTCCTCCTTTAAGGATATTTACTAGGATTGCAAATAAACCTGAAAAATGGTAACTTCCTTTTCTAAAGAAGTTGACTATGGACTTTGTTCAGATGTAGGTAAATAATGTAGAGAAACTGAAGGACTTCAGCTCTGCTAGCACCAGTGAAACCCAACCAGGTGTGTGATACAGAGCACGTCCAAAAGATCCAACACCTCCCCCCCCAGTCTGATATTGAGGGGGATCAGGAGTTTTAAAGCAGAATTTTCTAGAAGGACATTATGTCATAGCATCCTGTAGACTGGCTTTATCTCTCCATGCTCATTTCTAGACTTTGTGAGAGTTCACCCTTTTCACACTTCCACACAAACAAGTACCCCCCCCCCCACAGTCAGGCTAAAAATTGATAATATTGTCTGTCTAACATAAAGCATCCAGACTCATACTACATGATAAACCCACATGGGTATAGTATGTATCCTACTAAATGTATTTCTTTAATAAAAAAATGCATGTAACCAATGAATTGTACTGGGAGCAGTTTTATTGTAAACAGAGGGTATCCTCAGAGGATCTGCTGGTGTAAGAAAGTGAAACTATTTATCTTTGTTTGTTCCAGAACCATGGAAGCAGAGATAACTGATCGCTGTATGTAAAAGACCCCAGAAGGCCTTTAAAAGCCTAGGAGTGACTCTATAGACAATGCTTAAGCATTCAGGACTTTCGAAGACGTCACGCCCTACTCACCCTGCTACAGGCTGAAGGAGGAGCACCAGCCTCTGGAGACCCATTTGCTTAGCTTCACTGAAAGGTTATTACAATTAAAGGAAGCAAGATGGTGGAAGATAATTGGCTGAAAGAGGCCCCAGTGACACTGGTCCTATTTCCACGATTCACTCCTGCCAACATAGCACTGCAGCCAAATGATCAGCATCAGACCAGAACAGGGCAGAAATGTGCAGGTCATTGAACCTTCCAACAATCCCTGGTCACCTGACAGTAACTCAGAGGTTGCTGCTAGCCAGTGCAGATTGTTCTAGATCACGATTCCCCAATTCCAGTCCTGGAGGGTCAGAATCCAGCACAGTTTGCAGATTTCCCTGTTCAAACGCACTTATTAAATCTGGCAATTAACTGATTAAAATGTGTTTGAGCAGGGAAGCCTACAGACAAGGTTCTGACGTTCCAGGCCTGGAATTGGGGAACCCTGTTCTAGATGCTTAGCATATCATTTTTTTATTTACTTATGCCACCTATACAACACATGAAAAAGCTTAATTATTATTTAAATTTGCACTATGCACTTGCTCTTGTAGTTGAGTGGCAGGTGAAGTATTTAGTGAAATGGGAAAAACCAGTGATGCAGTTTTGATAGGGACAAGAAAGCAAAAGATAAATCTATGCACATGGGAGAGTCAGTTTCCCCTGGGGCTGGACTTACAGGGCTGAAGAAACACACTCACATATAAACCAGGGAACAAAGGTGGGTGGGAGGAAAATTGTACTGTCAGCTAACTAACCTCCTGGGATAAACAGCGGCCCCATAGACACACAAACTACACCATGTTGCCCTTGTGGACTTGGCTGGTGCCAAAAAACATCTCAGTAAGAAGGAGCTTCCAATTACAGCCTTCTAAATATGGCTGTTTTTATGCAATAATTTGGTAGCAGCTGAGTTTCAGCTTACAAGAAATAAAAAAAGGCTTTTGCCGTCTACTGAACATTCAAATAGGTCTCTTTTAAAATAGTCATTCTTTCCGATCTCAGGTACTTGTGCAGCTATTTCTGAGCCACGGAAAATGACCTTCACTTTAACTGTTTATACTGGTATTTCACTGGCTTTTTGATCCAATGCCTTTTTTCCCGGATTGCCCAGTTTGGGAGGAATTTATATTTGCCAATGTATGTTGCACAATATCTGGATCATATTTTATGACTGTGAAATCTTCCAAATTTGTAAGTGTATTCTGAGTTTTAATAATAATAATAATAAGAAGAAGAAGAATAATCATCATCATCGCTTTATTAATCCCCATGGGGAAATTGTCTTTACGCTTCCCTCAACTTGCTCTTTGTAGAGTAAGCTGTAGATGAAGGGCAGCCACTTGTGGCAGCGTCCAGGGAGCTGGGGGTTAATGATCTTGCTCAAGGAGACATACAGTAGAGGGAAGGGTTACAATTTCTGTGTGCTCCCTGGGACTGAAATGCACAACCATTGCATTGTCAGTGCAATGTACTACTTGTTAAGCTACAGAATACTCTACCGTTTAGTTTACCCTTTTGTTATAAATGTGAAAATGCTGTATGAGAAAGTAAATCATAATAGCATAAAATGTATTTCAATGCATTTACATCTCCAGGATGTACCTAGACCCAAACTCTTAATACAGCCCGAAACGGCGCGTCCACCTTACTACCCACGCTGGTCTCTTTCGTCGTCTGCGCATGCGGAAGCCCTTACGTCACGTCCTCCCCGGATTCCACAGAAATCGACGAAGAGAAGACTGAGCCGCGGTGGAAGGGGCGTTGCGGAGTGGAAAATAGTTATAACACGCTTCGGATAAAATTACAGTTTAAGTATAGTGCATTTTAATAAAGGGTACAACAAACCACGCGACCGCAATGTCGGCCCATGCTCAAATGAGAGCTCTGCTCGACCAGTTAATGGGAACTGCGAGGGATGGTGAGTAACTAGCAGGCTAGTCGGCTAGCTCGCACCGAAGGTAGTTAGCGATTATTTTGTTTCTAAGATGAACACGATCTGATTTCACCCCAAGAGGATGGTTTAAATCCAGCTTGGTAGGATCATACTGCTCTGCACTGTCTCACTAGTAAAATGGTGTCAACTGGTATTTAATGTTTGTATCCTGCATTTTTATGTTCGGTAGTTAGCTAAAGTGTTTACCAGGCAGCCGGGGCCTTGTTCGTGGAGCAAGGCCTGCTTTTATCTTCCTAAATAAGGATCATCGTGTAGCTTGGATAGTATGTCTAGGTCATTGTTCTGCATGTCAGCTTTGTAGTCCCACGTCAGTATATATGTGGAGAAGGAAAAAAAATAATTTCACACACAAAGGAAAACCAATCTGCATGTCTCCGTGCAAGATGACTGACGTTTTTAGTTAGCTACCTAGCTGCCGTATATCATTGTCCACCTAAACAATAGCTCTGCTTTGGTTACGGCCCGAACTTTCTCTTTCGCCCCCTCCGCGGCGCTTAGTTGACTTGGGTTTTATATTTTGAAGGATATCGGTATGATACATTAACTAAATGCAGGAGATTTTTCCCAGCCCAGTAAAATATGGAGATTTCCGCGTGTGCAGTAGTGTAAATGGATACAAACATTAAACAGTGTTAGCCGCGGTGCAGGGAACATGCTTTGAGCCTGAGACGGAAGGCTTTCCGGGGTTTTTCTTCCGCCGTCCAGTCGAAATACTTTTCTGGGCAAGGACTAGCTCGTAAACAAAGAAACAAAAATGGTTTACATCTACGTGGCTGATCTTAGACTTGGTTCTAACTTTTGCTCAGACTAATGATTGCTAGTTGTGTGGAGTGAGTTTGTCTGTGTGTATGTATTTAAGATTAATTATAAATGCTTCCCATACCTATGTTCCATACAAACTGAACAATTGTGGCCCCTTTATTTTATTTATAAAGGTTCAGTGTATCTTTGCCAGCCTACATCAATCTGCAAGGGAGTTGCAGAAAAGCCTCGTGTTCATCGAGCCGTGAGTCACAAATATAATTTTTAACGCTGTTATGAATATCGAAACAATTTGTTTGCTTTTCAGAAGTAACTATAATTTTGATCATATCAAAAGCTCATCAACTTAAGAGCAAAAAAAGAGGAGAAAAGCAGATACCTTGAAATGCAAACAGCAGAAGTATTTGCATCATAACTGAGGAGTATTTGGTTGCCTGCAAGCCATGGAGCAGTTCATACAGTAGTGAGTTTCTAGTAACACGTTTATCATAGAGACAGAGTAGCTTTAAAATATGCCGCAAAGCATTTACTCTGACTTGTGTATCATTCCCAACTTCCTTACTACAGGTGTGGGCAAGAAAGCTTTTCCCTTTTATACTTTTCAACAGCGGGTTTAAAATTCTGCAGCTGAGGTCTTGAAGATGCAGATGGGTACAGTATATGTGGAAGCTCACAGTGTGTATTAACTAACCGCTTTTTTTATTTTGATTTTTTTCCCCCCTACAAATCCCTCCTCATTCAGACTTTGTGTTAAGGTTTGGTCAACAGAAACACATGCAGTCATGTTGTCCTTGTTGTAAAGGTCTGCAAGCCATGAGGATTTAACAGCTGCTACAGTAACCCAGCAGGGTTAAATTTGAATGAGGAGGTCATGAGACAAAGGTAGTTCTCTACCACCTGCCTGTGTCAGTCATCGGCAGGTCCTCCTTCCCATCATTACGGGTGCGTCATTCCGGGTTTGGTCGGACCTGAAATAGATTTCTTTGCCTGTTTCCTGTAATGAAGGCCATCAGCAGAAGGTCCTCTCATGACAATCCATTTGCAGCACTTCATGTGAACTGTCGTTTTGAGTTAGTTCAACTGATCTTCTCAGACTTGCTGGTCTCAGCATTACAAATTGACCCAATCCCACCTTCATGTGTGTGTTTGGGGAGTCTGAAGGTTTTATTTCAGAAACCTGCTTCAGCATATTTCCCAAGTGATGGATACACAGTTAAAGCCCCGACTAGTGAAGTACACGAAGCCTTAGTGTTTTTTTTTTTTTTTTTTTTTTTACTTCTAATCATGTTCCTCTTGGTAAATTAAGAGGTAAGCAGAATTTGCAGTTCTGGTACCAGTAAAACGGCTTCCATTTGACAGGACGAGATGGTCGCACTGATTTCACCTGCCGGTGCAATGCATTTCAGTTAAATCACCTTTGGAATTATGAAAATAAAATTCAGGTATAATTCGCTCATCCATAATTAATCCTTTGATACTCAGATGAAAGATGCCCTTTCAGAATGAACGAAAAGCACACAATACTGCTGTAGGGGAGATCATTAGGATTGCACCCTACTACCAAGTCCAAGCCTATTCTTTGCTCAGCTTGTTTTCCAAAAGCGTGTGGTCTCACTCTCTGCTCTGTTCTGCTGCGACCTTTTTCAGGTGACGAAACTCGACAGAGGGTGAAGTTCACCGACGAGCGAGTCTGCAAAAGTCACCTCTTGAACTGCTGCCCCCATGACATCCTCTCTGGAACTGTAAGTGACGTATGGATACCCGTGTGTTTCATGGAGAGTTCAGGACAGTTAGTTTTGACTGCATTTTCATATCTTTTAAAATTTTTGCCGCATGAAGGATATTGGAGTCTGTTATATTGCGGACCTGAAGGCAAAATAAATATTGACATTTATCGGGAACGATTGCTGGTAATTGCTAATCTCAATTCGTATAAGTGATATGTCTTAGACTTTGGTAAAAAGAGGTGAAGCATGTGTTACGGCTTTGAATTAACTAGTTGAGTGTTTCTTTGCCTTTACTGGAATGTTTTTGCTTTGTGCGGTTTCTAGACTTTTGGTGGGAATGTGTCTCTCTCTGTCCTCCACAGCGCATGGACCTTGGAGAATGTTCAAAAATTCATGACCTGGCGCTCCGGGCAGATTACGAAATCGCTTCCAAGGAAAGAGACCTCTTCTTCGAGCTCGACGTAAGTCATGTCACAGCTCCTGGTTCTGATTGTTTCAGCCTTCTGCTTAGTGTTATTGCCTGATTTTCACCCCGTTTTTATATCGTCTAGGCCGTTGATCATCTGGAATCCTTCATCGCTGACTGTGACAGAAGAACGGAACTGGCCAAGAAGCGCCTTGCAGAGACCCAGGAGGAGATCAGCGCCGAGGTCGCTGCCAAGGTGAGTGGGCGCTCGAAATCAGCCTTAATTACAGCAATTAAGCAGATGCTCTACAGGAGACACGGTGATGTTCTTAGGGACTTTTTGGCCGATGGTGTGTGATGGCCGCTCGTGCCATGCTCACCTCACCATGTCTCTGAATGCAGGCTGAGAAGGTACATGAGCTGAACGAGGAGATTGGCAAGCTGTTGGCCAAGGCAGAGCAGCTCGGTGCTGAGGGCAACGTGGACGAGGCCCAGAAGGTCCTGCAGGAGGTGGAGAAGGTCCGGAGCAAGAAGAGGGATGCTGAGGTAGGGAGCCCTATCCCTGGGCATTAGGGCCACGCAAAAACACTGACCTGGAATCAGTTTTGCTCAGCTTGGTTGCACCTGAAGCATAGGGACTCTAGAAGCATGCAGTGATATTTAATGGATGTTTTAAGTTGAGTTTCAGCTACATGGTTGTAAAGAAGTAGAGCTCATGTTAATCAGATCTATATATATATCTTGCATAAGTGCCCCTCATTCGCCTCTGCCCCCTGCCTGTTAGGAGGAGTACAGGAACTCAATGCCGGCCTCCAGTTTCCAGCAGCAGAAGCTCCGTGTGTGCGAGGTATGCTCCGCCTACCTGGGCCTGCATGACAATGACCGGCGCCTTGCTGACCATTTCGGCGGGAAGCTGCACCTCGGCTTCATCCAGATTCGCGAGAAGTTGGAGCAGTTAAAGGTAGGCTCGGCGGCTCCTCACTGCGGTGGGGGCGTTCTTTCGGGGGGGATGCTGGATTTCACTGCAGCCTTCATGTTTTATGTCGGAAGAAATGCTGTCATCTTTCGTGGATCAGATACCCTCAATCACTCCTCGAAGTAAACAAAAGGAAATAGGCAAAGGCATTCTAGAAGATGCACGAGAAGCCTGCCAACTTTGAGTTTTACAGTGTTCATCAATTGCTTTGGCACATTTCATGAAACATACTTATTCTCATTTCTCAGTTTACAACCCTGTGGTTTAGCTGCAAATACCAGTGACTTACCTAAAACAATTGACTCATGTCTCATAAGCAGATAATTTCAGCAAGTAATCAGTCAGTGCCACCAAAATGAAAAAATACAATCGGCATAGTTTTAACCATGAGCACCAATATGCTCCTGATTGCCACAGTTCAGTTGGTTCCCACTTTCTCATTGTCACCGACTGATCATTCTTCTTTGGTAAACTCACTTACTCATGTCAGACATCAGTTTGAACTTTGCTCAGTTCCATATCACAGTATGTACAGTGCACTATTGAAAGAAAGCACTCGTATGTATTTTTCAGATCTCGAGTGCAATAGAAAACAGAAGTCTCAAAGCACTGTGTAACAAAAATGACAATACAAGGGCAACAGAAGGGCAACAAAATAATGTACTGCGAGAACCAAAATATAACAGCTGCATCACTGCAATCTTTTTTTTGCATGTTG
Organism: Isichthys henryi; assembly: GCA_026776945.1. NCBI lineage: Eukaryota > Metazoa > Chordata > Actinopteri > Osteoglossiformes > Mormyridae > Isichthys > Isichthys henryi. The sequence continues at coordinate 19,704,726 of JAODJX010000097.1, read as the reverse complement.
TGGCTAATGCGAAGATCTTACATATACAGTTTTGTGTATGAAATCATTACAATCGGAAACTACAAAATCCATTTTGACCAAGATTGACTGAAAATTGTGCCAAATTATGACAATTATACAAAACCAGCATGTATGTACTAAGGCATTTGGAGGTTCATGTGAATTCGTGAGGGGCGATGTTCTGCTGTGCAGAAGTGACATTGCTGTGTGGGGATCACACTTGTTTTGCAAATATTAATTGTCGTTTGAGAAACGCTCCAAACCAGTCGAAAGTGTAATGGGTCATTTCCCACATTGCTTGTATAGAAACTGATACGTTTGTTTGCATCAGTCCTCAAAGTTTGTTCTTTTATTCAGAAAACAGTCGCAGACAAGCAGGAGAGGCGGAACCAGGAGCGTCTGAAGAGAAGGGAGGAGAGGGAGCGCGAGGAGAGGATGAGAAAGAGGTTGGTGGGAGGGACCTAAGGGACGGGCAGGATGCTGGCCTGTGTGGAATGTGTTGCCTGGACTGTGGCCTGTGCTGTGAGTGCAGCACAGTCAGCTGGATTTTAAGTATGTTTTCTGCTCCAGAGGGGATTCTGCATTGGCTGATACCCCAGGAGAGCTGCATAGGGGGACCGCCTCAGGGTAAGTAAGCCTGCTCTCTCTCTCTCACCATCATCAACACTTCACTACCCCCCACCCCCGGGGATAGGCCAAGACAGTATTCTTGGTATTTGTGGGGGGAGAGTCATGAAATATGAAGGGGAGCTTCTGTGGCCTTTCTGAGTTTTGTCCTCCATTGTCTCCACGTACTACATTTTGTGTGTAACCTACTGTGCTAGTGGTATCTAAAGGGGATGCTGCCCCCGTTCTTAGCTGGGAGCCTACAGTGTGCAGGGTCTGCATTGCTGCTTAACGTGATGTGTGTCTGTCTGCAGGACTCGGTCACGGAGCAGGGAGCATCGGAGGTGGGTGTCTGTGTGCGTTTCTGTTGTACGTTCGCTTTGTAGCTGACTTATGGCAGGCAAACGGATGCTGATCTGTCTAATATGTTGTTCTTTTTTCCCCTCTTCCCTCAGGTCCCGCTCCCGGGATCGCAGGCGGCGGCGATCCCGTTCGTCATCGCGGGAGAAGCGGCGGTCCCGCTCACGCTCCCGAGACCGTGAGAGGCGCCGGCGGCACCGCAGCCGCTCCCCAAGCAAGGGCCACCAACGCAGCCGGGACCGGGAACGCGAGCGCGCAGCCAGGCATAAGTACGGGGATGCACTGCACTTAACACTTAAATAGCAGAGACTTGATGCTTTGTTTTTTATAGCCTTTTTGAATCGAATAGTGATAGGAATAAAGTAAGCTTCACTACTTGGCTAGTGCACTCAGGGTAGCCTGAGCTTTCCGCTAAGTTGCTGGAAGCTTGTGAGCTGCTCCACACTCAAGGACCTTCTGCCGTCTGTGCCGCAGGTCCTCCCGGGACCGGTCCCGCGAGAGGGATAGGAAAAAGGCGTCGTCAGAGCGGAGGCAGGATGGCGTCAATGGCAAGGTGGACTCACGAAGGATGGAGGACAGGGAGGCCGGGGAGATCTGAGTGTGTGCCCCCCCCTCCCCCAGCTCTGCTCTCCCAGCTCACTCTTACACATTAGCTATGTCAGCCCCACCCGCCCTCTGTACTCATAGCTTGCCACACCTCTCTCTCTCTCTCTCTCCTGCATCATAGCTTCTGTAGGGCATAGATTTTATTTCCGGGAAGTTCAGTTTTGCTTTAAGGGTACTTCTGTGCCCCCCCCCCCCCCCAACCCCACCCCGAACATTCAGAAGAGCTGTTAAAAGGGTTTAAGAGTGTGCTTATAGGCAGTGTACTGCATGACTGAAGATCAGCCTGTTCGTGAATAAGCAGCAGAACCTTTTTTACATTGTTGAACTTTGCAGCCCACATGGAGTTTACATGAAGAAAAGGGTCGTCAAGTTGGAAAGTGTTCAGTGTTTGGTTTTCTTAAGTATTTAACTGACAATTGGCTTTTCTTTTTTTTAGTCAGGCTGTCTGATAATACCTGCATATCCCCTCCTAAGATTATGTTCACTTGTGCTGTGCTTTTTGCCCCCCACCCACCCAAATTATATTGATCTGGGGGTCTTTTTCATATCGGACTCGAACATTATGCCTCCCTTCCATCAAAGGTTGTACTTGGACTCCAAAGTATAAAGTTATCCATGTTCTCCAAAGGCATCTTCTTCAGTTCCTTTATATTCTTCGTTCTGTGTTTAGAACATCTGGTCTGTATTTGTTTCCCTTTTTCCATGGTAGCCTTTAATAAATGGAGAATGACTGAAGAACAGTGACTGATTTCTATCAGATATTCCTATTGTGGGAAGTTCATAGCTCCTACTTTTGTTGAAACCCCCTCCCCGTTTGTTACAGACTGTGACATCTGTTGTCCTGTAGTTGTAATTGCGGCAAGTTTCAATGAAGTCTGTGTCTCGACATGGTGCTCAACAGCCTTACGGTCTGGTCTCCTTGTTCTGAGTTCAGTCTTGTCATAAAGCCGGACGCCTTTGGACCTTGGCAGTTTGGTGTCTCCCAGAGGATGTGAAAGGGTCAGTGCTTCGTCCTTTCTGTACTGCTCAGTGTCCATATCCTTTAGTTTTGCCATTGTAGTTCTATTGCTGCAAGTCTAAGAAGCTCCTCCAAGGTTTGCTTCATTCTTTTGCTGGGGGCGTAGATGCTGTAAATATTCTAGAGGTTTTAATCGGAAATGCTAATGACCACTTTATCGATTTTAATTAATGCTGTTTGGGCATTTAAATTTTTTTCTATGGCGAAATTGATGTTGAGGCTAAGTGGAAGAATATGTACATGAAACTATATTTAAATGTGATACCTGGAATCGTTGGATTGTTAGGTTGCTTGCAATTTGTTCATTAAGATGTCTTCTAAAGTTGTATTCCCGGTTTTATTCATTGATATCAATTAAAAATTCTTCAACTAGCTAGAAATGCTATCTGTCTCTTCTATGTGCGGATAGCTTGTGTTAGATGGGCCAAGCCGTCATCGAGGGTTGGCCACATTTTGTTATTTAAATCTGTCAGTGTCCCTATATTAAGTTGTTTGAATCTCGTGACACTTTTCCACCATTTTGTGAAAAACCAAACACTTGTCTCTAGTATTCAGAGGAGTCATTTGGTTGGGGGACACAATGCTTTTAGTAGTATTTTTCTGTTTTATTATAAATTATTTCACCTAAGAGTGGGAAATGTTTATACAATTCCAAAGCATTTGGTTGCAGCAGTTTAAGTATAGTTTAATCTCAACTCTCATATTGTCATTTACATGGTCCCCAACTATCATGCTTGTGATTGACGTTGTGTTCAAGGTAACATATCAAATGTTGTGCTCCTGTTACAAGCATTACCAAGTCATGATTTAGAATCTGTGACGACAAATTCAGCTTGCAGTTTCCCATATTCTAGATTGGCGAGTTCTTGAAATTATCCTTAACACTTTTATTCATTGATAAGGGGTTATGCAAAGCTCGAACCTAAAAGTTATACAACACAGTGGTATCCATCTTCAATTGTGACAATACTGCCATTTATATCCAATCTTATACACAGTTAACGGTCATACAGTTAAATCTTTAGTCATTTTCAGTTTTTCAGATGATTCATATACTCTAAATATTTCCTCAGCATGCATGTCTTGCATTTTGATACAAAATACATTTGTTGTGTATCTTCAGCACCCCTGGCCCTATGGAGCCAAAGCAGGACACAGCAGCAGGAGATTGGCTGAGCGGACAAGGCGAATATGAGAATGTATCGGTTTATCAGTCTTTGCATCTTTGTGGCATGGTGATGTGATCGCGTGCCTACAGACAAGCGGAGTCCAGAACTGAAGCCTTTGAAGCTTTCTCAGAAGGGATCCTGTGTGGGACCCAGTTGACCTGAGCCTGTGCACTGCTGGCGCCTTGGTGTCCCTCAGAATGTGGTGCTTTCCAGATTGTGGTCCACCTTCATCTTCTGCTTCTCCATTACTGCCTCCAGTTCCGAGACCTTGTGGGCATCCTGATACGGGGAGTGGAGGATAAATAACAAAGATCTATAATGCATGGGCTGTGTCAGATTTAAGAAATAGGCAGAAACATACTGGAATGTGGACTCATCCCTCTCCTCCCAGGAATCTCTAATAAACCTCTTCTTACAAACACGTCAACCCTAAATCCACTACAGAAACTCAGTAATCCGTACTGAGCAATTAACTCCGGTTCTTAATCACAAAAACTAGCAGCACATTCACTCCACGTAAGCATGAATTAAAAAAAAAAAACAGAAACAATGTATTGTGAGTTACCTCCAGCAAAGCCTTTTGCACCATGATCTGACTGTAGACTCTGGTGCCCTCATCTGGCAAAACAGCACGCAACTCCTCTTTGTTGAGGGAAAATAGCTGAGCACCAGTCAACACGCCCAAGCAGCTCACAGTACTAAAGAGATAGAGGATTGACAGTGGACTACCTCTGTTTTCTTGTTAAAAACCTTTACTTACAAGTCATGGCATATGGTCTTGTGTCTGAGATCTGAAACATTAGCACGTGTACCGGATCTGCACTTGAGGGGCATATTTTAACGTCGTCATCCTTCTCTAAATGACGTGTCTGCCTTTTGTTTTGGGTTGAACCGTTTTTAACTCTGATGAATCTTATCACTCTGCATTTTCCATGCCAACGCCCATACTAGCTTGGGAGTGGTGAAGTGCTGGCGTGTTCACTGTGAGCCACCTGCTTTGTCCTGTAGGGTGCACATGTCCTTCAGCCATACAGCCAACAGGAGGCTGCTATAGACCTGCGGTTCCCAAACCTGTCTATGAACACCATAGCCGCAGTGCCAGTCACCCCATTAGGCAACATGTGACTGCTTGAATAGGGGGGGGGTGGTGGCATTGAAAGTTGTCTAGGTTACCACACAAGCTTCAATGGCTATTGTGTTGCCGTCACATATATCTGGCACACTTCCTATCCAACACACCTGACTCAACTGACTGAATGGGTTTGAAGAAAAGTTGATTACGTTAAACTTGTTGTCTGGGTTTTGGAGGCGCTGGCGTGGAGAGATAGCCAGCCAGATTAAGTTATCTGAGCTAGTGATGGTGAATGCAACATAATAGGTTTGAACCCGGGTCACAGCTTGGTTTGACCATTACGCACTCTCCTGGTACTTTTGAATGATGGCTAGATAAGCAGCATATCTCTGACACAGACATTTCTGTAATGCACCCTGAGAGGTTGGAGGTGCACTCACGGCTCGCTGAAGCCCTTTCCTCGCAGCCACTCCTCCACCTCGGATGGCGGGGAGTTGTAGTGCAGGGGGGCGGAGGTGTCTGAGGAGCGGGGAATGACCAGGGGGCGGGAAAAGCTGGCCTTCCCATGCGTCAGCCGCTGCAGAAGTTCATCGTTCATCACCATCACTGGGGGGAAGACACATCACCAGAATTGTTATTTGTCACTTCTGCTGGGGGGGGGGGGGGCAATAACCCAAAGAGTGACCAAGTGAAGTGGTATAACACGGGACAAACCCAACCACAAACCCACACACGGCAAATACACGGCACACATTTGAATGTGGCCGCC
>JAODJX010000097.1:19686369-19698166 GCA_026776945.1 Isichthys henryi | reverse complement strand
CGCCCCGGCTGCCTCTGCAGGTCCTGCGGGAGTGAGAGGGTCCCGGCTGCCTGTGCGTGTCCTGCTGGAGTTAGAGGGGCCCGGCTGCGTATGCGTGTCCTGCTGGAGTGAGCAGGGCCCGGCTGCCTGTGCGTGCCCTGCTGGAGTGAGAGGGGCCCAGCTGCGTATGCGTGTCCTGCTGGAGTGAGCAGGGCCCGGCTGCCTGTGCGTGCCCTGCTGGAGTAAGTGGGGCCCGGGTGCGTGTGCGTGTCTTGCTGGAGTGAGCAGAGCCTGGCTGCGTATCAGAAGGAGACCCACTCACCTTGGGTTTCATCTGATCATCCAGGTTTTGCATGTTTGTGTCGTTCAAGGCAGACAGCGGCTCCAGGATGTTGAAGGGCACAAAGCCAATCTGATCGAACCGATTGCGACACTTCCACCATCGCTTTGATGACTCAATCACCTGAGAAGAAACCACAGAAATATACACAACACCAGTCATTCAGAGCTTGATAAATGAGAAACTGCAGTTTTTACATTTACTTTTATTTATTTAGCAGGAGCTTTTATCCAAAACGACGTTCAATAAAGCAAATATTACATTGCTGACATACAGCTGTAATGGAGTCGACTTAAAGTGTTGCTAGGCTGAGCTTCCAGTGAGGGACTAGTAACAAGCGCTAGCTAGCATTGGAGTAGAAGTTTAACATCAGAAAAGCTAGGTGCTGTGAATCATCATGAGGTTCCTGCTTGACCAGTGTTGCCAAGCGACCACTAAATGGTCACTGCAGACTTCAAAAAGGTCAGTGGCATAATGATTTATTTGTGCTCTTATGGAAGATTAAAGCAGTACCTCCAGGGTCTCTCCGTGCAGCACAGACAGCTCGCTGCTGTTCCGAGCCACGAAGTCATAGCTGCAACGGTAGAGTCTCTCTGTCTCCGGAGGAAGTACACTACCCTCCCTGAGAAGAAGGAAGGAGGAAGGACAGTGTCTGAGAAATCACAGAATACACTGCATAGTTTAATCAGCAGAACCTGATACGGTTGGAAAATTAAACGTGTATAGAGGAAGAATCCGATGACATTGCAATGCGGGTTTGCAACATGAAGTCAAAATAAAACTTACACTTCGTCGCCAGCATGTGCTGCAAACTTGGGAAGCTCGACCGACCGAATAGAAGACCTCTGTTGGCAACAGGAAGGAGGGCCCACGCCCTGTTAGCAGGTATGTACAGTATCTTTGAGACAGATCATGGATTAACTGCTTTCAAAATGTCATACAAATTCTCACAGTATTCCGAGATTGCAATTGTGTACACCCTTTACATTTATAGGCAGAGTGGAGGTGACCCTCAGGTGGGCGGAACACAGGCCATGATTGGCGGCTCAAATCCCCACTCAGAGCCAACCGTGTCAGCTGGCTGTCTTTTTACCTGCTGCTTTCTCTGTGAGTCCAGTTTGTGTTGTGCCTCTATGGGATCATCCCACACCCGTCCTTGCAGGTCGACTGGGTCGGGCTTCCAGCCATCCAGGAAGACGGGGGTGTAGGGCAGAACTGGGCCTCGCTGCTGAGAGCTGTGGGGGTCAGGTGTCCAAACCAACGTGTTTACTGAGTAAACATTTGCAACATATTTTCTTACAGGCTACAAAAGCACCTCAGATAGTAACCTTGGAGGTGTGCACTCCCAGCGACTGAAATGGGAGCAGTTCAAAGCCGTGACACTGAGCTGTGAGACCTCAGTGAAGCCCCATAAGGTAACATAAGAGGTACTAATTTCCTAATGAGCAAGAGATGGGAGATGAGTTGAGCCTGCTGACCGTGGTTGTGTCCAGTTGGGTCCCAGTGCTGTCCACAGCTGTGTCTCTTCTGGGGTCAGGTTCTCCTGCAGCAGTGACACAGCTGCGTCGGTCAGGGCTGGGCTGGCCACCCCTGCTCCCAGCGTCGGCCCTCCTGTGGTCTTCACGATCTGAAACGCGGCATTGCGATGACTGGCTCATTCGCTGATTGGCTGCAGGGTTCTGGCTGGGCAGGAGGCCGGTCATGTGACACGTCCCCAACCCACATGTAATATTTTCCATGTGCTCCTTGTAAACACTCGTCCTGTGAGACTGAGTCACTGTTTCCTGTAGCTTTATGCCATAGTTCTGCTCATCCATACCAAGTACCAGAGAGACATGGACGCACCATCAATCCCGCCATTGGTGACCAAAGAGAGCACAACCTCACAATTCCCACTGTATTCAGTAGCTCCATTCACACCCTGCATTCTAAATCCCAACAGTGTTTCCACAGTAATACAATGTTTAGAACAACTCCGTTTACAATACATTAAGTATTAGTTGCGCTGGAAATAAGTAATTCAACTCAGTATTTACCTAACTGTGGAAACTCATAAATTTCATTTCAAGTGCACTATTTACCCTGCATACTATATCCATCTAAAGGTAATTTCCACGATTCAGAAGTCACCCGATGGTTTTATGACCCAGTGTAACGGAGTGAATATCAGGGTTATACAAGTCACCTTCTTTCTGCTTAAATGGGACACAGTTATTCAAAGACTCACCATATCCAGGGGTTTGAAAACATGGTGAAGCAGCTCTTCTGAACTTGGGTTTGTGATGGACGTTTTTAGCCGGGCCTGGGCGACAGCAATGTGCAGCGTTTAATCTATCCATCTGGCAATTCATGACTACATAGATGTGTTTTTATGCACAATAACATTTTGAAAGATGAAGTTCTCACCAATAGACTGAAGCAGTACTTGAATTTCTGAAAGATATCAATGAATTCATTTTCTGAAGGTGGACGTGCTCTCAGGGTGAGTAAGTCATCTACAGAAAGGAGAAAGACAGGAACAGGAAACAATGCAAGACATATTCATTACACTCCTCCCTCCAATGTCTTCCCCTTCTCTTCCTTTGTCACCTTGAGCCTGTACTGCTACTTGTAACACTTTTCCTTTTTTCCTCACATACCTTCCAAAGAATGCGAGCTGCACTTCCCCTCCCACAGAATCTCAACTGTACTCATTGTTCAAACATTCTTCCTTTGAGACTTTTACCTGTCGCTCTCGCTGACGCCCTTATTTTGACTGTGTCTGCCTCTTTAGTTCTAAACACTGCAGTGTTCCTCTCAGTTTTCCATGTTGAGTGTTACTGGTTATTTTCTTGCTGAATCCGTATTTCATTCTGGTTTTTCCAGGATTCTCCTACTTTCTTTGTGAGGATGAATATCAAAGTTTACTGTGGCAGCAGCCTCTGACTTTTGACCAGACTTCAGCCAACGTCCAAAGATTAAGGATCACTGCAGAATGTAATTAGGGACAATAAGAGGAGACACTAGCAATTTAATGCTTGTAAAATGAAATATACTCAGTGGCCACTTTAGGCGGAGACCTAGTACCGAGTAGAGGCTCCTTTTTCTCCAGAACCATTTCAAAGGTTGATGAGTTTTGAGTCCAAAGATTACTTTTGATCTTGTGGCCTTCCTGTTAGCTTTAGTGAGTCTGGCCATTCTCCTCTGACCCCCCTCATTAACAAGGTTAGGGTGTTTGGCTGCACATATGCCAACGACTGGATGTCTTTTTGCTTATTGTATCATTCTCTGTAAACTCTAGACACTGTAAAATCTGAAAATCACAGGACGGTGGCTGTTTCTGACCATTCTAATGATTACCTGCACAGTAACCTTCTGTGACCTCCTTGGTCTGCCGGAGTATATATTCAGTTGCAGCCATGTGATTCGAGCAGGTGAACCTAATTAACTGGAGTGTAGTTTATCATAGAGTAACAGGAGTATAGAAATAAAACCCCACCATCAATGTAATCTAAGCCAGATGCCCCAATATCACTGAAAAGCACCTTTCAAGAGATCATCAAGGCTTTGAGCTATTAGGTGACCAAAGGAATTCAGTTTATATTGTTCAAAAATAAAAAAATATTGCCTTGAACGTAATAAAAATCTGTTATGTCACTGTTTTTGAGAAGAGTTGCAGAACCTTGTAGCTTAAGCTACATCTTTTTCACATTAACTTCACCGTCTCCCTCACCTTCTGCGCTTTTGCTGCTTTTCTTCTTCTTCTTGCTCCTCTGGCTCAGGATGCTGTGGGCTTCAGCTGATTTCTGCAGCTTGCCCATGAAGATCTCAATGTCGTTGAAACAGTGGTTAAGGATTTCCTGTGAGAGCGTGACAAGCAGTGCACTCATTATGTGCCAGTGGACTGTACACCATATCACAGACAGAGACACAGAAACAGAAATACTGGCACACACCCAAAAATTTACTGCAATTCACAGTCGATAAGCAAAACTCCAATAGCCCAGAAACCAATGAAAACAATAAATTTTAGCTTTTCCTCTTCCATCCATCCATCCATCCATTTTTCAAACCACTTATCCTACTGGGTCGCGGGGGTTCCGGAGCCTATCCCGGAAGCAATGGGCACGAGGCAGGGAGCAACCCTGGGTGGGGGGCCAGCCCATCGCAGGGCACACTCACACACCATGCACTCACGCATGCACACCTATGGGCAATTTAGCAACTGCAATTAGTCTTAACATGTTTTTGGACTGTGGGGGGGGGGAACCTGAGTATCCGGAGGAAACCCCACGATGACATGGGGAGAACATGCAAACCCCGCACACATGTGACCCAGGCGGAGACTCAAACCTGGATCCCAGAGGTGTGAGGCAACAATGCTAACCATTGCACCACCATGCCGCCCCCGCTTTTCATCTTTTTAATTTATAAAACAGAACGGCTCTTTTTCTTTATTAAAACTGATTTCTCCATGAAGCAGCACATTTTGAGTTAAACATGTGCACACGCACATGCGCACACACACACACACTCGAAAGTGGTTCTATATACTGACGTGCATTAGAGAGACAGACAGGCTGGCGGACAGACAGACAGACACAGCATCATACCACTTCTCTCTGGGCCTGTCTGAAAGCCTGATTGGCCTGGTCACCACTGGATCCGTTCACTAGTGCAGAGGGAGAAGATCAGAAGTGAGCCCCTGTGTCCATGCTAGCCCCCTCCTGTCTGCACTTACCAACTTCTGATTTACAGAGCAGAGTCCCATCACATATGCACTTATGGTCATTAAAGACCAGCCCAAACCCAGTGAGGACACACCAAAACCCTGCCTACACTGCACTGGCTCCCTGATTACAGAGCAATGTAGCTCCCGTGTGCCTTAGACCACATGACAGCAGTGCGGCCCCTCCTAAGAAGGCCCATCTGCATGCTGTTCAGTGGGATTCCTGTGCCACCATGCTGTTGCATCTCACCCATGTCTGCTGTTTGCGCTGTATTAATGAAGCAGCCTGCCCCCCCCCCCCTCACCTTTCATTCCCGAGTGTGGGGGAGGCGTGGAGGGAGGAGGGTTGGGGGCTTGCAGCAGTGGGGCGTTGGGAATCCCCTGGGGGCCCTGTTCCTTCATGGCTCCAGTGACAGTAGAAGGTTGGACCAATCGGGCCTGGTTCATCCTGAGCATGAGAAAGAGGGTCGGTTAGCGCTGCCCGGGCTAGGCTATGTCTGCCGGCACTGCTTAGCAACCTGTATCACAGCTGGTAAATGACAATGAGGCAGCAGCCCCTGTATGCTTAATTTTTACTGGCAGGACCATGACCGTGACCATGACCGTAATTACGACTGTGACCAAGCCTCGGCTCTGGGTCATTATTTAACACTTTTAAAGTATGACATTAAGGAAGCATCTTATACTAATAACCTACTGCTTATATTTTAGGCCAGTGCTTGCCAGTCTGGTTATCAGGGACTCACAGGCAGTCCATGTTTATGCTACTGGGAACTGGGAGGGAGGAAAATTGTAGACCAAATTTGGACATACTATATTAGGCCGTTTATGCTGCTACATGGATAAAATATTACATTTTCACAAATTATATTTTCAGTGACTGATTACTGAAAGCCTTTATGTCTTCATTTTTTTTAATAAACTGTAACACTATATTGTTAGCATACAGAAATAACCATTTATCCATAATGGATATACACGCATAGATGTCCACAGAGAATATTCACATATTAAACAACGATATGAACAACACTGATACAAAAATCTGATACAAATATGGTGATTTGGAGAATCTGAGAAAGTGGGAATTCAATCCAATCGACCTCATAAACCTCGGTAACATTTCCCAGAATTTCTGACAGTGACACATGAGCTGTTCTGACCTGTTTAAAAAGAGACACGATATTTCATGACAGCTATAAATGCATGCTAATCGTAGTCTGCAGGTCTGAATTGATGTCAAACCTGACCTGGACTCTTGTCCTATGAACAGGTAATCAAGTATGGCAGTCTATCCTTTATATAAGTTGCAACAGCTTTATTTTCTCGGTCACACCTTGCTAAGTAATGCAAAAACGAGTCAGACGAGTCCGTCCTTTCTCTGCTGGTCACTCGTTTTCTTTTCCCCAGTGTCAAAGCTTTGTCAACACAAAACTGAGTGGGGCTAGAAAGATCAGCTTGTTGAAACATCAACAGTATTTTACAAGTGACGCATTTTTTTGCATTTTAGAAGGAGAGAGAAAAAAAGAATTCTGGTAGATGGAATCTATGCTGTGACGGGGAGAAAAAGGATTACTTTCAAACTATTGCCTGTCAGGTTTCTGGTTTGACAATCACATATAATCTGTGACAACTGTTTACATAGAGTCCGGTTTCATGCTTTGTGAGAGAATAAATACATTCTGTAGTTATCAATAGGAACTTTGTTATGTCGAAGAACCTCCACTGAAATTTAAAAAAAAAATCCACATATGTTTATAAATTCATAGGTAAATGTGAATATATTCATTTATTCATTTCAGATTAAGTTCCATGTACATAAATAAGTGTAATTTACATTTGCTCCACCACTGCCCACCATTACCATGAAACATTCTTTCAGCTTTCTGAAATAACACACTTTATCTCCGTATAACATCTGAATGTAAAACAGGACCCCTCAGCATAGCATGACTCTGACGACACTCAGTTTACTGTTTATTTCCAGCCGTGTTTTCACTTATTGCAGACCTCCTTGTCTGTGAGGCTAGGACACTTCCACTGCCTGTCATCTGGGTGCTCTGTGTTATGTAACTAACTGGTTGAATGACTTTACTAAACAATTTGGCTAAATCTCGTGAGACCCTTGAGCGAGGCCCGTAGCCTCAATTGCTCCATAGACTAGCTGACCCTGCTCTCTTAACTGCATGTTTTTTTTAAATAAATGCATCTGCTAAATAAATATAAATATCATTACACTCAAGTCATGCAATGACAGTGAAAAAGAACTTCGATCCACCCTCTTTAAAAGCCACTTCCTTCCACCACTGCGTTCCAGTGAAATCTTATTCAATGCACTGACCTGAACAGTCAGAGGATTGCTGGAGGTCTCACTTTGCTTCTACCCGAATCTCTGCTGGCTCCCTCACTGGTGCCAGATTGTCCGTAACTGTATTCTATGACATACCTCAAAACCTCAGGACGCCTGTTAGTCTTCGACGTGTGATCAGACACTGCGCTGATGATGTCATCACGGATCGGTTCCGGCTGCAAACACGAGGCATTCGCCAGATGAATTGCATACTTTAGGGAGGGACATGAGACATTGTGGATGTTCTGCTTGGAGCACGTGTGAAATGCAGTGGAAAGATACATTTAGCCATTAACAGGGCACAGTGTCTGCTAGAGGCTCAAAGCAGACACTTAGAGATCAAATCATGATGTAAGCTCTCACGGTAGAGCACAAGTAAGAGCTGCATGGCACTGACGCTCATACTCTAGCACTCACCCCTACGTTCTCACAGTTGAAGAAATGAATGTCGGGCTTTTTTCGGGGACCGTACTGGCACACGAGGAGCAGCAAGGAAGGAAACTCTTTCTCTGTGAGGATAGCGTCACAGCGATGGATGCAGGAGACGGGGTAAGCCTCCAGCTCATCCTGTGCACAAACACAACTGAAAAGTTTCAGTGCCAGGTATCACAACCCTGTCATTTAATCTTTTAAATAGAAAAGTAGAGGCAATACTTTTGAAATGATTAATTTAGTTACATCTATCCAGTTATCTTCCATAACCACTTAACCAGTACAGAGCCTAGCATACTAAAATCTTCAAGATAATAAACAGACTTTTCTCAAGTCAAAGAAGATGTTAAATATACACACAACAACGTCTTAGTCAAAAAAAAATTTTTATGATCTTCATGTTGATGAAACTATAGTACTATATCCATCAAAGTATGTTAGCCTGAAACCTCTGCTGAAGTCTGTATTTTCAGCAACCATCCAATATTCAAATAATAGTTTTGGTGGTTCAGCCACCAGCACAGCATGTCTGGCTAATGAATACCTCTTTGAGTTATTTAACTAATTGACTATGGGAACTGAAGCTGTATTCTTCTAGCCATCCAACAAGATGTCAATTTTGGAGAACACAAGAAATTCATATTACTTTTAATTGTTTTTTCTTCCCTAAGGGAATATACATACACTACCAGATAAATAGCTTTAAGCATTTATTTTGGCTGCATAAGACTTTGGCCAGTATATACCCTGTCACCTTGTACATGATCTCTGTTCAGTGAACTAGGACACCCTTCTCAGATGGTTTAGCACATTAACACATTAGCACCTGCTGACAAGGTGCCCGATAGTTGGTCGTTGTGACCCAGTGTGACCCAGTGCCCCCCACAGGTCCATTTCAGAGCTGAGCATGAGGGCCATACCTGGTTCTGAGCATCCCTCAACCTGACGGTGTCCCGACTGACTTCTACCAGCATCTCCTGGCTCCAGAGGCGGTCCGTACGGGCCAGGTGGGAGAGCCGTGAGAGGGCCTCCTCCACGCTCTGGACCTCCCCACCCTGCAGGGAGAAGGTCACCAGGTGCTGGGGTTTGGAGCACGGCCAGGAAGAGGAACAAGAGAGATATCAATGGAGAGAGTTTATTACATGTGTAAAGTCACTATATCAATTGCAGAACTGGTTTGGGCTGACATTAAGAACAAACACATGTGTCATACATACCTACAAAAGCACAGAAATGCAATTCAGCATGTGGAAAACTTACATTGACTAAGTATTGTGAGATATCAGCCATTGCTAAATCCTCAATGAAGACACTGACGGCTCTGAAAAAGAAATTAATGGGAGGAAAATCAATACAAAGCATTACAATGAGCACATTTAAGTGATGGTACCTTAATCATTCATCCTCTAGGTACTCAACAGCCGTAGACTTATAGTTAGATATCTTTGTAATTAGTCTCCTCAGCCATTGGAGTAATTGACAGTTTGTGGGGAGAGGGGGGTGAAGCAAAATTAAATATTTGGGAGGTACACACCCCGGTCCCCTTCCCGGGTCCCTAGGCCCCTGTCCTTATGAACCTCGCATATGAACCTAATGAAAAATATTTTACATTCGATTTTTTAAACATTTACATGAGCACATAAACTCTATATAAATAAAACTGACATGTAACGCAGTTATCATAATACACGGACATATTTACGAGAGGACTACATACGCAAGTGAGTCTGCAGTCACAAGGGAATAAAAACAATAATGAAAACAATACTGCTGCGTGATAAATCAGAGGTCGTTATACCAAGTACATGTCAAAACGACGAGCCAGATCCCCACGTTACCGCAGAAAAGGGCTTCCACGGCACCCCACCAAACATTTTTGAATGAGAAGTGTCCTTACTGCCTCGGCCGCTCAGTCCTTACTGCTTCTCTCGCTTTATTGACCACCCCTCCTTCTTTCGCTTTTTATAGCCTGAAACTGTAGAGTTACTCATCCAGTTTGACCAGGTACGTGAGAATACCTACCATTTAACTCCTTCCAGCCTTGTTATTCCTATGCCCAATACTGTATCCCACCTATCATTATAGGCCTAGTCGTATTGTGCAAGAGTTTAATACGCATAGTCACAGTATACAGGCACCAATAGTCTCAAGTCAAATAAGTTTCAATAGGTAAATGATTTTCTGAAGCAAAAAATAATAATACTTCGATCCAAAGTAAAACACTCGCCCTTGATTTCTACTGCAAATTTGACTCAGGGCATCGAGAACAAAGCCTCACGAAAACACGCCATTAATCGCTCGTGCATAAGTGAAATGCAATGACTATGTTGGAAATTCAATAAATTAAACACATAAAACGTCCTCAGATTAACACACATTTATTAAGAGCAGCACTTGCGAAACACGAGCCAGTCTTTAAAACTGACCAAGCTATTCAAACTTCATGGTTGACACATGCCACTGCATATGTTTTTTCTTCATGTGATTAATATAATTTCCACATATTTGAAGTCGTGTCTTATCTAATCGGGGCAGCAGCGATTCCTAGTCGCGCGAAGCCCCTTAGCCAATCAGACGGCGAGCGCTAGGAATCCCGGAGACAGCCGGCAAACTAAGGCGATGTCCGCTGGGAACCAACACTCACACAGCCTTTCCAAATTTAAGGCAAAGTATTTCTCTTTGTATTACAGCGTCTCAGAAGAACATGACCACTTCATCAAAAAAAGTCGTCTTACCCGTATGCATAAAACCATGAGTAACAAGATCTTAAATATTACTTGGTTATTTTACTCTTCCACACAGTATATTTACTATTCCTGCCAGCCCATTCAAAGAGCAGTTAAACCTAAGGTCGACAACTATAGTTCATTACATTTTAAATATCATATGTACTTCTGTGGTGTTGAAAGAATAACAGATAACTCTTACCTTAAAGAATCTACTTTGATGTCTGGTCCATAAGAATAATTGGGGGGAAAAACTGGCAAAAAGAAAACGGAGATGCCAAGAAATGATATCAGACGTTATGTTTTCTATAGGATTTTGAAATACTTTGGATATTTATGTATGTACTTATGTCTTGCCCAGTTCCCTGCTTCTGTCTGCGGCCGCTTTTCCTGTTCTACCTTCGCTATCCACCTTGCCTGACTGTCACTTACAGCTACACTAGTAGATAACAGCTGGAAGCATTTCAGTCAGCCTCTGTCTCTCGGGGTGTGTCACTCTCGGCCATTATGAAGCATTGCAATTGAATGGTGTGTCACGCCACCAAGCCCTGCAAACTCCACCTTAGAAATACAGCAACGGGAATGCAAACAAATATAAATGTGCGGAGGGAGCACGGTGGCGTGCACAGCAGGGCGGTGCTGACGCGGCGTCATTGTGTTCACATGGGATGCTGACTGAAACGATAGAGGACGTATTAAACATACCCGTTAAAGCTATCTGTTTTTCTATAGTTGCTGCCGGCTCACTTCTTTCAAGGTGTGTCGGAAATAGAGAATAATAAACGAATAACACACAGATAGCCAAACAATTTGCCTGCTTATAAAACTGTTTGTTATCCAAATATAAAATTTACACCCACAGGGAAAGAGACCGTGTATATCTATAAACATCACCAACATTTTTTACATTAGCCTTACACGCATTTTTTTTTTCTAAGAAACGTGCTCAGTTTCCCATGACGGTTGTTGTTGTTGTGGTTTGATGTGGAAACACTATTTTGATCTGGAAAAAAATCCGACACCTACAACAACAGCAGCAACACACACATAGTAGGGCCAGGCTGGCTGTTCCAGTGGGCCGCTGTATCAGTGAGCCAGAAGTGAACACAGTGCGCCCCGAAGCAAAATGTTATTTACGGGGATGTAATTTGCCAGGCCATTGTTTGTTCCCAGTCCATCCCTGATTACACACACACACACACACACACACACACATGTAGGGTATACCTATCCTTATGGGGCCCGCTCATTCACTTCTATGG
>JAODJX010000097.1:19667942-19686269 GCA_026776945.1 Isichthys henryi | reverse complement strand
GATATTTATCATGTTATGGGGACATTGTGTCCCCATAAGGATAGGTATACCCGCTCACACACACACACACACACACACACAGCAGAGAACCTGGCCAGCGTGGGGGAGGGGCACACCACTGTATTAGCTGCTCCAGTTGTATCTGCCTGTCACAGCCTTGAAAGGGAAGCCAGCGAACACCAATAATAACTGGGGTATGCAGCCATCTTTGGCTTAGAATATGTTTGCATGAGTTTTTAACTTCACTTTTCAGGGCAGTGTTATATAATAAACATTTTGTTTGAAAGAGAGAGAGAGACTCGTCCCATTATAATGTGTTAGTGTAACTCATTAAGGAAAATATGCACTACTTCAGTATTGTCAAGTGTTTTCAAAGGTAACCAATCGTTTCATAATGATAAAGCTAACCTGTTTCACACAAAACACGTGATTTTTCATCAACTGATAGAATACGATCACAGTGGGATCAACATGACAAACTAAAAATGGGCGAAGTATCGATTAGGCTGTGGTGCATAAAAATATCTTCGTATTTGAGGCATACTGTTCAATCCGGAAGACGGAGGAAATAAAATCCAAAGAGGCTGTAATTTAAACTGCTGCAAGGGCAGCATAAAGTTACAGGTTACATTAATGCAGGAGAAATTCTACATCCAGCAATTGAAGGTTGTTTATGTCAAATAAATTTGTATAGACATGGAAATGAATGCAATAGGCGAAGTTTGAACTGAGGCAGAGGTGCAGTGGCTATCTATGTGGTATAAACTTTGAGATTGTTCTTCTGGTAACCTACTGTAAATCAAGACCAAATAACGAAAAGCTTCACTGGAGCAAACAGCGACGTCTGCTGAAAACTTTGGGGTGGCCACCAGGAGGCGCATCGCACTGTGTTTCTGCTATGGTTCCACGTAGGAAACAGAATAATCCATATTTCGTTTTTACTAATTTTGGGTGGCCATGTTCACCCCTGGGAGTAAAATCTAATTTGAACTAGTAAACACAGTTGGCCGGTAGGACCACGATTAAGAAGAACAGGATTAGGTAGCGTCATTTTAAACATATAGTAGTGGACAACCAATCAAATAGCAGGGGGGCGTAACCTTTCGCTTCTTCTAGAATTTGATGGACGTGCGTGGTACAACGTGGCGTGTTAGTTCTACAACGTGACAACCTCAAGTTTAAAGATACTTTAAAGAAAAGCGAATTTTTTGTGTATATGGAGTTTTCTCACAAAACATTATCTCTGTGTTTTTACGTTGAAGACGAAGAATGAAAAAGTGCCTCGCTATAGACTTAAAGTTATTTCCCTGGTAATGCAAGGTAAACTGTTTTAAAAATACATTTTATGGCATGTAGCGTTATTAACCTACTATGAGCATGTTATTTATTCTTACAAATTTTGTTATGGAGAGTCATCATTCGCATGTTTTGTTTATCTAGAAACGGTTTTTTAAAAGTTTAAGGAAGGGGTATGTAGCACACCGTTTCTAAAAAGTATATGTAACTGCATTGACTTTAAGTTTGTATCCTATTCGTTACATATATTACACGCATTAGTATGGGCCTAGACCTAGAAAATAGTTAAATTAATTTTTACCTAGTTTGTTTGTTATTGGCTTGTTTAATATAATTTTTTTGCGTATCTCATGTGGTGATGCATTGTGAATGTATACCATCAACTATGAAAGTCTTTGCATTTAAAATTACATACTATTCGATTGATTTCTCTTTCAGTAAAACAATTCGCCATAGTGACTTTTGTTACATTGTTCATTATGTGTGGCAGCATATGGCAACGATATCAAATGATTGCATCATCCATCCTTTGGCGGTGAGGGGCGGGGTGGCGGTCACGAACAGGAATACAGCTTATCCTGTGACACTGTGACACGATCCCCTACACACTCAGACAGTATAGAATAAATGGCAACATCATGCATCTGATTCGAATTATTAAGATGCATTAGTCTGAAATATAAACCGATGATTATTCGCTGCAGGTTTTTCTTTTCTCAAAGCATTTCGATACGTTTTGTTTGGGGAAATATTTTTGTGTTTGAGAGTAATCTGTGTTACCTAACATGGCTACAATTCATAAAATGTTTAATAGCAAGAAATACATGTCGGTGTGGCAAATTCATTGCGTGACGTAATTATAATAATTTTCCAACAATGAATTAGTGGTACTAGTTCACCTAGAAATTAGTGTCGATCTCTGATTACTGCGTTAGGTATTTACAGCAGTGTGTAAGGAAACCTAACATGTCAACCTGCATCACTCTTCACTCATCTTGAGCTGAGAATTCCTTTTTCAGCTGAATAATAATAAACCCAATCAGACATAGAAGCTCTGACTTGGGTTCAAAATAACATGACAAGATATAGAAACGGTTGTATGCCAATTAAGCGAGATACTATTTCCACAGGTAATGGGGTGGCTGTTGCGGAATTATGTGCAAAACTGGTAGATGGTTATTCAGAAAAACCACAGTAAATGCTTCCAGTAGCCTATTGAATTTTAAACATATTTCACTGTCGTTTTAGTATCTGTAGAACTGTTATGTGCTTCATCAGTCTGTACCAGTCGTAATTTTTAAGTACCACTGTCTGGTATTGTGGTAAAGCACACACACTTAATGTCAAACAGCCTTATTTTGAAGTTTTCTTCCACTTGTGGTGGGTGTGTCTGTCTGCATTTGGGTGGATACTGCGTATGCTGTGTGAGTGTAACTATTCTGAGGAGACCTTGCAGAAGGTGGACACTGAGACTGTATTCAAGGTGATTATATACTAAGCCTCAGTTCACAGTAGTGGAAGTCACTTTGAGAAGGTCTTCATTTTTGATTATGCTACTCTTCTTATTTGCCTGTAGCTTGTTTTGTGTTTTCTTCTTCTTTGTGAACTGTTTTGTATGTTACCAAAAGAGCTAAAGTTCCAGTCTCTCTTTCGGCGTAGGCTCAGAATTTGTTTTAGCAAATAATTGTGGCAGTATATTTAACTTTCTTTTCCTCATGGAATTGTGGTTGTTATATGATTTTTAAGATTTGGGTTTTATTGTTGTTTGTAAATCAGCATATTGAGAATTGGCAGATAAACCTTTATTCATATAGAAAGTTAAACCATTATATTCCCGTTCTCCTCAATAAAAAATATAATTTTGAAGGATTATATACATAGCATATACTCATCATATCGCTTACTGTATGAGCAAATTGTGTCTTAAATGAAATGTGATGTTCCAACTTTAAGTTAAAACTGGAAATTGTGACTTATTTGACTGGTGCATGCGATTCTGATAAGGCTGTATGAGCATGTGTTTTTGAATGGTGTGAAGACTTTCTCCATATTCACACGTCTCGGTAAACGCTGTGACTAGTCTGTTGAAAAAGTGCCTATGGGCAGTGGATGAAAAGGAAGATTAGGGGCATGTGAGGGCTGGAATTGAGTGGCTGTTTAATTCTCATTACACTTATTAGCTGGTGTCACTTAGGTGTGGCGCTGCCTCTTAGCCTTAATTTCTTGTCTCTATTATGCAATAATTTTTGATGCTAGTAGAATACAACAGATAATGAACTGGGTGAAATCAGCTATCAGAATGCATAAGACCTGTTAGTACCTGTCTTACCTGTCAATAAGGATGGCTTTTGTATTTTAATCATTATTAACAGCCATGGAATAAAGTGGTATACAGCAGTAAGAGTGTTTTACTAGAGTTTTGATGACTTCATGGTTTATAAAGCCTGTCATTAGCTGTGGTTGACTTGCTTGATGCCTTACAAATGATATATGAGTTTTGAAATTGCACTTGACCTGGGTCTGATTGGTATCGCATGTCTTTTCCCCCCTCTGATGATTCTTTGAATGTAGCCATTTTTTAATTGTGTAAATAAGACTATGACATACAGCATGGCTTTCCGTCACACTGAAACTTATCTTTGCTGTTGGTGTATTTAGTCTGTTTAGCGTTGAAGTTCCTTACCTGGAGAGGGGGAGGGGTCTTCAGTCGTTACTGTATTTAATGAAAACGAGGTGATAAAGGCTGGGTACAATCTGAGACGTTCTCACTCAGTTTAGGCGTGTGCTGACCTCATTGGGTAGTGTGCTGTTGCGGACATCAGGCTGCATTTAGGATGGATACATTGTCTATTATATGCATTTGAAAGGATTATTTGTTTCAGATTCTGAAAGGAGTTGTTTAAGGATTCAAGGTGCATGTTAGTGTGATGTGAATTCTGACCTCTCCCCCTTGTATTTTCCAGTCAGTGTGTATGTTTGCTGTATGTCTGTATGTTCCAAGCTGATGCATTTTTTTACCTGTTAGTATGTCTTGCCCAAAAAATGAAAATGAAAGTTTAATTAGGGAAACCAACAAAGGGGAAGTGGAATTTAACCTGCCAAAAAAGTGAAGTGTTCTGTCACTCTTAGTGATATATATTTGATTTATGTTGTCAGTGCTGCTTTGATCATTTTTAGCATTCAGATTATGAATGAAGACTTGCTGTTTTTATGCTCTTTGACACGAAGTGAGAGTCTGCCAGTATCTAGACTTCAATCACAGGGGCGTTGCACCGTTTTCCCACAAGAAAATCAAATTATTGGAAGTATTACTCCACAATATACTCTAAACTTTTTTTTTATTCATATGTGGGGCTTCATAGTCACCTGTTTTTAAATTAATGTCTTGATCGTCACACTGTTGAATGTTCACCGCTCTGAGGACAGGGGGCAAGGAGTTCGTGAGCAATGCTCGTTTTAGCACTAAAGAAATTATGCAGTGCAATGATGAAGTTAAATCGCAATTAGCACCAAGATTACCGCCTACAGGAATAAACACACACAAGCTATTTCAGGAAGCATCGCCAAACACTAGTTATAAGTGGTTATTTTTTAAAGTGCATAGTAATATAATTTACCCACCTGTGTGTGCTTAATGATGTGGTTACCATCGTGGACAGTAGGTGGTACTGTGCAGTAGAATATTATCTTTGTCGGTGTTTGCATGGTGCCTAATTCCTCCCACACCCCAAAAATATGTGAAAACTAGTATCTCCGAATTGTTCCGAGTGTGGGCATATGTGTGCACGCAATATAATCTGCAGCCCCCCGCCACCCTCATGACGATGAAGTCCTGGAAGATCGATGTGTTTCTCAGTAATCCATAATGATGTGTAATATAATTGGATACACGTGTTATTATTATTTCTAATTTGGGTACAGTATCAGTTTGCCTCGAAATTGAACCAGTAACCGATATGTTTTTCAAAGCCCCCCTCCACTGCTTGTTAAATTGTTTAAATTGGGGCCTGCACGGCAGCCTGAATCCGTGCTCAACACCTTAGTCGCGGCGCCACGTTATCTGACTAATAAGGCGGGCAGCCGGAAGACGGCGAGGAAGAGCTACCCGCCGGCTGCCACCTCCCGATCGGGGACGGTAAGCTCTCTAATGTATCGTGTATAACGAATACTGTCGGCCGCGGTGTGTGGGTCATGGTCCAAGCTCTTCCTATTTTTTATTTAATAGCTAAATACAGTCGCGGAGGATTATCATTATATACTGTAACAGATAAAATCACGATGAAAAACGAGCGAGGCCAGCTACATTTACACGAAATGGAAATTAATACAAAAGAAAAGAACGAAAAATATTTCTGGATACGCGTATCACTGCGGTGTATAACAGTAGTAAAGCGTGGAGCGTGTGATCATTTTTTTTCTTGTTATTTTTATTTCCCGGGAACAGCCAGATACACCATGTGGTGCCTCCATGTGCTGCTACGGCGCCTGTTGTTCCAATCAACGACCAGGGCGATTATTTAATTTAAAATAGTTAATAATAACCCGTTTTTTAACTCTACAAAGCCGCAAATTCATGTTTGAGTATGTAGTTCAAGAAAAAGCGCCAGTGATACACGCACTAGACGAAGCGACAATGTGCTCATTTAATACGAGGAAATAGCAGCGTTAAAATTTATAATGGTTTTCTTGATGGTGTTTTGCATCCGTAAAGTGTGTCACGTTAAACCGCAAATACTTTCTATTAACTGAAAAATGCCTGTCGGAAACGTCTGCCGTGTTATTTTTCAATTTCTATGAAAGCATGTAGCCCAGTGCAGTCAGTACAGCACCGCAGAAGCACCTTCCGAGAAGTCGGCGAGTGTTAATTATACCTGTTATGGAATAATAAACTTTAAAGTAACTGTTTGTTTTGAAAGTAGTTTACTTGTAACGTGTCGTTTTAATTTGATGTTGATATAGACGCCTCCGTAAATTTTTTTAATGCTTGAAAAAGGCCATTTATCTGTGCAGAACTAGCGACAGTTCCAACAATGATTCACTACCGCAGGTACTATTGTATTTTTACGTTAGCTGGAACTAGGCTAGATGAAATATGAAAAATCCATAACCTGATGTGGGTGGCTGAGGATTTCTTTGTATGATTAATGCAATAAGGCAGTAGTTGTGTATGCAGTTTTCTTCTGTCCTGATACTGTGTCACAGTTGCTGGTGTCACTGTCTTGCCAGATGGAGAAGACCCCTTTGCCTGCTGACGAGGATGGCAGAATGATGGCAGACACCCAGTCTGATGCACAGCTCTTAGATGGAAATGGCAGCTCATTGGGCACGTCCATGGAGCCAGCCCGCGACGTCTGGGCCAGTAAGATCCAGTACCTGCTAGCCCAGGTGGGCTTCAGTGTCGGGCTGGGGAACGTCTGGAGGTTCCCTTACCTTTGCCATCAGAACGGGGGAGGTGAGTAATGCTATTATGTTACTTCACTTTTGACAGGAATTGGGTTGCTGCCTGTAATGGCGTCCTATCCATAGTGTGCATTGTTAGGCCTGTCACGATAACAAATTTTGCTGGATTTTTAATTGTCCCAGGATTTATTGTGATAAACAATAATATTGCCATTGTGAGACCATTTTCAACTGATGTATGGCATATTAATGCAAGTACACCCTTTCAACGATCAATAAACTTTAATTTCTAAAGAACATTTAACACTGGGACTGAGACATTTTTAATATCCAAAATAAATAAACAAAACAACCATAAACAATAAATAAAATGGACTCTCAGTCTCTGTTAACAAAAAATGCAGTTGAATAAAAACCAAACAAGCATGCAAATCAAAATTATCACAGCTGGGAAAAATGATCGATGTCATTTTAATTATCATACAATTAATTGGTTTATTGTTTATCGCAACAGGCCTACGCATTATGCATCCTGGGATGGGATCCAGGCCCCTTAAGAACATTCTGTACCTGTTTTAGGAGATGAATGGATGGATGCCTGCAGTAAATATTCTCATGTGCACTGCGATTGGATGCTAGGTTATCGAATGCGGGTGCAAGATTCAGTCCAAAATTCTGCTAGTGAATCTGGTGTCTGACAGAGCAGTTGAAGTTGTGATGTAATTGCAGTGGTTTTTCAGTTGTAACGACAATTTAAGTTGTTTCCTAATAAGCTGAGTTTTGGCCTTGGAAGGCCAAGAATGGCAGCTTTTCATTGAAAATCTAGACTCTAGAGGTTTCCTGCTGAAGTAGAGCATGTAAACTGTAAACGTGTTTTGAGTTTTAGCATTGAATTTGGGTAAAAACAAAATTGCAGCATGTGTGTTTTGGGAGTTTAATTTCCATGTGGAATGACAAAACACAGTTAAATATGGTTGGTGCTATTAACAGTGTACGAAAGTAAAAATCCAGGCCAAAATTTGGTTTCAACCAATCAGTTGAGTGCTCTGTGACTCTGTATAATGAACTGGTTTGTCTGGACTTTTACTTTCGCTCTTCTTTTGCTGCATATGTGTTCTTACAGCATACATGTGGCTTCTGTGAGATGTGCAGCCTCTCCCTGGCTCTCTCCACAGGAGCCTTCCTCCTGCTTTACGTGCTCCTGCTCGCTGTGGTGGGAGTTCCCCTCTTCTTCTTGGAGCTGGCAGCCGGACAGTGCATCCGACAGGGCAGCATCGGTGTGTGGAAACACATCTCTCCAAAACTGGCCGGAATCGGATACTCCAGCTGTGTGGTGAGCAGACGATCCTCTCTCATTTCCCGGTGCTGTATTTGACATACTGTATTTGTTTTTTGTGTTAGTTACAAAGACTAAATAATTTCCACATTAAGGTGCTTGTATGGATGTGGTTTAGTAGAGCTGCAGACATGTCCTGTGGTCTCGGTCTGTTCGGCAGTTTTATGGCTAAAAGTGTCCAGTCCCTGCTTTGCTGTGATTGGATGAGATCCATCAGTCTGTTGGTGTTTTGGAATTTTCACTTTTTCTAATGGATTTAGTACCTGGCTGTTCGGTTTCCCACTTCACCCCTCAGACTGACTGCCTACTTACATCTATACCTCCTTATCTAAAGTGAATTGTTTGACTGTTCACCTTTTTTTATTGAATTAGAGCTGTTGTCATTTATCACTATCAATACTGTGATACCTGCGATGGGCTGGCCCCCCATCCTGGGTTGTTCCCTTCCTCGTGCCCATTGCTTCCGTGATAGGCTCCGGACCCCCCGCAACCCAGTAGGATAAGCGGTTTGGAAAATGGATGGATGGATGGATACTGTGATACCATCACACTAAAATCATCTGTTGTAACCTGTTTTGTAAAGGAAAAAACATCTTTACACTTCTAATAATAATTTTTAGTTAGCTGCTTGTATGGCATTGATGCATGATGCACAGCACTGAGTACCATTATTGGTGATTGTGTGTGTTTAGATTTTTTTTATTCAGATTAACTGAACTTGCTGGAATAGTTAGTTATTTTTCCAATTACATATAATAGTAACTTCCTATTTGCATATTCTTATCTTCCGAATCAGGGCTGGGTGATGTGTGATTTTTAAGATGCACTTCAGATTTTATGTATGTACAGTTGTCACATTGCAAAGACTGAAGTAGGCTGAGATTAGGCTTCATATAGTTATACTATCTAGATAATATACTTTGATATTTTCAACAGCAACATTATTTTATGGTGTTGTTCCAGCATTTCAAAATCCTGCCAATTAAAATTTGTTGAATGATATGGGGGTTGGTCTCCGCAGTAAGATGCACGGAACAGAGGTCCTCAGTGAGTTTCGCTAAAACATTTTTGCTCTGAAACTGACTCAATTTGAAGGAGTGGATTTGATTGGTAAATTAGACGGGTGTAAGCCTCTGTGAAGGCATCAGGACAGTGTGAATCTCCTTTTTGTTTTCAAATGCTCTGTGATCTGCTTGTTTATTCATGCTGACTGTGACTACAGCTTTATTTGATCCTGTAAACCCTGCTCCCTAAGAATATGCAGTTGGTATGTAGAGTATGCGAGTGACATTCCTTCACTTGTCAAAGGTTAACCTGCCGAGAAGGTCGACTAAATGTTTTTCCTCAAATAGTTTGACATTCCGTTTGGTGTCCGCCTCCTATTGACACACCTGCACTGTGGCACTTATCTTCACATTTGGCGGAAATGGGTGGTTACAGTATTGTGAATAGTTCCTTAAACCTCACTTGTAAGACTTGAGCCAATCAGGTTGGCTAAAAGTATCATGTGACTGAAGTGTGGGGTAGTTGGAATAGGGAACTTGGCTACAGGTTTAACAAAATGGGGTTAGTTGGGGGGAAAAAATGGCATCTGTATCCACTTCAGCACAGCAGAAACACACAAGGACACAAAATGGTTGCCCGGTCTTGGGCAGGATAACTAGTATCGGGCAGCAGTGTCTTTGAAAGACAAAGTGCAAGTTCTGTTTTTCCATGGTAAATATTTAGGCAAGTAAAGTGAATGAGCTAGTACTGATACTTCTCTGCCTCCGACGTTAAGCCTCCTCACCTTACAGTCGTGTTTTCTGTGTATCAGAATGCAAAATTATTCTGAAATTATGTCCAAACCCAGTACAACAAGCTGATCTGTAAGCACTTATCAGACTTATTAGTTCTGAGTACCCGAGTCCTTACCTGACACTTGTCAGAATTAAACTCTACATAGACACCTCTGGGAGTTTCGTTGACTTAACAGGAAGCAGGAATACAGTCTCGGTTACGTTGTTGTGGTGAGCATGTGTACATGTTTGACAGCTGTGATAAGGTCTGTCGCTTCACTGTTCTAGTTTTCAGCATCAGCCCCCTTGTTGACTTCCTTTCCCTCTCTTCCTTCGCAAGGTGTGCTTCTTTGTAGCCCTGTACTATAACGTCATCATCGCATGGAGCCTATTCTACCTGGGCAGTTCGTTCCAGTTCCCCCTGCCCTGGGAGCAGTGCCCTGAGCCCATTCACAACCAGACTGGTGGGTGGACACAGCAACTTTCCATATCATCGCAGTTCCATCGGTGTCTGTCACGGGACCTAGATTTACTCCCTCGGCTAACAATGTGTCTTTAAACATGAACCAGACAAGTGTTTTTCATAGTAATTTTGTGTCTTCATAAATCAGACTAGTATGCACGTATTTATTTTTATAACAATTTGTTTTAAAACTTCCCATACATGAACAGTTTCCTTTCACAACCTTGTGATGGGCAGAATCACATTAATAAATCTCTATTCTAGTCTACACTTTGCAGTATTTAAATAACTGTAGGTATAGTGTTAGAACTAAAATGGTCTCTGTCTCTTACAGTGAATGAGTGCACGAATAGTTCTCCCACCACATACTTCTGGTTCCGTAAGGCTCTGGACATCACCGACACCATCGACGAGACAGGCCAGTTAAACGCTCTCATGACCATCTGTCTGCTAGCAGCTTGGACTATTGTTTGCCTCGCTATGATCAAGGGCATCAAGTCATCGGGCAAGGTACTCAAATTTGTGTAGCTGCTTTGTGAAAAGTACATTTTGTGCTCTGCTGATATAATTAACACTCGGCCTCCACTCTCCCCCGTTTTTCTTCAAGGTTTTGTATTTCTCCTCCATCTTCCCCTACGTTGTGCTGCTGTGCTTTCTTATCAGGGGGTTAATGTTGGATGGAGCATCTGAGGGTATCATCCACATGATCTACCCTAAGGTACGGCTTCCACCGTGTCCTGCATCGGTTTCTGGCAAATACTGCTTCACTCCATCCTCCAGCTTGTTGCGAATTTAGACGATTTGAGTTCAGATGTAAAAGGATACATGTGTTTAGTGTCCTTCAGCTTGGTAACTCCTGTCCCTCCAGCTGGAGATCTGGAGCAGCGTCCAGGTGTGGCGGCAGGCGGCCACGCAGGTCTTCTTTGCGCTTGGGCTGGGCTTTGGCTCTGTGATCGCCTACTCCTCCTACAACCCCCTGAGGAACAACTGCCACCGAGACGCCCTCATGGTCTCCTTCATCAACTTCTTCACGTCGATTCTGGCTACCCTCGTGGTGTTTGCCGTGCTGGGCTTCCGTGCCAAGACCAAGGCCATGGAGTGTGTGGCCCGGTGAGGGGGTGGCGTGATGACCTTATGCCGGGGGGGGGGCTTGGTATCGCACTAATGGCCAAGGAGATGGATATTAATTCATAACGCAGGGCGTTGTTTCATTTTTCCCTGTGCAATTTTCCGTAGTGATCTGCATAGACTTGGTTTTCATATTGATAGGCAGCACTGCTGGTTGAAGCCATGTGGCACCTTAGACAAGCTAGCTCTGCCCCCAGGAAGCTTCACCACCAATTAACGTTGCATCCACTCTTTTGTTTCTCTTTTGGTTCATAAAAAAGTAGCTAAAATGGTCCCCTTAGGAGAAGACTGAACTGCCCTCAGGTTATTTCAGCTAGAGACCCCCCAGGTGCAGAAACTTTTCCGTGACCTGTCCAGTGATAGCTCTCTTTGTATTTGTATGTGCGTGACTTTGGTGCACTGCTTGCTGAAGTTACCCCTGGTCTTTCACCTCAGGAATTTAGCACTCCTGTCTGAGATTCCCAACGGGGAGTTTGAGCTGAACCCGCTGTTGAACTGGACTAACATTTCTACACCTGATTCTGTGATGCTGGAGGAGTACAGAAACTGGTTCTCGCACCACCGGTCGAGCGTTCCAGTGAATGTTACGGACTGCAACCCGGAGGAGGAGATGAGCAAGGTGCCCCCCCTGCCCCGCTTTGGTATGTCATGTTGTCTGTTTGTGAAGCGACCTCTTACCAGCGCCCCCTGCTGCTCATTCCCAGGGCGTGGAAGGGACCGGGCTGGCCTTCATCACCTTCACGGAGGCCATGTCGCTCTTCCCCGCCAGTCCCTTCTGGTCAGCACTCTTCTTCCTCATGCTGCTCAACCTGGGCCTCAGTACCATGCTGGGCACCATGCAGGGCATCCTCACGCCCCTCACAGACAATTTCAAGCGTCTGATGCGACATAAGACCGCTCTCACGGGTGAGCTGCATTAACCACACTCTTCTTCCTGCTAGCTTTCGAGGTTCTTCTCATTGGCATTCACTTTCTTACATGTCACTCTTTTTGTAACCATCTTGGCACCTACTTGGCATGTTCAGTATGTTGGTCCAACAAAAGGCCCCACTGGGTAGGTAGATTCTTTGGTTGATGGCATTTAGGATCAGTCGCCTTTTCGCAAAGATTCAAGTGAGGATTTTCCTTCTCTCCAATCTGGAGATGTATGATATATTGATTAACAAATTAGTTTTAGCCAGTATTCGTTAATTCAGATATTGGTATTAGTCTGGGATGTCTGTTTTGGTTGATATCGCCAGCTGTTACTTGATTATCAGCAGCAGAGCTAAAGATGTCGCTACTAAATGAATGGAGATTGCTTTGGGTGATTAGCCGTTTTCCGCAGGGGAGGATTTGTTGGCTCATTCACCGCTTAGAACCTTACAGTCTTCCAAGTCTCACTTCCTGAATTGTATGATGTGGTTACTACACCCATTCAGGAGACCTTAAGAGGTAACGTCACAGACATCAGAGTCGATATAGATTAGTGGCGCTCAGAGGTTAACTGGTTATTGGTATTTGTAATATTAGAAAGAAATGTTTCGGCGTATGGTATGGGCAAAAATTTTCACATTAATGCACCCCCTCTTCAACCTAGTTAAATAAGACAGATCTCTGTCTACTCTCACCTTTATCGACTGACCCTGTAGACTCCAGTGTCCTACGGGGCTGAATTACAAATCGCTCATTTTACATATGGCTTCAGGGTTTGTACATCAGGTCACATTAGAATCATCTGGGTTAAATGATGATTTCAAAACTTCACCTGTTATACTCGTATTTACCAGTTATATTAATGGTATTTCTCAAAGTAAATTGGGAGTACACAGTGTTTTATTACGTACGTGTTCTGATTGTGATCATTTTATAGTGAACAATTAGTAACAATAAAAGGGATATTTTTCTCCATTTATTGATAATTATTAATATCTTAATTTATCAGATTCACTGAAATGTTAATCATTTTTTCTTAGACATAAAACAAATCAGAGTAATATTTAGGCATTACACTTGTAAAGCATTGCACATGTTGTGACATATTTTAAAACCTTGTAATTGAAATTTTATATAATGAGTTGCATAGTTTTCACGTGTATGTAATGTCGGCGAGGTCATATGAAGGAGATTTTCAGGAAAGCAAATAAGATCACAGAGTGACTCCCATTTAACACTGTGTATTTAAAAGTAGGATTTTAAGTTGTTTTTAATGGTTTGTTTAACCTTGTTAACATCTGTGCACTTTACAGGTGGGGTGTACACCTCTAAGAAGTGCTGAATGTGTGTGTCTTTGTGTTTCCTGCGTGTCCCCCAGTCTGCAGCTGTGTAGTGGGCTTTGTCATTGGACTTGTGTTCACACAGCGCTGTGGCAACTACTTTGTGACCATGTTCGATGATTACTCTGCGACCCTGCCGCTGATCATCGTGGTCATTTTCGAAACATTCAGCGTCTCCTGGGTTTATGGAGCTGATCGGTGAGGATTGCAGACACAGACAACCAGCCAAGTTCTCTTGTCTAGAAAGTTTGCAGTGATTAAACAGATTAAAAACTGGAGTTCGTCAGCAGCGGGACTTGCCGTGGTCATCGTTCTTCCCTTTTGCTGCAGATTCCTGGATGACATTGAAGCCATGTTGCAATGGCGCCCTCCAGTGGTGTACAAGTACCTGTGGAAGTACATCTGCCTGCTGGCCATGATTGGCCTGTTGGGGGCGAGTGTGTTGCAGATGATATTGAAACGGCCAACTTACACTGCCTGGAACCACAGCATGGTAAGTGTGCGCTGCTGGAGCATTTTCAGGTGTCGTCTTTTGTTGTTACAGATGTCGTGCTGCCTGGACTTTCTGTACTCTGAGCAGGGAACATCTTTGTGTGGTGCAGAACATACCATGTACCTTTAGTAGGGTCCACAATGATCTGTGCGCATGTCGCAGGTTGGGCCTGTATGTTTCCATCCATAGATTATCAGTTAACTAAGCCTTTTAAAATAATGTGTTGAAAAGCACCTATAGGAACAAAAACAATGTATTTTTAGCAAAGTATTGTAAAACATGTAGCGTTGACTCCTAAATATACAGTGTAGTTGCATTAACACTTCAGATGTCAAACCCACATTTTTTGCGTAACCGTTCTTGAAAATGATTGAAATCCCCCTTCTGCCCTTGGGAGTTATTTTAGTAGTGACTAAAAGATACAGCTGCTCCTCAACCTATAACGCGATTACGTTCCAATGAAACTGTAAATATCATATGTCAAATATGAGTATATGATCTGATACACTTGATTGTCTAGCAGGGCCTGGGAAATTTTAGTTAAACACAGGAAAATAAACACTGTACGACACATCGTAAAGCACTGTAGATGTTTGTGCTCGTGATCACTACAGGGACTCGGTGTCTCGGTGCTGTTATTGCCTGGCATCAGTATAATGTTTCATACGGCATATCGTTAGTCCGGGAACAGATCAAAATTCAAAGTTTGACTGCTGAATGTAAATCGTCGCCGCACCATTGTAGAGTTGGACCATTGTAAACTGAGGAGCATCGGAATTTCGATTAGTGGGAGTAAAACTTTTTATATATTCCATTTATCCTCCACATTTCAAATGAGCCAGTTGTCAGATTTTTAGAAAATTAAGAATAAAAAAATTCCTGCCTTGCATGACCGTTATTGTTGTATTCAGTTAGTCTATGATGAATGCATATTGTGAAGAGGAAAGTCGTTTTTTTTTTTTTCCTTTACATTATTATGATATCTCTTCCATAAAGGCATATCTAGTGCAGTGTAATGGTGAGTAAGGCAGGGTAACACCCTGGGCAGCGTGCCAGTCCATTGTAGGGTACTGAACAGAACTGGCACTTAAGACAGCTCTCTGTTGTGTAAGGAAAACAGATTTGTTGAGTGTTGCAGTGTTTTGCTTTGTTTAGGCTGGCAAACTGTCTGGCAGAACTAGTATTTCAGTTTGCGAATCGCATATCATTCTGTGACTCGCTTCCAACAAGCTGAAACACAGTCAGCACGGTTTGGCAGTTCACAGTTGCCGTTGCAGGCTTGCTGTACAGTTTGCAGATGATATTTGAAGTGAGGTGATCGTGGTGTATAATTCCAATGATGAACTCTGTCAGGAATCCGCAATTCAAGAAAGGGTTAAAAGAATTTTCAGCTTGAAATTTTGCAAGGTGATTTTTACCGTTTTTTTTTTTTTTTTTTGGAAACGTTTGTTTGCAGTAAATTCATTAATAACCCATAGGACCATTTTCCTTGTTAGGAATAAGTCAGGATATAAGTCAGGAATGTGCTAAATGTTGAGGTTTCTTTGCTCAATAAATTTGGCACCTCAAGTGGATTTTCAATTCCTTTAATGAATTTGCTTGTCCCTTTGTTGTGCGACAGGGGCGAGTGTCTGCTGATCATGTCGACAACAAACTAATTATAGAAATGATGTTCCGCAATATACAAATGGCTTTTGCCGAAGTGATGTAAGCCCTCTCTCTCCTCGTTTTCCCATTCCTTCCCTCTTCAGGCTTCGAAAGGAACGCTGGACTACCCGGAGTGGGCGCTGGCGGTCCTCTCACTGTTGATCATATTTGCCTCCCTCCCTGTCCCTCTGGGATACCTACATACACTGCTGAAAAACAAACTCTGCCAAGGGCCGGAGACGGGACGCAGGTGCAAGACAGATGTAGAGAGAGAGGATTACTTGAAATGTAACACGATGGAACCTGACTCCGCCCCCACACACAAGCCAATGGATGAAGAGGTAGGGGAGGAGCCTCATCAGAATTCCTTCCGGGCATTGGGCTCGGAACAATACAAGTTGCTTCCCCAGAGGGAGGAAACGGAAGATGGAGAGGAGACTACTGGCATGTGAAGGAGTAGAAACATACAGGCAGAGGCTGGGATCTTAAGCCATGCTCAGACTTGCCAGTACCTCCAAGGGGAACATGACAAAGTGGGAGTTACACACAAATATGTGAACGAGGGATGTTTACACATGAGAATTGTAATACTTTTGAATGATCGCACTTGGTCATTGCACAGCAGGTATAAAGGAAGCAATCAGTGTTCGTCCTTAGGAGGAGAAAAAAACCTTGAAAAACAACGAACTGAGTGTATTGTTAACCAAACTTCAGGGGTTTGCACGTTATTTTATAAATTTGAAATCCTTTGGCAATCAAGTTGATGGACTTAAAAATACACATTACCTACAAATGCTTTGGGGATGAATTAATGAATAGATTTTCCTTTTTTGGAAACCGTTCTGGAAAAACTAAGGACTGAGATTATTTTCCTGCCTCAGGTCAGGGGGTTTAAACACCTTTTTAGGTACAGAAAACATGCCCACCATTTCAAAACGATTCAATTTTTGTTTCACTAATTTTTAATGAACGGAATGAATTTTTTAGAACTGTGAATATCTATGAGAGGTCTGTATTTTTTCCAGATGTTTTGAAAAGCAGAGATGGTTTTTATCTGCCTGTGTGCTTTAAAATGGTACACTTTCCTTCATTGTGTACCTGGAATGTAAAATGCGCGCCTCCCTGCAGCCAATTGAATCATGCGGTCATGTTACATTTGATCCGGTACCTGTGCCTGTTTTACTGTTGCGTTGTGCTAAATATTGCAGAGTTGGTCAGGGAGATGAATTACGAGGAAAGAGTAATTGTCAAATACAAAGAGTTTTTCTTATTTATTGTATTTTGTTTCTAATCTTGTTTTGTAATCCTAAATACAGTGACTGTATTGATTTATTAATTCTATGATCACATTTAATCAGAAAAAGAACTAAGTGGGTTTATTTGTTTGCCAAACTGTTGTTACTATGAGATTATCTGTTCATCTTCTGTGCTGCTGATCCAGTGTAAGGTTACAACAAACATGGACCCTGGACTAGAGCTTGAATGGTACCAAGATTCTGACTTCTACACTGACACTGATACCTCAGTATCAATACTGATTCGATACTGAAAAACATTCCCATTTAAATACTATATTGCTTTGAAATAAATAGGTCTATTTATGAGTTAAATCAACAGTAATAGCCTATTGATCGAACTCCAGTCAATACACAGATTCTGATTTTAATTAGAGTTATCCTGTTACGAATCCTCATTGGTAATACACTAAGCTTAGGTTTATATTTGTATGTGTTCAGTTCACCATTTAGCCCAGCCTACTTATCACTGAGAAAGGGATATGAATGAACTCGCATGTAGGCTAAAAACAGAAACATAGAATGTAATAACCGCTAAATTACATGACTATAATGTTTTATATCTGTTATCATGCACACGTGACCATCTTCAAACTTCCGTCAGGGTGAGCAAGAGGCTGCTGTTTAGGCAGGTTGGGAGTGTTGCCTCTTTGTAGCAGCGTTTGTATTCTGTCGGTTCACCCTGTTCGTTTGGTATAAAATCAAAATAACACCATATCTCACTTATGCTGCCCAGTTTATGAACTAGAGGCGGGCAGTGGGCAGCAGCGGTTTCCATCTTCCATTGATGTAGCTTCTCAGTGAAATGAGTCCGACTGTGTGCCATAGAGATAGAATTGCTTTGTTTAATTTTTTTGATCGCTGTATTTTGAACAACAATAGCTAGCGCTATATTGAGCAATATTGGCTTAGAGACAAGAATTGGTGCCGTGGACCACGTGGTCTTTGGTATCCACTTTGTAAGGTGATTGACAATTGTATGCATAACTGGTTGGATAAAATAGAAATACCATTTTCATTTGTCATGCATGGTCATGCTGAAGCCATGTATTAATTGGCTGGATTGCTACTTTTGCCCATGCTAATTTGTGCAGTTATGTTCATTGGTGTATATAAACTGCCTTTTTATGTGTGTTTGCCCTGTGATGGATTGCTAGCCCCTCCGGTGGGGGGGGGGGGGGGGGGGGGGGGGGGGGGGGGGGGGGGGGGGGGGGGGGGGGGGGGGGGGGGGGGGGG
>JAODJX010000097.1:19650159-19662164 GCA_026776945.1 Isichthys henryi | reverse complement strand
CGCCTTCGGCCACTGCCCAACTCACACTGCACCCGACCCCTTTGGCCCCTCCTACAGGTGGTGAGCCCATTGGAGGGTCCTCATTTGTCTTCAGGCTTTATTTCTTTCCTTGTTCCCTGTTTCACGCACCATTTTTGTATAAATGATGTAATAATGTATTGCCACATACTCTTCTCAAGTGCCTTAAGGCCACTGTGTTGTGAAAGGTGCTTTATAAAAATTAATTGAAAGGAAAATTGAATGGGAATACTGGCATTTCCTCAGTTTACTAAACATCTTCGTGGGTCACGGATCCCAGGTTGAGAACCCCTGGTTTACAACGTAAACATAGTTCTTCCTTGGGAGGGGAATTAATCCAGTGTTTTTAAAAAGGTGTGCTCGTGGACCAAAGTCAGAAATTAAAAATGCCTATGAAAACACTATTATGTTTGTCACTGCAGGCCTTCAGAAATCATTTAACGAAAAACAATTTAAAAATTTAATGACTAACCATAAATGAAATGTTATATTCCGCTTAAGAAATCGCAAAAAAAACGCTAAAGGAGAAGTAACATCCACACAAAACCGAGACGGGGAGCGGGATGGCTGGAGCTGCCCTCCTATAGGCTGATCGGCTTGTCTGAGTGTAGAAGGCGTGGCGACACGTGCGAAGCGTAGCCAATCGGTGTTGAGAAACGGGCGAGCCGTGCTGGGGTCACGGTAGGCGAAAGAGGTGAAGTTAAGGGGGAAATAAATGCAGCCTTTTGTTTGCTGTGTATTTCAGCGATACGATAACATAACTTGCAACTAGTTTAACCACGTTGCAACATCGCGACGCATGGTTGTTTCGGAAAAGACAGAAAGGAAATTTATTCGTATTTTTTAAAGCAGACATAAATATTGGAGTCAAAGGATTTTTTGTGGTACCACTGGCGTCTCTGATTTTAAATACAGGACTGACTGCTTATTCAGTTCTGGTCGCTAGCAAGCATTTTTATGTTGTTTTTTTCAGCACTATCCGGCAGTAAATAGTGGGAATTTTATAACTAGCTATCCTGTCGTTTTCTGGCAGTAGCCTGCTAAACGCACCGCTGCAACTCTGCAATGGCTGTCATTTTAAAGATAATCCCGCTGTATGTAAACGGTGACCGATTTCTGCTTGTTGTCAGACAAGGCTAGACCATTTCGAGGATCAAATTAAGAATAACGAAGCTGATCATCTTAAAGCACACCAGTTAAGTGAATGACATATTGATGTGTTGCGGAATAGCGTCCCGTAAAGCTGTATCGCCCGCTATGTCACTGTCGCTTTTGTCTGCTAAAGCTAGCGACACAAACGCACGCCTTGCCCTGCCACAAGGAAAATGATCCCACTGTGGGCTCAGTGGTCAGGATTTTTGACAGTTGAGCTGGTCTGCGTTACTTTCCGGGATATGTGCCTGTTTGCCTAAAACGTAGCAGCAGTACCGTATCACTGGTTGGCCGGTAGATGCTGGTGAGTTATACGGACCAGATTAGTTGTCGATGTTTTTCTTGAAACCGGCATTTATAATGTCTCTCGGTTTAAACTGGAAATTCCCCGTTGGAAATTTAGCGTAATGTTTTATCCCTATTTTTATACTATGGCAATAAAGTACTGCAAAGCACACATTTTTTTTTATACTGCAGTCTGCTGTTTGCCCTGGTATTTTTTCTTTACTGTGTGTTCCTAGCCTTAATGCCTATGTACTTTTTCTTTCAGTGATGGCAGGGGATACAGTGACAAGATGGGTGATATCAGAGGATGGAAGCCACCTGATTCGAAGAGAAGAGGTGGAGGAAGAGCTCGTTAAAGGTGTGGTGGAGTGGCGGGGTCTGCTTGGCATAGCAGCATGGTCACAGTGTCAGTCCAGATGTTTACATGTTTTCAAAACAGGTATACCATTAAATATACATTAAATTATACAGTATACATTAAATTACTTTTTGATGGTATTGCAGTGGCCCAATAATTAAAGCAAAATAATTTCTTTTATAAAAGAACTTGTCTGTTTTTATAAAACCATGATTCACAACCTGATACCATATAGCTGGGCATTTTGTATATTAAAGTCACAGCGTGGCATTGCTGGATTTATTCTATTTCATATATTAATCAGCATGTCCACATTTTAATTTTATTTAGGCACTGCGTATGTTGAAATGACTCTGCTTGCATTATTACATTGCTTATGTCCAGTTTCTATGTTGTATAGTGGTCCCGGGAAGCACTATTTCATCCTGTACACATCATGTATGCTCTGCAAACTGCATCTGGAATGAAATAATGGCTATGATGTTAAAGTATCAAATGCTAACTTTACTTCTTCAGTGTAAATTGAATTTTATAGAAGCTGCAGTCCTGTTAAATCTCATATTCTCTGCTGTCATGCTGCTAAATGATTATCGTGAGAAAAAAAAAACAATGTTCGCTTCTTGAAATCCTGCGAAAATCATTGTTATCTTAAGAAAATGACATTCTTTTTCTCAACATCTCTTATTCCATTATCACGCAACAACAATGTTCATGTTTTTGATCTCAAGAAAATTTTCATTGTCACAAGAAAATGGTATAAAAATAGCGATATGTCCTTGTTTTTCTCAGCTTCTGTATTAAATTATTATAATTATATTTATTTTCATTTGTATTTTTTAAATGATCTAATTATATAATTTATTTATTATTATTTAATAATTATAAATAATTATTAAACTATAACATTTATTATAAACCCATGCAAACCCTCTGATTTAAACAGCAAGGATGATTTTGATTGTTTTCATTCAAATTCAGTACAAAATACCCCGTCTTGTGTTGTGATGTCATTCGGCACTGGTACCAATTTTTACACCAGTGGAAAACCAACACAGCACCTTGAAGTACGGTACCTGGAGTGTTGGAAAGGCATCCTTTGAGTTACCTGTTTCATGATAGGAGCAAGCCACTGGCACACATCTTTCGTCTCAGACATACACAGAAACATCACCATAGCCACTGTTCCATGTGAAACATCATTAAATTGAGCAATGTTGTCATCTGAACTTTTACCAAACAGTTGCACTGTCAAGGTTACTAAGATCTCTTATGACACTTTTCCACAGGCATACAGGAAACGATCTGTACTTGAGCCGTACCACATAGAGACTAGTTGCCACACGGTTCCAGCGCTCTCCAGTTTTACAGTTCAGACGGGTCAGCTTTGTCAAGGTGTTGCAGAGTTTGGAGAGCGACAGTGATGTAAAACCGGAGAGGTGCTTATTACTGTTCATACGGTATGCATCGTGATTTATTATGTGCAATAATAATAATGAAAGTAAAATAATAATTATTTTTTGTGTGCTAGCACATCTGTGAAATTTACCATGTTATGCAAGCATCAAACGCTAGCGGAATTAGCCTTCACTTGAGTAAATTTGCATTATGAGTCCATTCAGCTGTTTTACGGTACTTTTTTATGTAGGAGGTTGGACATGTTCAAGTTCCGGGTTATCGGGAATGCATCAGATGATCCGTGCTTATCCACACAGATCACTAGTATCTCCGTGCAATTCGACCAATCACTTGGCCGTGATGCAACTTATTCAGTTTGGTCGTGCATTGCAGGGCTGTGTCAGCACAGGTACAGGTCAGGTATGACTCGCATAATTTGTAGCAGAAAACTGTCAGTTTGTGGTATGGTTCAGGTACGGTTTGGTTCCTCGTGGCAGTGGAAAAGTGCCATTATATTCATCTCAGTAGTCTAACTGATAAACAACTGATATATGCGATCCCAAATATTATGGGATGTTAGTTGCTTAATTAACAGTGTGGAACTACCTGTTCTCATAAGTGCACAAGCATGTCCTGGGTTGGGCCAGTAACCAATATGTCTGTGTGTTTCAGATGTGGAAGACCAGCCTCACAAGTTAATGGTGAAAGAAGAGACCTTTGACCATCCTGTTACATCACTATTATCAGCTTCTACCTGCAAAGCACCGTCATGCTCTGCCAATAAAAAAAATGGTCAGTGTAGGATTTATGCTGTAAATGTCTGTAAAAGGTTGACCTCTCTGTGTTACCTGTGTGTTTTCTTGTGTTTTTCTGGGTGGAGATTTAGCCATGGTCCTCTCTCCTGCTTTCCCCTGCAGATGTGCCTTCTGATCTTCCTGTGTCATACCCCTGCTCTTACTGTGACATTTGCTTTACTGCCTCTCACTACTTGGAGAAACACTTCAAGCGTTCACACCGGAAACAATACCTAGAACTGCTGCAAGGTCAAGGCATCTCTACCAAAAAACCACCCCCCTCACCTGCTGGCCTCTCAGGCCTGTCGCCTTCTCTTAAAGTCCCCATGTCCTCTCCCAGCCACTCCCTTAGTCATTCTGGTTGTCATTCACAAGTTATTGACCCTGATGGGTCAGCCCGCAGCAAAACTAGTTTGACAACATCGGATGAACTGATTGATAATAGGCCTCAGACACCTCCTGCCTCCAACTCAGGGCCGTCTTTGATTCCATCCCACTGCTGTTCCAAGACAATAACGAAGACCATTCCTAGTCAAGTGACACCCCCAGACATTGCACCGTCTTCAGAAACTCAGGTTGGGAGGAAAGAGACTGAGAGAAATGCCACGCTATCTGGCATTCACTTTGGAGGTGCGGGGAAAGGGGAACAGCAGGAGAGCGTGGGAGAGGCTCTCTCTCATGAAGAAGGCAGTTCTTTACTTTGTGAGTGTGGTCAAAGCTTCCCATCACTGGAGTCCCTCAACCACCACCAGGACCAAACCCACCGAATCAAGGTGGAGGAGACGACGGAAGGGGAGGAGGGCGAAACCTTGTACTTGTGCACTGACTGTGGCCTCAGCTTCCCCTGCCTGGATCTTCTCCGGCAGCACCAGTCCTTGCACGATTCCCTAGGACATGTGGTCAGAAATGAGGAAAATGAGGAGGACGGGAAGGAGGATGCAGACTCTCCCCGGCCTTTAGCCTTCAGCCAAACGCACTCTTGCCCCAGCTGCCATAAAACATTCAAAACGGCCCGATATTTGAAAACCCACATGAAGATCCACAGCGGCCAAGTACCCTACCACTGCGACCAATGTGACAAGCCCTTCACCCAACTAGGTGACCTAAAGACCCATCAGCGAACGCACACCGGAGAGCGGCCTTACCAGTGCTCCCAGTGTGGCAAGTGTTTTGGGCGCTCGGGGACCCTTAAGAAGCACTGGCGCACTCACACAGGAGAGACCCCTTATGTGTGCACGGTGTGTGGGAAGCAGTTTAACCAGCTGGGGGCGCTAAAAACTCACGAGCGCATCCACACTGGCCTGCGGCCTTACTTCTGCTCCCTTTGCTTGCAGCACTTCACCTACTCTTACCAACTGAAGAGGCATCGCTGTGTCCGCAAGGAAACTTTGGACTGAGATCAAGGATGAGCGTCATTGGTGTTTTCACTATATGTTGTCTGTCATGTCGAAGTTCGTTGGTCCACATCTGCACAAACGTATGGGGGTAGACAGATTACCCATGATGCAACTGCTGACACTAAGAAACTGGGAGAAGAAACACTGCTGACACGGAGTGGTTGGAAACTGATACAGTGCTGACACAGAGATTAGGAACAATGCTGATTTGTGCACTGATGGAAACTGGATGAGAGGAAAGTATTAGACTGGATTTGGCAGGATTACAGCATCATTGCCTAAATACTGACACATAGAAACATTTCAGACAAAGAAGGTTTCAATAGAAATCCAAGAAATCTGGAGAATTATTAATGATGACTTTCTTCAATGTGGTAATAGCATATTTATGTTTTCACAAAATTAAGTTTTTTTATTATTATTATTATTATGATCAGCAGGACCAGAGAGATACAATGGTTCAAAACCCACTTATCAGACATTCCCCCTCCCCCCAAGAATCTGCATTTTTGGTTTAGTCCACCACCTCTGTGCCTAAGCCAGGAGGCAATTGAGGCTTTTATAATCAGCTGACAAGGTAAATTAAGTGTGTCCCTGGTGGAAGGGAAGAATAACATGGGCTAGCTAGGTGGCTGAGGATCGGGGGAACGCCACTGGTTTAAAGGAGCAGAAGTACTAAACACAAAAGAACATTATGGCATATTAGTCTACATGTATGTGTAAAAGTGTCAGTTGTAACTGCCGTCCAGTCAGACCAGCTTGCTGTTCTCAGCCATGGAGGTTTGTGGAGAAATACAGCATATTCCTCTCAAAACTACAAAGTATTGTATGTTAAACATTCACAGTCTCTTCCCACTTTTGTGTAGCTCCTATGAATAGCTCACTTCCCTTTTTATCAAGACCCATTTGATACAATGTTCCTTTTTTGTAGGGTTTGCACTAAGCCAGGATTTTTTTTTTACAGTGAAATCCAGTTTCAGATGGATTATATACATACAGCAGACATTAACCCATAGTGGTGAACCGTGCAAATACCTCACTCATGAACTCCTTAGCAAATTGTATTTATGTATTTGCTTTTCTTCCTGTTATTCTTTTCCATTAAAAATGTTTTGGTGACACCTCTGCTGTGTGTATGTCTGCGTGTGGAATATGCAAGTTCTTCCCAAGTTATGGGTTTCCTTCAGGTTCCCTGGGATCCTCCTGCATTCCAAAGATGTGTATTTACCAAAGAGGCATTTCTGTATTGTCTGTAGTGTGTGGTTGGGTATGTGAATGTGTATGTTTCCTGTGATGCAGTGGGATCCTGCCCAGGTTATACCCTTACAGTGTAACCAGAGGTGGATAGTTCAGATCCAGAAAGTACCAATCCAGACCAAGGTTTTGTTTCAACCAACCAATTGCGTATGCTGTACTGAACTGGTTGGTTGAAACAAAACCTTGGTCTGGATTTGTACTTTCTGTACCTGAACTGTCTACCTCCACATTTAACCACTGCTTGGGAGAGGCTCCAGGATCCCTGCAGGCCTGTATTTGATAAGTGGTTGGAAAGTGGATGGATGTCATGGTAAAAGTGAAATCATGTACTGATGTATTGATAACTTTACATGTATTGATAACTTTGTTAATATACATTCGGTTTATATAGTCATCAATACTCAGGGGCGGCCATAGCGCATGCAGTGCCCTAGTCGGGCAGCACCACCATAATTCTAGCAGCACCCTACATCACATAGATGTTTTGAGCTGGAAATGAAGAGGGCGGAAGTACACCTAGGGGCACTAGCAAGCCAGTTTTACTTGGTCTTAGGCACTGTGCACCATGCACAGGTGAAATCATACAGCTTACATATATACAGACTGTACAAGATGGATGGAAGAATAAAATATGTATGTGTACTGTGTGGTAGTTCAGTGGGCAGGACTGCAGCCTCACACATGTGGAAACCGGTTCTGGCCCTGGTTCTATGCCTGCTTTGTGGGGTATTCCCTTGCCTTGTGCCCTGTCCATCCTGGAATAGGCTCCAGATTTGCTATTCCCCTGTGCTGGATAGGCAGTTATGCAAGACAGAAGGATACATACTAAAATGTATTTGTTATACCATCAATGATCATTTTAATAGTATTAAAATGCTTAATATAAATATATACAACGTCTTTCTTGCCATAAGAGCTTTACATAGCATGTTCTAGCATTGTTTGCAAAGATTAATGCCTAGGGAGATGTTGTCTTGGTAGCGTTTCCACTCTGGGACTGAGAGACAGCAACAGGCATGTTGGTCACGGTGACTGCAGGGCACCAGGAAGCAGGCATAGACTCAGCTGCTAAACAGCGCAGAAAGCGGGAGATTACGCAGCTAAAGACGAAGGAGGAGATACGTGAGTATGGCTATAACCGGAGTAAAGTTAACGAGGAAAATGGGTAAAATGTTGTAACAGAGGGAGGGGTGATACAAATCAAAGGTGAAAAAAAAAGATGGAGATGAACTGAGGAACTCAGCTGGAATTCGACCAAAATACAGACAATTAGATTAAGGAAAATAGGCAGTTATCTTCAAAGAAAGTGCACTTTCAATGTTTATGCTGCTTGATAGATATATTATTGCTGAAAGAGTGTGAAATAAGATTAAAATATATTGAGTAAAATGTTTTAGACCTGTATTTGATAAGTGGTTGGAAAGTGGATGGATGTCATGGTAAAAGTGAAATCATGTACTTTTTGATAACTTTGTTAATATACATTCGGTTTATATAGTCATCAATACTCAGGGGCGGCCATAGCGCATGCAGTGCCCTAGTCGGGCAGCTCAGTAGTTGCTTCTTAAGGTTTACCTGGACAATAAAGGGCCTTATTTATGGCAAACGGTTGCAACACATAGATTTGTTTGGGGAAAAAAAAGGAAATAAACTCAGCTTAATAGCAGAGGTAGGAACAGTGCAGAAGCAGCTGTCTGCCCCCCCCGTGCTGCACCCTGCTTTCTCACTCGCATGACTAATTTCACG
This sequence comes from Isichthys henryi, assembly GCA_026776945.1. Lineage (NCBI taxonomy): Eukaryota > Metazoa > Chordata > Actinopteri > Osteoglossiformes > Mormyridae > Isichthys > Isichthys henryi. The sequence goes on along the minus strand of JAODJX010000097.1, from coordinate 19,653,762 downwards.
TCGCATGCTATCAAGGTGTCACTTTCTTTTTAACAATTGGGTGACAGGGGAAGCATTGCTGTTTAAATATCGGCCTCGATGACGGATACAAAGACTGCCATTGATGCTTGTGTTTTTAATCCATCCCTATTTATTAATTAGAAAGCCATACTGTCACTGTTGTTTTTCATGTTGCATAGAGAGTATGTGTTTCTGGACTGATTTGTTTACCTGTTTTACCCCCCCCCCCCGCAATACTCCTACACACATGCAAATGACCGATCGCCCGTTCATGCTCACAGTGTTGGGTGAGATAATCCATGTTAGGGAAGACACTTTGAACTAGGAGAAGATGTACAACCTGCCATTTCAATTAAAATGTGCTAGATTTCACTTAGGCACTGAGTCCTTGCTGTGTGCTGATTGGTCACTCTCCTATAGTCATACATGTGTGACTAATGTTAATGTCAAACACCTGGATGAATTTTTTAATCAAGGAAACAAACCAGTCAAAGCACAAGAAGAAATGAACTATTCAGCCGAGCACAGAAACCTTTCAGTTTTAAAGTAGTTTGTGAAGGGCAGATGTGGAGATGGATTATCTGGTCACCCTATCACAGAGATTTCTCATACACCTTGTCAGAGTTGCTCCTTGTAATATTTCAGTATTACGTCCACAATAGCTGTAGACGATCTGCCTCCCTTTCTGTGACACTGCTTGACTTTATGCTGAATCTGTAGTAAAGAAGATGTAGTAAATTACCCTCTTACAGTTTTTTTCCCATAGAACATGTTTTTTTCTACGCATAATTATGTAAATATAAGCAAAAAAATAATTGAAATATAAATATGTGATGCTGCAACTTAAAGTCTCACATTTGTGCACATATAAAAGTCCATTTACGTAGCAGATGCTATAATCCAAAGCAAATAACACTTCCGAAAGCAGGATTAGCCAGATTTAGGAGCAATTGGGGTTGAGGGCCTTGCTCAAGGTCTCAATAGTGACATCACTCTGTCACTTATGGGATTTGAACCAGCAACCATCCAGTCAAAGGCACAAAGTCCTAATCCACTGAGCCACACTGAGCATGTAATGGGTCTTAACCTGTACCTAAAACATAATAGACTAAGGATGTTGGCAGCCATCACTGATAATATTCTTGTTTTTTCCCCTTGCTGTACAGTAGGACATGGCAATGACCTACCTCCTGGTCCTCAGTGTGTGCCTGGCCGTCCACTCCTGCCTGTCTCAGAGTTCTAGCTCTGGGCAGCTGGAACATGCCCCTTCCCCTCTGGTTCAAGCAGATCCTGGAGCCAGGCCACTGGCCTCCATTCCTACGGAAGGCCGCTATGAAGAAGAGGAGGAAATGCACATCACACAAGAAAAACACTGTAAGGCGAAACTACCCATTCAAATGCAGCAACGAACAAGCTCAGCGACAGTAATAGCAACAGCCTGCATTCCTCATATAATTCACACATAAGTTAATATTCATTTTTATTTACTGTATCTAGTACTGGTAGTATAATTAGGGCAAAACTGAAAATTACAATAATGTATAAGGAAATGTAATGCAGTTTCTCAACCCAGAACTCCCAGAGCAAAAACATGGACCATCTGGGGGTCCCCGAGGACTGGATTGGGAAACACCGATAGAGTGAAATTCACCTCTTACCTGGGGAGAGATGGTGGTCACAAAATAATTATTTGCTTTGTAGCATTTAAAATGAAGACAAGAAACCAAGGGGTTACTGACTCACGCATGTTAATTTGTGTGTATAATGAAGACTTCTAATCACAGATAAAATATTTCAAAGAATATTAGCTTGACAGTCCATATGCTGAGCCCTCTGTACCCATAAGCCCCTTCACTGTACTGAGGGAGTGCCTGTCTCACATGTGTAGTGCAGAAGAGTACTCTCCTTGGCGGGGCGCTGAGGAATGCTCTCTCACTGGTGTTCCTCTGCTCTTCCTGGGCAGATGCTCGCTTGGGTAACGAAAGCAAGCTGGGCATCTTCTTAGCTGCTGCTTTGGGAACCTTAACTCTGATGGCAATGGTCTATTGCATCTACAGCCAGTTCTACAACAAGAACCCGTACTCACACACTCAGCTGCAGGATGACACAGGTAGTATACCAGTATTATATCCTGTCCTGGTTGTGCGTGTGTGTGTGTGTGTGTGATGTTTTTGATTATCCATGACTAAATTGTTTGGTCAAACAGAGACGAAGAGCTATTCACACACTAGAGAGTTTAAGCTCACTATCATCCAGGATATGTGTAAATATCTTAATGATGCTTGACAACTGGTTATTAGTGTATTTTCAAAACATATATCAGTATTACTAATAACTGTTTCATTACCAGAGATGATCATCACTCCAAAAGCAACAACAAAGTAATTAATTTATCCATCCATCCATCCATCCATCCATCCATCCATCCATCCATCCATCCATCTTCCAACCACTTGTCCTGGTCAGGACTGAGTCATGGCCTGGTGCTTCTCCCAAGCAGCACAGGGCCAAGGCTGGGATTCCCCCTGCATGGGATGCCAGTTAAGCTCACTTGCATTTGATGCAATATGAAAACAACAGCAATGTGCCAGCAAATACGGAGTATCATTGGCTCGCTGTTGCATGAGCTGCAGAGTGTCCTCAGAGGATGCCGAAATGTGATATGCAGGCTGCATTGCTGCTGACCCCCCTCTCCTCCTCCCCAGAGATGACGCTTGACCTTGCAGACTCCTCTGTCTCCTTCTTCCCTGGCTATGCCGTGGCGATGGATAGTGAGAAGGGGATGTGGAGGGCTGGGTACGGCTCTATCTCCCACGCCCCCTCCATCATCGCGCTGCCCACTCCTCAGTCCCATCTGCTACCAGCAGTTCCCTTCCCCCCCCTCTCCGTCTCTCACGCTTCCCCCCTGAATACCATCTCTGCTCAGGATTTGGAGAAAAGCTTCATCTGACACATGTTATGCAGACACATCTTACACTTATTAAGCATCCAGCTATATGCAGTAAGACAAACTCCATAATAACAACTTTTGTAACAGCTGAGTGCTAATTGCTATAAATTGTCATACAGAATCAATTGTTGTATACATTATACACACAGTAGTATTTGCCTGGGTAGATCTGTGTAATTGAATAAAGGTTATGAACATGTAACTAATAATTGTAAGAGGATTTCATGAGATGATGCGTGTTTCTGTGTTTCTCACCTTCAACTCTTAGTTTCTCACAAAACCGTCATCGCTAGTAATAGAAATCTGTCTGTCAAAAAGTACAACGGATGCAATGGCAGAACTTGATCACAAGGTGGAAGTGTCGGTTGTTCACATGCCGTTAAATCTTACTAAGCTGTCATCAGTCAACTTATGCAGTACTTATTTGTTTTTGTCAATTAACAACAATTTGAATAACAAAAGTAGTAGCAACAACAATAGACTACCACCAGGGATCAGTGTCGAGGCCGCGAACCAAATAAATGAATGAATACCCGTGTCTTAAAATCATCATCTGTTACTGCGAACAAATATGTCTTCACTTGAAGAATTATTAATCTTCATTATACTGAGAGGGCACCAGAGAAGAAAACGCAAATCGCAGAGATGGTACA
>JAODJX010000097.1:19624672-19637107 GCA_026776945.1 Isichthys henryi | reverse complement strand
GAACACCTGGTCGCTCCGCCCGCGTGGGCGGGGTTAACGGGGAGCTCGGGACAGGTCCTGTTGGAGGGGGCGTAACAGAACTGAAGTGAAACATCAGTATCGATCCTAGTATAAACTGAGCGCACACTGGGAGACATGCTGCATCATGTGAAATGAATTACTGGCATAGCTCTTACCTTATGTGCATGTGTACCATGGATGCTTTATGTTTATGACATATGTATGTGCAATATTTATTATCTGTATATGGTGTATGTAACTGCTCTTTATTTTAGGAAATAAATAAAAGATTCAACAGACTTTAAACAGCCTCAGTATAGTGAAAAGCACAGTCATTCCCCAGCATGAACATCCTCCAGCATGTGTAGCTATACAGAGGTTAGTCTGAGGCAAACCTCACTCCCAAGGTAGCAATGAGCGAGAAACAGAAAAGCAGAAATAAGAGGGTGTGATATATGTGTGAACTTAGTGTTTAATAAGAAATGCATTTGCGAAAGTGATAAAAGCTGGTAATGTGTGATCTCATATTTACATTTCTATGCGGATTTCCCTGATTATTTAATTTATAATTGTAGAGCCACAAAAATGATTATTCTGATGATTGATTAATCACGTGGTCAGGCAAACAAATAATCAATTAGTTGGGCCAAACAGTGCAAGAGCTTTACTAAAAACATAATGTGGTATTTATTAGATAGTTGTAATAAAAGCTTCCTGCTTTCTCCACCATATTTAGCCTGCTAACGACTATAATTCATATCGCACCCAATAAGGAATTTTGGGCAATAAAATCCGCTGGGGGCAGGGTGGGGGAAGGGATCCCCAGCTAATTGTATCACCAACATTTAAATAGCGTTGTATACAGTATTACCATAATACCACCCAAGCCTAGTGACAACTTTTAAACTACTTATAAAAGTTTATCCATTTTACTACCCTGCTTGTATTTGTGTTAGTTTCAATACATCTGCTCTTTCCTAGTCTGGTGGAATTTCACTGCTGTATTCTCTATGCAATATCTGGATCTGCAGTCAATTGTAGTAGAAAAATAAGCTAATGCACGCATGACCATCCGCAGCTCCAAAGCAGACGCCAAAAAGTGAAATGTTAACACCGACAAAAACGTTGCTAGGTGGTGATAAATTTATACAAAATTTATCCAGCAAAACCCAAAAAATGCAGCTAATCTATGACAAAATTAGTTGCCAACTATTTTTATTACTAGGGACTATTTTATTACTATTATTATCAGCATTATTTATTAACCCTCTGCGATGGGCTGGCCCCCCATCCTGGGTTGTTCCCTGCCTCGTGCCCATAGCTTCCAGGATAGGTTCCAGACCCCCCACGACCTAGAAGGATAAGTGGTTAGGAAAATGGATGGATGGATGGATGGACTTATTAGCCCTATAACATTATATCTTTTAGACTATGAAGCTAATTGGGGTTCTCTTTTTCCTGAGGACCAAATTTCATCGGCAACATGAAGCCAAGGGCCACTGTCCCCAATAACATTTGCCGCTGGTGTATTGGCTGCATATACAGTGCCTAACTAGTGTGGAACTTTAGCAAATGTATGGAGATCCTGATTCAGTTCAATTACCTCAGTAACTCATGCAAAATAATTCTTGCAGTTTTTCCACCAAAAAGCCTTCATAAATAAATGAGATGGGCATGCATGAGTGGCACAGTGGCTCAGTGGGGACCTGCTGTTTCACACATCCAGGGCTGTGGACTTTTACCCTGGGGTGTGGAATTTACACATTCTACTTGGAGATTTCCTCCCATTTATTTACCTTTGCTTCATAGCTTCTCAAATTCAACCCATAACTAAAGCCTACTTACTCAGTTCCTCTCCTACTCACTCTGTCTCCATCATGTTCCAGGTTGTTGGAAAAACGGCAGGAAAATGGTGAAACGATTGAACTGTCAGCTGATGGCCGACCGGGGCTGATAGAGGAGAAAGAGCTTCCTGTGGTAGACTGCACATGCTTCGGCCTTCCGCGACGGTACATCATCGCCATTCTCTCTGGCCTGGGCTTCTGCATTTCCTTTGGAATCCGATGCAACCTGGGTGTGGCTATTGTCAGCATGGTCAACAACCACACCATCTACAAGGGCGACAAGAAGATGCTGGTGGTAAGTTCAGTGGGGAAAATAACTCGTAACCGCTAATAGCTATTAGGACATACATTGTTAGAGTAAAAGAAATTGATGATACAATGCTGTAGCATTTGAACTTGTCTGCCATTTTTATGGGGTCACCAGCTGCCAAAGAATATTTCTCTTAGTAGTCTTTCACAGGATGTTGTATTGCTTATGCTTAGCTTTCATGCAGTCGTCTGTCAACAACATCATACCACAAGTAGTATAAGCACACGTGGCACACTTCGGGCGGCATGGTGGTGCAGTGGTTAGCACTGTTGCCTTACACTTATGGGACTTGGGTTCGAGTCTCCGATTGGGTTATATGTGTGTGGAGTTTGCATGTCGTTGTGGGGTTTCCTCTGGGTATTCCAATATCCCCCCACAGTCCAAAGGCATGCTGAGGCTAATTGGAGTTACTAAATTGCCTGTAGGAGTGCATGTCTGAGTGAATGGTGCGTGAGTGTGCCCTGTGATGGGCTGGCTCCCTGTCCTGGGTTGTTCCCTGTCTTGTGCCCATAGCTTCTGGGATAGGCTCTGGACTCCCTGTGACCCAGAAGGATAAGTGGTTTGGAAAATGGATGGATGGATAATTATTTTGGCAGATGCTTGTACATCTGATTTATGCAAAGTGATGTACAAGCAAGAAAGAGCTGGTTCAGTCCCTGTAACAGTCAGGGTTAATGCCCTTGCTCAAGGGCCCAAATCAATCTACCATCCATGGGATTTGAACCAATGATTTTCCAAACACAGATTCCATTCCTGCCACACAAGCATGGGCATCACTACCATTAAATTTGAGAGGGGTGTGTCCCCCTCATATTTCATAATTATTTGTTTGGACCCCCCACATTCAAAATGCCTCTGACACCCCTGTACACAAGGGATACATGCAGTGCCAGTGTTGGGGAGTAACTAGTTACATTAAATGGTGTTAGTTAATGAAATAACAAAATGCATATGATTGTAATCCATTAATTATTGAGAAAAAATACTAATCAAATTACTAAACAAAATGTTGGTGATTACTAAGGGGTATATATTCTTTTTGGTAAAAAGCTTATATATAGTATATAACATTCATTTTATTGCTTTATATCTTTTTGCCATACAGAAATGCCTTCTTTTGGCATATTGCCAGATAACGCAGGTCAGCAAATACTTGGAACTTTTCAGCTCTATTGCCTAGTTTAAAACATTTGCTAGAAAAGTAATCAAAAAGTATTCAGTGGTATTAAGGTAGGTTACTTTAATAGCATAATCAAAATAGTTACATTAACGTATTACATTTTAAAAGTAACCTTCTGAACACTGCAGTGCCTATGATGGGGATGTTTTACAGACACGCAAAGGCAGTAACACAGCGCCTTCTTTTACAGGCAGCCCAGTTTTCCTGGGACCCAGAGACCGTGGGTATGATACACGGCTCGTTTTTCTGGGGCTACATCGTCACTCAGATACCTGGAGGCTTTATATGTCAGAAATTTGCTGCCAACAGGTAATTTGCTGTTTAATAATTAGATTCTCGCGCTTTAAGTTGTAATGGTTTCGTAATTATATGACTATCACAGTGTATTGATAATAATGTGTATTAATATGTTTCTCTCTGTCTTTCAGAGTGTTTGGCTTTGCTATAGTAGCTACCTCTACACTAAACATGTTCATCCCTTCAGCTGCAAGAATTCACTACGGCTGTGTAATAATAATTAGGGTATTACAGGGTCTTGTGGAGGTATGATACTTCACTATACTTTTGGGATTATCTCTTTGGTTTCTTGCCCTGTTTGTCCTGCCTCTATAGGATGTATTTTTCTTCATGTATGCATTTAAAATATCTGCAGTGTCAACCGAATTATGTTACGGAAATCAACGAAAGTCTTTCTTTCACTCGCTATGCCTAGGGAGTGTCATATCCAGCTTGTCACGGGATCTGGGCGAAATGGGCACCGCCCCTAGAAAGGAGCCGATTGGCCACGACAGCCTTCTGCGGTGTGTCATCACGTCTCTCAGCGATATCTCCTTAAACATGAAGTTTTACACTCTTTCCATCACCATACTGTTATATCTTTATACTGTAATTGTATAAAGTTCTAGTTGCTGTTAGGAGAAGTTTTGCTAATTATAAGACTATTGACACGATATTCGATTGACACAATGACAACTGTTAGTAATGCTATTACCCCTTAAGTCTGTGCCTTCCTCTTTGTCAGGTTCTTACGCCGGCGCAGTAATAGCAATGCCATTAGCAGGTATTCTCGTCCAGTACTCTGGATGGTCTTCCGTCTTCTATGTATATGGTAAGTGAACCTTCTCAGCCAGTATGGGAAATGAATGTTAATTACAGAAGTGTCCGGTGTAGATGGCAGAAAATAGGAATCTCAGATATGGCCAGATTACTCCCCCTCCCATTTATGACATTAGCATATTTTAATCATTTAACATTTTAGCACACATTTACCCCTTTAGCACACATTTTACCCCTTTAGCATACATTTTACCCCTTCTCACTGCTACATTTTTAACCATGGTAAAATGGTAAATGGACTACATGTATATAGTGCTTTTATACTCAAAGTAGAAAGTACTCAAAGCAATTTACGTTGTATGACTCACATTCACCCATCCATACACACATTCACACACCAATGGCAAAGGCTACCATGCAAGGCGCCAACCTGCATACCAGGAGCAATATGGGGTTCAGTGTCTTGGTGAAGGACACTTCGGTGGGGTCAGGAGGAACCAGGGCTCAAACCTGCAACCCTCCGGTTGCCGAACGATAGTATAACCTCCTGTGCCACCATCTTCCCATCGCCATACTAACTTTCTCTCCACCTTCTCCTTTCCTTCATTCCAACACTCCACCTTACCTGCTTCTCCTGATCTCTCCCCCACCCCCAGGCAGTTTTGGGATTTGTTGGTACCTCTTCTGGATCATGGTGTCATATGAGAGCCCGGCAGCCCACCCCACCATTTCGCCCGAGGAGAGGAAGTACATAGAGGAGAGCATCGGGGAGTCAGCGGGACTCGTTAATCCTCTGCAGGTACAGCCTTTGTCTGGCCCAGGCTCTCTGTCCATGCTCTGAATGTGCTGCATGCAATGCCTCATCGGACAAATGAAAGTTAGGCAGACATAAAAGTAAAATAATGAAGCAGTAAAGGCATTTACTTGGACTTATGTGGTATTTTTGGTCATATTTTGTAAGTTTCCCTGGCTAAGGGCGTCTGCCAAATGCCATAAATGTAAGTACAAATATTTCTGGTACTCATTTACTTATATTAATATTTACTTCAGGCTTCAGCCTTCGTTAACAGCATCTTAAGACTCCCATGGATAGCACCTTATAGCCCATTTGCCCCAGTTTGTTAATTAGCAGGTTGCCTAATGCAACCTGTATGAGCCAGAGCAACATGTTCATTATGCACATATGAGAGATGGGTGGCGTCAGTGTTAATTACATTAATTGACAATTATACCACAGAAGGAACCAAAAGAAGCAATCCACCCATCATCTATCACCTGCAAAGCAGAATCAATCAATCAATCACTTTATTTATAAAACACATTTAAGGAGACTTTCAGCCAAAGTGCTGTACAGAATACTGATAAACACAATAAAACACAAAAATAAAAACAAACAAATAAATATCCATCCATCCATCCATTACCATCCTCTTATCTGGGGTTTGGGTCGTGGGGGTAGCAATTAAAGGAGAGATACCCAGGCCTCCCTCTCCCCAGCTACCTCCACCAGCTCTTCGGAGGGGATGTTGAGGTGTTCCCAGGCCAACCGAGAGATATAATCCCTCCAGCGCATCCTGGGTATGCCCCGGGCCTCCTCCCTATAGGTTATGCACATAAAACCTCTCCGGGAAGCTGCTAAGGAGGCATCCACGCCAGATGTCCAGACCATCTCAACTGGCTCCTTTCGACATGGAGAAGCAGCAGTTTTACTCTGAGGCTCCAGGATATCCAAACTTCTCTCCCTATCTCTAAAAGAGAACCTAGACACCCTGCAGAGAAACCTAATTTCAGCCGCCTGTATTCGCAATCTCATTCTTTTGGTCATTACTCATAGCTCACGACCATAGGTGAGGGTAGAGACAAAGATGGACCAATAGATCAAGAACTTTGCTTTCCGGCTCAGTTCTTTCTTATCCACGATGAACCGGTTAAGCACCTGCAAAACTGCAGACACCTCTCTGATCCATCTGTCCAGCTCTCAATCTCGTCTACCCTCACTCATGAACGAGACCCTAAGATACTTCAACTGCTCCAGTGGGGCAGAACCTCCTCCCTGACCTGAAGAGGGAAATCCACCTGTTTCTAACTGAGAACCATGGTCTCGGACTTGGAGGTGCTAATTCTCATCCCCGTCGCTTTGCACTCGGCTGTGAAAAGCCCCAGAGCATGCTGGAGGCCCCCAGCAGATGAAGCCAACAGGTCGACATCATCTGCAAAAAGCAGCAATGCAATCCTAAGGCCACCAAACTGGACACCATCAACACCCTGACTGCACCTCGAAATGTTGTCCATAAATATTATAAACAGGATCAATGACAAAGGGCAGCCCTGGCGGAGCCCAACCTGGCACTCGGAACACGTCCGACTTATTACCAGCAATGCGGACCAAGCTTCTGCTCCGTTCATACAGGGACCGAATCGCCCACAGTAGTGGGCCCCGAACCCCATACTCCCGAAGCGCCCCCCCACAGAGCACCTCGGGGAACCCAGTCATAAGCCTTTTCCATGTCCACAAAACACAAGTAGACTGGATAGACAAACTCTCATGCTCACTCCAGTACCCTCGCAAGGGTATAAAGCTGGTGCAGTGTTCCATATGTGGGGGGTCCAAACCGCATTGTTCTTCCTGAATCCGAGATTTTACTATCGATCTCACCCTCCTCTCCAGTACCCCAGAATAAACTTTCCCAGGAAGGCTGAGAAGTGTGATCCCCCTATAGTTGGAACACACCCTCCGGTCCCCTTTCTTAAATAAGGGGACCACCACCCTGATCTTCTAATCCAGCAGTACTATCCCTGATCTCCATGCACTGTTGAGAAGGCGTGTCAGCTATGACAGCCCCACAACATCCAGAGCCTTTAGGTACTCTGGGCGAATCTTATCCACCCCTGGTGCTCGGCCACCACGTAGCTCTTTAAAACCACCCTGGCCACCTTAGCCCCAGTGACGGGCAAGTCCACTCCAACCCCTTCGGGCTCCGTGCCCTCAGATGTCTCAAAGGTAGTACGCATAGATGCTTCCACAATGGAGGTCCGGGACAGTGTCCATTCAGACTCAATGTCTCCAACCTCCCCTGGTATGCAGTTGGAGTTCTGACGAAGGTGCAAGTTAAAGATCTGCCAGACATTCCCAGCAGATCTTCACTATGCGCTTGGGCCTACCAGATCTGACCGGCGTCCTACCCAGCCACCTGAGCCAACTCAACACCAGATGGTGATCAGTTGACAGCTCTGCCAAGATAGATAGCCACAGATCAGATGATACGATTATGAAATTGATCATCGACCTGTAGCCCCGGGCATGTTTCTACCACGTCCACTCATAGACACCCTTATGTTCAAACATGGTGTTTGCTATGGACAAACCATGCATTGCACAGAAGTCCAATAACAGAACACCACTTGGATTCAGATCAGGGAGTCTGTTCCTCCCAGTCATCCCCTCCAGGCCACACTGTCGTTGCCTACGTGAGCGTTGAAGTGCCCCAGCAAAACGATGGAATCCCCTCGTGGTGCACTAACCAGCACACCACTTAGGGCTCCAGGGTGGGGCCCCGGTGACCCTAGTCCGGTGGCCTGTACTACGAAGCAGGGTTATTGGCTTATTGGTGTAAATTGTTGGATTTAAGGTATTACAGTTTAAATGGATTTCATATTTATTCACTTACATTTTGCCCAGACTCCCTTAAATCTGACAAGTTACCCCGATAAGCCAGTAACCCCACTTCGTAGTACAGGCCACAGGTGAGGGGAACGAGATCTTGCTATTGTTAATTCTCATAAAGTGATTTTTCGAATTGCTCTTTGTCTGGCCCCTCACCTGAAGACCCTACCAGAGGCGATTACCCCCGACAATATAGCCCCCGGGGTCGCTGAGACATGCAAACTCCTCCACCACAATAAGGTGACAATCCCAAGGATGGGAACAAACAAATAAATAAGTCAATTTACCTGATGGCTAAAATGTGATTGTTTTATTTTCATTGATAACAAATCAATAACCATCGGGTACTTCAAACGCTAATGACTAAAACTATGTTTTCAATTTTGTTTTAAAAGTAGCAATCAATGGTGTCGGTTCTGAATATGCATTGGTAATCTATTGCACAGGGCAATGTTGCAAGAGACAGTGGATGCAAAGGAGGATAATTAAGTACCACAAAATTGCAGAGAAATACAGAAGGTTAGCAAACCAACATAAAGACTCCATCTTGGGTCACTCCTGTGTGATGTCAGCTAGTGATGCTGAACCAGACAGCCTATGTGGGTACCAAGCATACAACAACACCACACAAAAAAGTCAGAAACCAGGATTAGTACTTTGGTCCATCCTAAAAGCATCTTGTTCATTCTATGCAGTGAGTGTCACACCAGCAAAGGTTGTACGGAACAGTGTAATGGCGCGTCTGTTCCCATTCATGATGACAGTGATGATGATGATAATTATGACAACGGGGCTTGAACCGGCAATCTTCGTGATCACAGACCCCCTGAGCCCCCTGTGCCACACACCACACCCCTCCTGAGGGCTGAAAGCCTTGAATTTGAAATTGAAAAGTAAATGGATCAATGGGGAGAAGTCATACAATGACGACTGTGATTGGTTAAAAATATGTAATACGAGCCCCTCACTTGTAGACCCAGGAACATCTTGAACTTGAGAAAATCAGGACGTGCGAGAAGCCGTACTGTTTTTTAGGTCCTTGACATTAATATATCGTTATGTGTTTATTTCATTTACTGTTTGTGTTTGGCTTTATTTTTAGAAAGATTTTGTAAAGATAATTCACCTCATCTCACCTATGCATTCAGAGACACTCTTTCTTCTGTTTCCTTGCAGAAGTTCAAGACTCCTTGGAGAAAATTCTTCACATCAATGCCAGTGTATGCCATCATTGTTGCTAATTTCTGCCGCAGCTGGACTTTCTATTTGCTCCTCATCAGTCAACCAGCATATTTTGAAGAAGTCTTTGGGTTTGAAATCAGTAAGGTAATGAAAATAACAAAATGTTCATTTTTTTATTAACTAAAAGCAGGATGACCAATTTGCAGACTTTGCCACTGAAAGTTAAAGAGCTCACACTCTGTTAGCTAATGGCTTAGCTTTTATACTTATTAATGTTATTCCTTTTGGGTTAAAATGTGCCATTGTTTATCGTTTTGCTGTTATTAGCACGATATAAGAAGTACTAGGAAGTGAAAACCAGTCACTAAATGAATGCGAAGCTCTTAATTGATATGGCCATTGTTACATTATTACTGTGCTTATCGACATGGCAACAGTTCAATAAATATATGCAAATCATTATAACTAACCAGGTTACATTGTATGTGTAGCATCTGGGTCACGTGCTAATTCAGTTAATATATTTCATCATGATGGAATATATTTACTTATATGTTACTCGGCAGTGAAAAATGAAGAGCTTCCCTTCTTACCAAATGAAATATCTGGCGTTTCACATCTTTTGGTGGAAGTTATAGACAGTGTTTGTGAGTAAAGCAGAGGTCAGGATTTTTTAAAATGTTTTTCTTTGTTCTTGCAGGTGGGCATGCTGTCTGCACTCCCCCATCTGGTGATGACCATCATCGTGCCCCTCGGGGGCCAGCTGGCTGACTACCTGCGCTCAAAACAGATCATGACCACCACCAACGTTAGGAAGCTCATGAACTGTGGAGGTAAAACCAGAACAGGAAGGAGAACGAGGAGACCAGGGCACACTGTAAACTGAATTGCAGTAAGGGCGTGGTTAGGTACACAGGGAAAGGCAGAAGCATAATGAATGGCATGTGACACTTTAAAAGTAACAATCTGTTTGGTATTTTACGTTATAGTTTAATAATGTTTAGAAAATATGAAAATGTATTTATGCTCTTTCAGTATTGTAAACTCCCAAATTATAGTGAATTTCTTGACATTTAAGCAAAGGCATCTTACAAAGGCGTTGAAATGTTTATGGTCTATAACACGGGTGTCAAACTCCGGTCCTGGAGGTTCAGAACCCTGTACATTTTTGGGTTTCCCCTCATTTAACACAGCAGATTCAACTAGTTGTGCTACTTACCACACAGCTCTTGAGCTGAATTATTTGTGGTGGAACAGGGAAAAAACTAAGCTACACAGGGCTCCGGCCCCCCAGGACTGCAGTTTGACACCCCTAGTCTATAACAATATCAATGCATTTTATAAGGGTGATTATCCACTTATTTAGGGTCAAAATAATCTAGCGTAGAAGTGTACTTAATGTCCAAGATGGCAAAATCCTTCAGAAAAAAATACATAAAATAAGCACCAAGGTAACACAATCATCACTCAGCACATTAATTGCTACAATCTTGTTTCAACTTGCTAAAATTGGCGCTAAAAATTTGGAAAGGGTTTCCCAACCTGCAATCAATGAAATGCATTTGTGGTATAAAAAGCACCATATAAATCGAATTCCATCCATCCATTTCCCAACCACTTATCCTGGCCAGGGTTGCAGAAAAGTTGAATTAAATAAAAGTATATTCCACTTTACTAATGTCACGTTCACTTGTTTTGGAAATGTCTTATATTGGCATTTATCAGCAGTTTCTGCTGTTGCCCTCCTCTACTCTGGTTATTCCACTGACTCTGTTCCTCCATCTTATGTGTCACTGGTTTGTGCTGTTCGATTTCTGCTCTCTTAGCCTGTTCATATCTTTATCCTGTCTCCTAGGATTTGGGATGGAAGCCACTCTATTGCTAGTGGTCGGCTTCTCTCACACAAGGGGAGTGGCCATAACCTTTCTGGTCCTCGCTGTTGGCTTTAGTGGATTTGCTATCTCAGGTCAGTTTGGGTGTCTCTGGAAAAAGCACTGCAAATTTAAACCTGGAGTCTTTGCAAATGCCTGAATGAAGTAACTGCTAAGGGTAATATGTCTTTTTTACATGTCAAGAGACCACAAACAAAACTCACCCTCAGGACCTTAGTTGATGTGATAAGTTTTTGAATGATTGTGACATCACTGATAGCTTTTATCTAAGCTGGATATCCCTTAGACTGCATTTGCTTAGGACTATGATGTAAAGACAAGAAGATACTTATTATTCATTGCAGACACATAAAGGCTGGGCACAGTGGCTCAGCCTGTAGCCTATTTACTCTTTCCATCCATGGCTCTGCTTCCATATTCTCGCTTATGTTTATGCATGGTCTTCTGCAGTTTAAAGACTTGCATTTCAGGAGTGGTAGCAGCTTGTTATGTTGCAGTTCGCCTTACCTGACACCCTGTACTTTCAAAAGCAGATGCTGACTTGCTAGCATCCACCCTTGACAAGCAGCAGTCTAAAATTGGTGCTTTCAGATGGTTACTGGAACAGATGTGCATTTCCTCTAGTCTCATTTCAGTTTTTGGTGGTTTAGCTAGTTGAACTCTTCACCCACTTCTATAATTGTCTGCTTAGGGTATTTTTGTCAGTTCCAGTTCTCCATTTCTTTTTCACAGGCTTTAATGTGAATCACTTAGACATAGCTCCACGCTATGCCAGCATTCTCATGGGCATCTCCAATGGAGTTGGAACTCTGTCAGGCATGGTGTGCCCACTGATAGTGGGTGCCATGACGAAACACAAGGTAAATTATCAGCTGTAATGCAGTACACATACCGTGAAATGCAATCTGCCTACTATTCAGCACAATACACATGCCATTCAATGTAACGCACATACCGTTTAATGCAATATGTATGCCATTCAATACAATACACATATCATTCAATGTAACGCATATACCGTTTAATGCAGTATGCATGCCATTCAGTACAATACACATGCCATTCAATGTAACGCACATACAGTTTGATGCAATATGCATTCCATTCAGTACAATACACATCCCATTCAATGTAACGCGCATACTGTTTAATGCAATATGCATCCCATTCAGTACAATACACGTGCCATTCAATGTAACACATGTACCGTTTAATGCAATATGCATGCCATTCAGTACAATACATATGCCATTCAATGTAATGCATGTACCGTTTAATGCAATATGCATGCCATTCAGTACAATACA
>JAODJX010000097.1:19431852-19442290 GCA_026776945.1 Isichthys henryi | reverse complement strand
TTGTACAGGACCTCTGGTGTCAAGGAGAGTCACAGTGCAAATTTTACAGGATCACTGGAGTCAGACAGAGTCACTGTAAGACTTTTACAAGATTACTGGTGTGGGGCAGACACTGTACGACTTTTACAGGATCACTGGAGTCAGACAGAGTCACTGTGAGACGTTTACCGGATCACTGGTGCAGGGCAGACACCGTATGACTTTTACAGGATCAGTGGAATTAGGCAGGGTCACCGTGCGACTTTTATAGGACCTCTGGAGTCAGTGAGAGTCACAATACGCGATTTATATGACCTCTGGAGTCTGGGAGAGATGATTATCATTCCCCTCAGAAAACAGCTGAACTGCTAAATGGGCAGTTTAACAAAAGGCCACCGTCAAGAAGAATAAAT
Organism: Isichthys henryi; assembly: GCA_026776945.1. Classification (NCBI taxonomy): domain Eukaryota; kingdom Metazoa; phylum Chordata; class Actinopteri; order Osteoglossiformes; family Mormyridae; genus Isichthys; species Isichthys henryi. The sequence continues at coordinate 19,441,898 of JAODJX010000097.1, read as the reverse complement.
GCTGGACCGAAACTACACGTCAGTCAGGTCTGGAGTTGAACAGCGTCAGCCCTGTGGTCCCTCGTGGCATCAGAGCGTCACTGCAAATGGATACCAGGTTCCCGGCAGCAGAAGCACAACAAAACAGCCAGATGCTTAACACTGCTACACTTAACACTGCAGGTGCCTTACAGGGTATTCCGCCTTAAATCTGCAAGTCTGGACACAGACAGGGGAAGGGCCACCAGTCTGCTCAGGCCTCGACCCAGATACAGATTCTAGATAATTCCTTCACTGCAGTTTCATTGTAGGCCACATAAACCAGCAGAGGTGACTCAGAAATCTCTCTGAAATTATGCAAATATAGTCCAAAAAGCATACTAGTAAAGAAAACAATGAACTTTGCTCAAATGAATATCATAGGCTTAACATAATGAGTATAATTAATTCTGTTACATTATTAAAATTTTATGACAAAACAAATACTAGCAGCAATTATACTGGAATATTAAAGGTAAATTAACAAGTCAGGCCAGCACAGCATGCCCATTATCGCACAGAACAATGCTAGTTGGTTAAAAGTTATAACCCTTCTAAACAGAAAACTGCATAAGGTATCCAACAAATCAACACTAAAACTAAAAATACCGGAATCCCGAAATGAAGTATTACACACATGTCACATCTCATACTGGGCTAAGGTCCTTTTTTAAGACTCTGTAATCAGACTAATTCAGAGAAGGGGTGAAACATTTCAGGTGTGCATGTTTTCCAACAAAAAACATTCCTTACTTCCACCAATGAAAAGCCCCAAAACAGTAAGCAGCAGAGGCTCTGAGGTGAAACATGCTCCGCGTGGAACCAGACAGAGGGAGGTGTGCAGTGAGAGTGGAACAGCACTGCACATGTCATACAGGGTTTGGAGAGGCGTATTGGGTTACTGTTTGAAACCTCTGCGCGAGATGTTAGCCAGAGGATGCGCATGTTGTTTGACTAAAGGACATATGTGTGGTACATCCTGCCAGCTTGTACTGGGTAAGCGGCTGGCAGAAAGACATACAGATGAATGGATGGATGGACGGACAGATGGATGGATATGTACGCACTGCTGTATTCTACATATTAATTGTGAGCCAGATGCCGAGGTCCAAAGGATTGTCTTCCAAGACCTCTCTGACATAGACTGACTTCTGACCGCATGCAGCTGGACCTGATCATTTTCTGTATTTCAGTGAGCTTTGATCTTAGACATATTGTTACACATTGTTGATCTGAAATCAAAACCCATGTGCATCCATGTATGTTCCATCTGCACTGCGACTCTCAGATTAAAACAGGACAGGTTTTAATATGCAGTGAAGACTTGACCCTGAACAATCAATAAGGCACCCGACCTTTGACTCAGAGCCTTTATGACGCCCATTTCAGGAATTATTGAAGACATTAAACACAATGAGATTAACTAATCCGGAATAAGATCAAACATTTATCTACTCTGGGGTATTCATTACCGTCGTAAATTGGCCAGGCAGTGGCACTTCGGCTTCCCTTGTGTTATATGCTACACTGGGGCTTCCCAAATATTTTCCCCCGAGGGCCAAATTCCATCAGCAACACAAAGTCAAGGTTCACTGTAGCTGACCTTCCCCCCGACTTTAAAATCTGCTGACTAGGTGTGGGGGCAGAGGCTCGAAGGGTGATTGATCACGTGACCACAGTTGGTGATCACTGTTCTGCGAGTTGTTTGGGAGCTGATGTATCGGAAGGGGGGGCATTGGTACTGTGAGAACGTACACGAAAAGACATGATAAAGTATCATACCTGTATGTCCCCCACACGAGAGCTTCATTAGCCAACCGGTTACAAATTGAATGGAAGCCGCTTATAGTGATCACGTCTGTCTGACTGAAATCGATCACTATAAGCGCATGATAATTATAATAATTTTTTTTCTTATGTCTCTTTCAGTTTCTTTTACTTATGTCTCAGGCAGATTGCCATCTAATTAATATAAGGTCTTAAAATGGACAGCACCTCTATTCACTTAATTTTACTAATTTAAAATACAGTACAACGCTTTCAAACCCTTTTCAAATTACAGAACTGTACAAATTAAATTACTGAATAATTCAAATACGCTACAATACAGTACGGTACTGTACATAATATTCAATTCAATTTTATTTATACAGCGCGTTTTCACAATGTTACATTGTCTCCAAGTGCTTCTTTTTTTTTGGCGATTTATCATAAGCTTTGGTGAGTCTATACTTGTAATAAGACTCCCTTTTTCCCATCATGTTTTCCATGCACCCCACATTAGCCTCAGGTAGCTAGCCAGAAACAGATGGGTTACCACAAGGTACAATAGGGTTATCAAAGTAAAGTAAAAAAAAAGAGAATTACCATAGTTTTTTTTCTAAATGTTGTCATGTATAAAAAAACACCAAAATGAATACTGCAAGCATACAATTACAATAAGCAAATTATTTAAACAGTATTTGTACTGGAATGATTCTGTACCAAGTTTTTTGATCCACATGAGCAATTGATCATTATAAGCAGTTTCCACTGTATTGTCCAGTTAATATTTAAAGATGGTCCCGACAGAGGGGAAGCTGGTGCCCCTCCCACAGTGACACTCAAACCGCGGCAATCCAGCTTAGATCAACATCTCTGAATGATGGGCACACGCAGAGCGAGGGGGCGTGGACGACCCTGCATGAAAGTGGCCCAAAAAAAGAACATGCAGCACCCCCTGATGGACACCTGTGATGGTGGGGGACACCGGCTCATGTGGAGCTGACAGCCCTGCACAGGGAGATAGCATCAAAGCTAGCAGCTGTGAGACACCCAAACATCTGGGCGTCCCTCTCAAAGCTGCATAGCTTCCCAGAAAGGAGGCCCCTTTTTCCAAAGTTGGGGAAGCTGGTGTGCAAGGGAAATGGTACTATTAAGTGTGGCACCAGTGGCGGAGCCAAACAAGCAGGGACCTTAAGGGCCCCGCTGGTGAGGAGAGGTAACACACCTTTTGCCACATGGCTCTGAACCGACGGCCTTTACTTGTTTGAACAAGATATTAAATATTTACTAGAACAGGAGCCCCGGCTGGTTATTGGATTACGCCCGTCTCTCCTGTGGCCCTCCCCTGGGCCCCGGTGGTGGCGCTTGTCGACGTGGTAGAGGTTTACAGGATCCTCGATGGAGAGAGAGATGGCGACGGATTAGGGGACTGTCACAGCACTGGGGTAGTGCTGCGGGCCATTATCCCGTGTGTGCTGAGAGAGTGAGAGGCCGAGCGCTGTGCCGTAAAGACGTCTCAGCAGGAATTTTTTTATTACCGGCAGCCGTTCGCCGCACCCTCTGCTAGTGGAGGGGATGGATCTGAGCAGCATGGGGCCCACGGACCGGTAATGCATACGCAAAGCGCTTGTCTCGGTCATATAGTGCTATCGCCAGGTCTTACTGGGGATTAAATTCTTCATAAGTCAGTCCCACTTGCAAACGCATGGGCTATCACCGGGACACAAATGCACACCGGAAAGGGGCACTAGGGGCCTCAGGTGCCAGGGGAAGGGTTGTAGTGGGGGCACTCTGCAAGCGAGGTGCCCCCCGTGTCACCTGACCTACAGGAGATAGAAGAGGACGGAAGAAGAAAGAAAGGCCCCCATGTGTAGGCTCACAGAATCCTCACGGGGGGCGGGGGTGGGGGTGGGGGTGGGGTGCTGGCTGGGCTGCTCGTCGCGTGCCGGGTGACGGGGTCACACTGTCGAAACGGTCCTATTTCTCTCGCTCCCTTTGACACTGTCTCTCGATTTGGCTCATAAATCCCTTCAAATCGGTCAATAACCTATAACGTTAATGTCACTATCCCGCCATTAATTTTATGGGCCGCGTGTCCCCTCTGTATTTTAATGACCCGTGACTCATAGACGAGCAGATGTAGCAGGCACCGCGCTAAAGCCGACTCGACTCCTCCTCTTCCTCTTTCCAGGCACCGCGCTAAAACCGACTCGACTCCTCCTCTTCCTCTTCCCAGGCACTGTGCTAAAATTGATGACTCCTCCTCTTCTTTCCAGGCACTGCACTAAAACTGACTCGATTCCTCTTCCCAGGCACTGCGCTAAAACCGATGACTCCTCCTCCTCATTCCAGGCACTGCACTAAAACTGACTCGATTCCTCTTCCCAGGCACTGCGCTAAAACCGATGACTCCTCCTTCGCTTTCCAGGCACTGCACTAAAACTGACTCCATTCCTCTTCCCAAGCACTGCGCTAAAACCGATGACTCCTCCTCCTCTTTCCTGGCACCGCACTAAAACTGACTCGATTCCTCTTCCCAGGCACTGCGCTAAAACCGATGACTCCTCCTCTTTCCAGGTACTGCACTAAAACCGATGACTCCTCCTCTTTCCAGGCACTGCACTAAAACTGACTCGATTCCTCTTCCCAGGCACTGCGCTAAAACCGATGACTCCTCCTCCTCTTTCCAAGTGCTGCGCTAAAACCGACTCGACTCCACCTCTTCATCTTCCCAGGCACTGCGCTAAAACCGATGACTCCTCCTCTTCCAGGCACTGTGCTATATCCAACGACTTCTCCTCCTCTTCCTCTTCCCTGGCACTGCCCTAAATCCAACGACTCCTCCTCCTCTTCCCAGGCACCGCGTTAAAACAGACTCAACTCCTCATCCTTTTCGTCTTCACATTCACTGTGCTAAAACCTACTCGACTCCTCCTCCTCCTCTTCGTAACCCCTCTCCACCCCGCCATGAAGACACCGGGCCCGAGAGCGCTGACCAGGAGGTGCTGAGGGGGCCCACACCCTTGAGGAGCCCGTCATGCAACCGGTGTCAAACAGTGTGTAGCACTGTCTTCTTCATCTTCCAGTCCCGGCCCAGACTTACGGCTGATGGCGTGTCCTCCCTCCCCATAACATATATGTTGTCATCCCACCCCAGGAGGGCAGGGGCCTCATTGCACGCTCCGGCTGCTATTAGGAGGGCGGTGGCCAGTAAACGCCAGGCCAGATAATGCCCCCAAGTCACACCTAGCAGAAGAAAACGGTGAGAGATAATGGAAGGGCCCAGTAATGAGCTGCCCCCGGAGGCTGCGTGTAAACAGCACTAATGATAGCAGGTGCGATAAGAGCCCTCCTCTGCATTGCTACCAGAACACAACCAGCGGGGGCGCTCACAGGCAGAATCTCCCACGCGACCCGGTATTTAATCTCTTTATTGGAGTCACTGGGGAGATGAACCAGCACTACGGCCTGGGATCCCGCAGGGACAGACGGCCCCTCTGGAATTCTGGCTGTGTCCGCCTCACATGGCAGCCTGGACACCCACAGGCCCGTAGCGGCAGCCTGATGGAAAAGTGACCTGCGTACACAAGCCTGGAAAACAAGGCCCCGGGCTCTTCGTTTGCAAGCCAAGCGAGAATGACACATTGCTGTTCCCTCAGTCTTTTTCTATATTTTCAGCCCCTCAGTTACGGTGAAACGGGCCGAGCCGCCTTCTCCCCACCTATCGGATGCCTGCAAGATTGTCCTTAGCTACCGACGTGCCAACTGGAGAGTGGAATTAGCATAACAACACAGCATCCTTAACTGTTCCGGCCGTCCCTTCCCCTCCGCCTGAAATAAATGTCAGTCAGTAGCAACAGCGATGCAGCCGCCAAGGCACGTGGTACACGAGGCACACACGGCAAACTTAACCTAATGAAGCTGGCAGAGTGACCGTCCCGCTGACGAGTGCAGAGTCACACGGCTGACGCTGATGTAGCAAAGCCGGCATTTTTCCGGTAATCACATTTATACGCCCCACATTGATTGGCTTTTTTTAGACCTTTGTTACAGGAGTAATCTGCAAATTAAAAAGATTAACTAATACTTGTGATTTGACTGCGAGTTTACCTTTGAGAGCAGCATTGAAATAGACCAAAAGAACATGTCTATAAATTGTCCAACCATCTGTTTTCTATTAGCTCTCGTCCAGTATAGGGTTGCGGACCAGCCTGGGAGCCATCTCAGGAAGTGTGGGGCATGAGATGGCCTAGATGGGGTGCCGGCACTTTGCAGTTAAGGTCTATGAATTGTAACTTTCAGCAAGAGGAAAATTCATTTCAATGTTTAGAGGATAAGATGAACTAATAGCATGAAATGATACTGTTTAACCTTCAGAATGTCTTTAATGGTCTCTTTGTACTGAAAGTGTTTGACAGACTCTCTTCTGCGTTTGTGGTCCAGAGTCAGGAAAAGCTGATGTACAGCGATCTCCGCGCAACGGAAACTTACAGCCCCAGTGTTCGCTCGGGTTACTCATGGTGCGGCTGTATTTCCAAGTGAGAAAAAACACCAGACATGAAGCAAAGCTTTTTCAAACAAGTCTACAATTTGAGCAGTTAAAAGTTTACATTCATATAAAGTAAAGAGCTATTCGAAGTGTTTTAAGTATAGAGCAAAAAAAAAAAAAGAAGCACAGTACAAAGTATGTCTAATTAAAAAATAGGATCATGATTGTGTTATGCATCCCTGGGGCTCAGACTGAAATCTGAACGGAGAGAATAAGCACCTCAATTGTTCTGAGCAGCACCTGCAGTGAATGTCAGCCTCAGTAGAGCTTTAGTAGCAGACACTCTGCTGTAACACGCCGACCGCTTTACCTCCGAGACGACACACCCTCCTGTCTACCAGCCATAGGAATGCATCAGTATGGAGACGCATGATTCCTATACATCAGCGGTGAGGCCATCTGATACCCCTGTAAGGGCCGAGCTGAATGGAATGGAGGGGAGGACTGGTTAGTACATGAATGAATCGCATGGAGTGTCTCATTTTGGGGTATCCTGCATGGAATCCAACGGCTCCTGCAATATCGCAGGCCCCGGTGACAGCGAAGACCTTCCTCAGAGAGCTTCTCAGGCTGAGCGGCACTATTGCAGCATGGGTGGGACCTCCCCAGGATAATCCTACCCCCCGCAGGACAGTTAATGGGACACTTGGTGCAATGTGACCACCGAAACGTTCGATAAACACGCAGGCCGACTGGACATCATAGCTGTTTGCTCCACCTGTCTTCCTGACTGTCTGCTATCAGACGAATCTCTGTTTTGGACGCTTAAACCCAAACTGTTGAGGTTTTGATTAAACCAAGTCAAGTCAAAGATCCTGTAGAACTTTTGAGACTGGACACAATGGCAGATGGTGTCCGGGGAACGTTTCCCTACAGTGGTCACATGTGACTGAAGTAGGTGGCATTTTTATTAGAGGTGGACGACCCCTTGCATCACAAACAGTACTCAGGCTACTCAGTACTCAGGCTACTCAGTACTCAGGCATCACTAAATTACAGACATGGAGGGAGCTGGAGAGGCCATGATGCAATTCGTTAACACAACATAAGGTAAATTATCAATAATTAACACTAATGGCCCCTTGCATGCATTCAGACAAAGTCTTTTTCATCCCAGGAGCAATATCCTGACATTTAGATGATATCCCAGTATATTTAGGGATGCCCCTCGTTCATGCCATATTAAATGAAAACAAACCTTTAGAAAACTGGCACAAGCGGGCGGCGGCTCCTTCTAAGGAGCCCGGTGGCCCCCCACAGTGCTCCCCATCATGTGTGCGCTGCAGCAGAGTGCATGTACACGCGCGGTCTGGCCCTCGGTGGCGAGCGGATCCTTGCCGGCGGACAAGGTGCTCGGGCTGATGAGAGGAGCCGATGAAGGAGAATGATTAATGTATGGGCCGTGCTATCAAAGAGGCCTGCTAGCTCGGAGATGAGAGATTGCTTTCGGAGGATCATTAAATTCCGCTTGCCACGCATGCCAGGGACCCCTTTTCATCTGCGCCTCTACACCCACGCCATTCCCCCGCACCCAGCCGAACCAGCATGCGGCGTGTTAAAAAAAGGCACTGTTTCAGATCCAGCAGCGGATCGGATTCGGCCATGTTTGGTGGAGAAAACACACTCACTTCTCTCCTTTATTAATCATCTGTTCGGCCTTTCGGTGAGAGGTTTTCAGTGTGAAGTTTTCAGTGTAGATTCCTAGTGTGAATTTTTCAGCCTGAGTGTATTGGTGCAAAGTTTTCAGTGAATAGTCTCTAATTCTTCCAGAAGCTCATTAACAATTTTGACTTCCTGCATTGTCTAAGTGATCCCAGATAACCTGAGGCCGTTTCACTCACACAACAGATCGGTTTGCCTGATTCAATCCTCTTGTTTACTTGAAAAGAGTCCCTCCCCCCAAATCCCCCCCCCCCCACCACCTCTGACTTCTATATTTACAAGAGTACTGCCTTGCGATGGATTTTAGTTGCCAGGGGACAGAGTACCCCAACAGAGGCTGCAAATGACTAAACACAGTGGTGCTTGAATATTGTTAAATTTGCAGGTGACTTAAAAAGGGAGGTGGCAGGAAGGAATGTCCGGGCCTTAAGCTGGTGCGCGGGCAACGCCAACGACGCCATGACGGATGCAAAATGCATGCTAGGGCAGGAAAAATCAGCAACCATACGCGGGGCTGCTACCCCTCATGGCTCGTCAGGGGGCACACCAGCACCAGCCACTCAGCCACTAGGGTCACACAGATGCCAACAAAGTTTCCCATACTGCGTCGATGACGTAGATGCCTTGCAGTGAGCCGTATCGGTCTGAGACAAGGCGGGGACCATATTTGGGAACTTCCATGCTGACAGAGGGCTCTGGGTTAGGTTATGCTCAGTGAAGCTTCTGGAACCACGGTCCGAAACGGTTAAAACGCGATTAAAGCTGAAGTTCCATCCCCCGGAGAGTTCAGGGAATGGCAGGCCTTTGCGACGTGCATCAGCCCACCCGCCTGCCCCCTTGATCTGGCCACCGCACAGCACACGCAGGTTCTAGCTGTAATGAGCTTCACGAGTTGTTGGGGAAGCGACACTACGTGAGAAAGAGGACACAGAGACAGTCCACGCGAGGAAGAGTACGCTGTGACCAGAGACTAACAGCACCCACCACCCGGGGGAGCAAATACACCCCCGCCCCACCCCCAGCCTGAGCCCTGAAGCGAACGGGTGGCCCGGCGGCCGCGGTACTCACCCAAAAATACATCATCATGTCGGACGCGGGGCAGGTGAGAGCGTGCGGGCGGGCGGGCGAGAGGCGGGCGGGGGAGTGCGCAGGGAGCGCTCTGGCCGAAGCGGCTGGCAGGAGGAAGGTCGCTTAATCAATCTCTTTGGGGGGGTCCGTCTCGCTCACAGGCAGCCTGGCTCTCAGCCGCACAGCCAAGCCACTTTCCCTGTCTTTGCACTGTTTCTCACTTCTACTTCCCCCTTAATTTTTAAAAACCTCTCTTCTTCTCAGCCACAGGGAAACAGAATGAGAGAGAGAGAGAGAGAGAGAGAGAGAGAGACAGCTGGAAGGTGTTCTTACTCCTCTTTTTCTTCTTCTACTTTCCACCCTTTCCTTCCCTTTTTCTCACTACTCACTTGGGTGCCCCCCTCCCTCCCTCCCTCTCTCTCTTTCTCTCTCTCTCTATGTAGCTCTCTCTTTCTCTCTCCCCCCCGACTCGGTCACCGCTGGCTCTTATCGATGGGTCTTAAGCCACGCACTGTAGTACTGTGGAGCACTGAGGACCAGCCAGCCAGCACCTGGCAGCCGTCTCCTGTGTTCCTCAGCCGAAAGACACCGGTGACCCAGGATCCAACAAACGGTACTGTACAATTCAAGGTCCTAGAGGGAGGGGGCTGGGAGGGGCCACTGCGGCCGATGCTCAGGGAAGCCGGACCTAGGGGAGGAGCCTGGCCATCCCGACTGTCGGGTTTTTGGGGAGACTAGCAAGTGGCAAACGACATCCTCTTACATGCCACACTTCTGTTTATAACTGCGGGGCAAGGGGCCGGTGCATGCCAGGGACGATGGCTGGGCTGCAACCAATCGGGACCAGGGCTCACTGGAGACACGCAGGGCTTAGGGGTCTGCGCGATGGATGACAGTGGATCACGGGGCAGGGCAGGGGGTATAAAAACCAAGGGGGGAGTCTGAGCATGCATGTGCATCGCTGTTCATCAGCTGAAGGAGGGAA
>JAODJX010000097.1:19377396-19392909 GCA_026776945.1 Isichthys henryi | reverse complement strand
ACACACTAAGCCGTATGGTGTACATCTAGGGTATATGAAAACATACATACACACTAAGTCGGATGGTGTACATCTAGGGAATATGAAAACATACATACAGACACTAAGCCGGATGGTGTACATCTAGGGTATATGAAAACATACATACACACACTAAGCCGGATGGTGTACATCTGGGGTATATGAAAACATACATACACACATTAAGCTGGATAGGATTTTATTCATGGCGGCATGTTTTATTCATGGCTGGATATATAACACACAGCAGAGCCTGCGATGCCAATGTGTAGTAAACATATGCATTAAATTATTTACTGGGCTAAAGGAGGCGCTGTGCTTGAGAGGGTTCATCCACGCCGTGACAGTTTGGACGCGGCCTTAACGGAAGGCCCGTGGACGGTCATTAAAAATGCAGGCACGGCCCGTTCTGATCTTGCCAGCTCCATATCTCACATGCCAATCGGGCCGTCATCTGCCGGTGCCGTATTGCTTGCGCGTCCATCTGGAGGGCTGGGCGGCCGGCTGGCGGGGAGCAGGTACCGGGGGAGGGGGGGGGGCACACCAGTGCCTGCCAAGAGCCACACGCCCGCTAGTCGCTTCACATTAAACACATGGTCGGAAAGAGCCGCCAATAATCAAAAATAAAAAGGTCTGAAACCCATCAATGGGAGGAGAAGGGGTTAAAACGCAAGGACTGGCTGGACTGGCCAGTGAGAATGGACCAACTAGGCGATATATGCCAAACAAGGGGTGTTTTCCAGCCCGCAAAGCAGATTAAACGCAAATTTAAAGCATACTTTTATCCTCCTCGCTGCTTGTAACTTTCCTTTAATTAAAGGCTTGTCTATTTCCTTGACTACAGTTGCCATGCAGGCTGGTGTTATAATCCAGTAGAACTTCGGTCCTACAGGTGCAGCCTAGCCCAAGTTGGCTCTCAGCGGACCACTATTGCACCGCCGTCTAAAAGGAGAGGCTGTGAGAAGGTGCACGCTCTTGGAGGTGGGGTTAAGTACACTTTCATGGCATCCTTTTAGCTAGGCCAATAGATGCAACGTTTCTAACCATCTAATTAGTCCCACGAGGGCACTTTCTTCATCTATTATAAAAAAAAAAAACAGGACCTCTAATTTAGTCGATTTATGACAGATGAGAGAAACACAACTGAGATTATTTATTAAAGCCCCCCCCCCCCCATAACATAATCGAAGGGGCAGAGTCCCTGTGAAGTGTCACCGCTCTCCCAGAATGCCGTTCTGTCCCGTTGTGTGGAGTCATATCAGTAATGCGGAAATGTAATTCTCAGGAGGGGGCTCCAGGTCATTGAGAGAAGCCCATCTTGGAGCAGCACCCCATCGATCACGAGGCTGTGAAAACACAGAGGCTCCTCCTTTTCATTTCACTGGGAACGAGGGCTCCGCCTACAGGAGTAGACACTCTGCTCTTCTCGACCCTACTGAGCCTGTCTGGGCGCCCCCTGCTGTGAGACAGGAGGTGGGACTGTCATACAACATCCTTCCATCGTTCCGGAAGTCCATAGCAGCCATCTACCACCCGGGCTGTGGTGACGATATCAAAGCACAGCCCCCGCCCCCTGCCTCGCCTTTCCACACCTGGCTACATCTCTCTGTGCTTCCAGCTCAGCTGGCTAGAGCGAAAAAGCCAAAGCAATTACGGACGGAGCACTTTGGTGCCCGATAAGTCATTAGGAGAATAAATGGGCATGGATCCCGGGGAGCGGCCCTGAGCACCGTTTACAGCTCAGGCCCCCTGTTGCCAGGCCCCCTGCTGTCACACTCATCCCCGCAACCTGCTTTGTTCATATCCGAAACGACAAGGCCACCGTCTGCCACCACCTTGTTCACTCCGTCGCTATGGCGCCCCTCAGAGGCTCCCCGTCACTCTCGCCTCTGCCTGACTTCCTGCTTTGGATGTGGACCTAACCTTAATCACACACCCATCTCACTGTCAGGTGCAGCGCTGACGTTTTGGGGAAGTGGGGAAGCAAGTAGGTGTAGGAACCGGCGAGGGGTGGGGGGCAATATTTCAACCCTTTCATTCATCCCCCCAATTACTAGATCTTTGCTTTTATTAAGTTTGCATTCCCCAAATATTAGACTCCTTATGCCATTGCAAACAGACCACCCCAAGGCTACAGAAAAGTCATATGACGTCTGTGAGTTGCTGTAACATCCCTGTAACGCCAGGAGACAGCAATCGATGGCCTCGCTGCTGCTTCCTGCCTAAGACAATCAAAACCGCGCCGGCCTCTTCCTAATTTCACACGCCACAAACAGGCGCTCGCAGAGCTTCTCATTTCACACAAAAGCGGCGTGCACACAGCTCCTTATGGTCTCCTTCAGAGCATCACTAAAGCAGGCCCCGTGGGCGACGGCTCTGCATTGCCGTGTTACGGCCACAGATTGTACCGTCACACTCCACAACAATCAATGACCTCCTGAGTGCGGCGCACAGTGCTAAATGAACATTTACAGGTTCCCTTTATAGAGTGGTCAATAGGCAAGCAGTCACAATAGGGCGGTCAGCATCCAGCTCAGCCTTCTTGTACTGTAATGGATGACCTCACATCTCCTGCTGCAGCCAGGGGAGGACAAAAGCAAAGACGCTCATTGAGCGATCACAGGCCTTCACGCTACAGAGCATTCTTCCATACTGTGGGTGGGGGGGGGCTACCCATCTATTATGGCCGGGGTAAGCGATTCCTTCCTCTGAGATAAAGGCAGAGATTACTAGGCTGAAAAGGCATTGGAGCTGCTTTGAGTTTGTAAATTGGGACTGAGGTCTTAAGGTGGGTAACACAGACAAAGAAAATAACCAGCAAATGGTTCGCAGGTCCAGTTACTCACACTGTTAATGTGTGCCCTTCTCCTGATGCAAGGTTTACACTAATGTAAACCAAGCCAGATGGGAAAACAGGGTATATTCACTTAATGGAAGGAGTAAAAACAAACGATAACGTTCAGGTTAATGCAGTAATGATAACTCTCAGATCCTTTGTGACATAATAACCAGAAGCTTAGGCATGGACCAAACCAGAGACACGCCAGGATGAACCTGCTTTCACTCTTTATCTTGGGTGTTGTTTTGTGGGAAGTCTGCTTTAAATTGCATAAATCAACATTTTTTTTTCATTTTTTCTTTAAACTATGGCATTCCTGCCCCCCACCCCCCCACCACCACCACGATGACAGGAGACAGACCTTCATTTAGCTGCAGAAACTCTCCAGCCGACCTTAAGCATCACTCAGCAACTTCGGCATAAATTCCCAAGACCTTGCACTATTTATCCGGAAGGGTCAAGCATTTAGCCGAGCAGCTCCGGCCCAAGCTGGACGGCTCCTTGTGGCATGTTCAAATACGGAGAGTGGCCCCTGCCCCGCGGGTCGGCAGTACGCGGCGCCGGCCAGCCCTCCATCAATCTCACCCCCCTCCCTCCCTGCCTGCCGGCTCATCTCTCTCTTTCGCCCGCTCTCCTGAGCAATGGCCCAGCAAATTTCCTGGTTCACTTCACTGAAATGTAACAAATATTCTGTGACACCGGGAGAGTCGCGCCTTCTCGCTCAGAGGGATCCCGCGTGCTCTCTGTGGCAAAGAGCACGGCGCTCCTCTGTCACCCGCAACTGCTCATTTTTCCCATCAAAGGACTTTCTGTCTAGTCAGCAACAAAACTAAATGCAGACTTTACACTCACTATATTATATACATTCATAGACCTGCACGCTCGCTCACACACACACACACACACACACATACACACACACAGAGCGAAAGGAGAGAATTGCTCAGTGATTCTCCTGCAAAGACAAGTCCGAAGCCCAATCCACAAAAACACACTGAAAACAAAAAAGGTTTTTCAATCATTATAAAAAATAACACATGATATTACTAGGACTAGGCAAACGTCTTGTGAGAATTAGTAACCTAAGCCAGTAAACACTGACACATAATTACACACACATGGAAACATGTATGCACACCCCATGTATTAAGGCAGCTGTGGGCGGGTGCCATAATAACTACAACATACTAACGAGAAAATTATACATGACTTATTAATTTAGGCAAACCTTTGGAAAGGCACCACAGGTGACGGTTAAGCTTTTGAGCTATACATAGATTAAAGTGTATATTGGTGTGAAATTCACATTAATGGTTGATGAAACATCGATGAAACAGATAAACACTGGGAGTCTCTCCCCCATGCAAACATCATGAGGTGAATCGGAAAGGATGCGGCCAGCATGAGCCAGCAATGCTCACAGATCATACATTTATTTTTTTGGTAGAACCTAATTTAATCACAAGTGCCAGTACAATTATTTACTGAAATATCAGTGTTTAAAGGGGTGACACAGTGCAAGGCAGGATTTGCGGGTACAGATATCACATGCTCTGGTCAGACTTACGTCTTCTCGCAGTCGGATACCCGTTAACTAATCCAGTGTTTCACAATCCAGTCCATTGAGACTGGCAGGTACTCCACGTTTTTGCCTGGAGCTAGGAGGGAGCAAAAACATGGACTGTCTGTGGCTGCCCGAGGACCGGATTGGGAAACACTTTGCATGGGCCACCTTCACAAGCGGCGTCTTGCTGACAAGGTGAGTTTAATGGCAGATTGTGGGGAGGGGTAATGAAGATAATAAATACAGAATGCATCAGTATAGATAAAACTTAAAATAATTCTCCGGAGCCTTGAAGCAGTGTGACGCAGCGGGAAAAAACAAGAAACCATAATCACACATGGAAGAGTGACGGCATCATATGTACAGCTGCATATCTGAAGAAAGGTGAATATATGGCAATTTTTTTAAAGACTGCATATACTGTACGTGTGTGTGTGTATGTATGTATATACTCTCACTTTCTCTCTCTCTCACACACACTACTTAATATACTATTCAATTTATTAGATACTTTATTAGCTAGTACTAGGTAGAAACCACTTTTGCCTTCAAGAGTTGAGTTGTGCACTTAGATAAGCTATTCTTCACAGCAATGTTATACTGAGCTGTAATTTTTTGCACTCCTGGCCTTCCTGTTAGCTTGAGCATGTCTGGTGAATCTCCTCTGACCTCTCTCATTAACAAGGTGTTTTCAGCCACAGAACTGCCCCTGACTGGATGTTTTTTTTTTGTTTTGTTTATTGCATAAACTCTAGACACTGCAGTGCATGAAAATCCCAGGAGTGTGGCTGTTTTTGAGATGCTGGAACCACCACATCTGGCATCAACTATTACACCGCGTTCAGAGTCGCTTAGATCAGACATCTTAGCAGTTTTGATAATTAGTCGCACAGACAGCGAATCCCACCTACATGCTGTGCGTGTTCAGCAGCGGCCACATGAATGGCTTTTCGGGGGAGCAGGCTGTTAACACTAACGAGCGAGTGTGCCTAATGCGCTGGCCGCTGCAGCCTGCCTGAGGGGCGGGTGGATCGGACGGCAGGGACAGCGGCGGTCACCTGACTCACCTTCCCGGTGCGGACACGGGAGGACTGCGCCGTTATTATTTTCCTCACAAACAAGCTGGAAGCGCTCCCCTGGGTCGCACGATTTTAAACAACGAGTTCTTAACAGGGGAAAGCACTTGTTAAATGCATAACGGGTGTAAAAGCTGAAGTGAAATTCTTGACATTTAACTCACACAGGTGTCTAAAGCGGGTAAACAACCCAATAACCTCGCATACTCGTTTCATTAGGGGATCCCAGCAGCTGGAGAGATACTTGCTGCTCTGTTTAAACGAACTTTGCGGAAAACGTTTTTTTATTAGCTTTAGTGCTAACAATGCTGGTGGGGTTTAAGCTCCTGTTAAAGGTGGAAGTCACAGATAGGAATTATCTCATTAAATATTTAATTTAGGAATTTCTCAAGTGAGTTTTACCTCCTTAAATCTTTAATGACGATTAAACCCCCCTAACAAAGACTAATCGACGCCCTTTAAGATAATAATCCGAGAGTAAAGGAAGCGTAATTGAGTCAGCTGAGTACAGGGTAGGCAACACAACACGCGGTGGGCTCGCGTGCATGAGAGCCAAGCAGCATAGTGCTACATGGTGTTATTACCCTTCTTACTTTCCTAATATACCACGGAGTCGGCATATGAAATTAAAAGGGAATTTTGGAGGAGTTTTGAGAAAGGACTTACTAAACTCTGTGTGTCTTCTGCGACTAAATGCACAAAATACATATACAATGCTGGTTTGCGGAACGCCAAGAGTATTTACGGCAGCCTCTCGCGTCCAGCAGTGATCTCCCCCAGTACCTCGGTTAGAAGTGCCCGCTTCCCTCGCCAACTGTACAAAAAGAATTTACGCGTTTTTTCCAGATTGCAGGGGCTGTGCCCCTAACCTAGGCGATGTGGATGGATCGACTAAACATGTGAGCAGGGCCCAGGGGTAGGGTATCACAGGAGTGCATTTTATGAGAGAATGGGGGAAAATTCATATTCAATTTCTGTCACTGTGCGTTTATAAAAATAGTTTTTTTTTTCATTATAGTGAAATTACTGGTGCACAGCAAACTCAAAGACACAGACGGTTTGAAATCTACATGATGTCCGCTGTTTATGTGCTCCTTATTGACGCTGTCACAGATGTAGAATAACACCATATGCGATGCAAAGGCTCGGTCATTAGGTATTCCGGACGGGACACGGCGCGATGCTGCGCATGCTTACCGGAGGCAAGCGCGGCCGCTTTAAACGGCGCGGGGGCTAAGCGAAGGTGACGCGTCTCGAGATGGAACTCCTGTCATTTATTTACGTCTCCTGGTATTGTGAAGGCCCGTGTATGTTAATATTCCGGCATTTCTGCTCAGACACGAGCTACATGGGTTAATGGCCCTATAACACGACGGTGATGCCTGGGTTTGCTGTGGTTAATCACACCGGCGTTTATTTATTTATTTATTTTTGGCACTGTACGGTGGAGAACGTACCGGTTACCAGTACGAGTGTACAGGTTCAGGGCGGAAATGGACTGAGCACACGTTCATACAGCGATGTGCAACAGACAAAACAGGAAACATTACTGCAGATAAGTGACGTGCATATGCACACCTACGTATATCTCCATGATGGAGTGCTGCCTTCAAAATAACGACTGCACATATGGGGAAAACTAGAATGAATACTCAACCATACCTTTTACAGTTAAGATTAAGCATTATTTTAAAAAACAAGTACGGCCGGAAAGCGAGTTATAGTTTATGTTTTGAAATTGAAATAGTTCACACACGTGTGTCACGGACATACTGCGCCTTCACGTGCCAGCAGATGTTAGATTGCATCCCTGCACGTTGCTCGCACACATCAGATGAATCGGTACGCAGAATTGTGAGCCTTTCATCATAAACACAAATCTAACGGGGGCAAACAGGAAAGAATGTATCCAGAGGAGAAAGATTTTTTTCTCATTTTTATCAAGTGAAGATGAATTGAAAAATCGTCAGGGTAAAACGGTGTAAAAATGAATCTAATGTGCGGCCGCGATATGCTTCCTTGTTGCATCCCCCCCTCTCCCGCAGCGATTCCCATCTGGGTGTCAGCGAAACACTCCGTAAATATTTGTGCCATTTTACGATGCACTTCTACGCACCACAATTAAGCAAGACGCCCCCCGCCGCTAAAATCACAATCTCCAGCGGCGTACACACCGTGGAGAAAAAAATGCATCCAGTTAAACGGCACACGTGTCAGGGAACACTTAAAGTCGAACGCTATTAGCTGACGCCCAGAAGTAGCTATTGACTGGCGTACTCTGCACTTTGCCTTTAAATACATTTCCACCATCAGCTTTTTAATTCGGGACCCTGGCAGGTAAGAGCAGAAACGAAACTGCATCGTATCGCTCTGGAGGTAGGAGTTAGCGAAGTAAATAAACAAAGGGGAATGCGTGCTGCAAACGTATAATTGCAAGATTTAAAATGCAGGGAGCCGACGTGTGGTACGCGTGGAGCCAGGCTGGAGGATATATCTCCCGTGCGAGGCGAGGCTGTGCGAGTCGATTGTATTTCGAGTAGCGCTTGTCATTTGCGGAAATATAATGCAGCGTGATTTAGAATGCGCTCTGCCGGTGACAGTCGTGAATATTGCGAGCCACCCATACGGGCCGATTTATGGAGCGGGTTCAGATCTGCTTCAGAAGGCTGCAGCCATCCCCCCCGACTGTGTTTCACATAATGTTGGGGGGAGAGAAGCCTGTCGGTACGTTAATAGACGTAATGCTGGGAGCATTGGATTACCCACTGTATTGTAAAGGCTACTTCTTTAAGCGAGGCAGTATGGAAACCACCAAGTTAAATACTGTTCCCCAATGCGTCCACTTTCGGCGGGGAATTGCTTATTTTTTGCGTTCCTTAATTGGATTTAAGTCACCTTAAATTAGGAAAATGATAAATAATTTCCTCTTCCTGTTTTCTTATTTGTAACGGTACTGCTGATAACCTTATCGTTAACTTGTTTATGACATCACACAACAGCAAACATTTTGTACTCTCCATCAAGTAGTTTTGTAACAACGTTATTCTCCTGGGACAGTGTGAACTGAGCTTTGGAGCCTGGGAATGAATTCTTACTACTGTCTTGCAGTAACATATGCAATCCTACAGGCACACTTGCACATGCAATCTTACACACACACACACACGCAGTCCAACAGGCACACTTGCACTCACACACAGTCTTCCCGGTACACATAATCTGACGCACTCACACACACATGCACTGACACACGCAATCCTGCAGGCGCACATGTACTCACACACGCAATCCTGCAGGCGCACATGCACTCACACACGCACGCAGGGCCTAGAGAAGAGCTGACGTCAACATTTTTCTCCATTTCACAGAAGTAGCAGCGCTGGTGTCAACATGATAAATGAGGGAGCGCGGGGGAAAGTGTGCACACTTACAGTACAGAGCAGGAGAGATGGATCTCCACCAGTCCCAGCACCTTACGTAGCCTGTAAATACTAGTACGGAAAACATCGGAATAATGAGCTTTAACAAGATTTCCAGATCTGCTCCCGTGCCTGTGATGGAAACATGCAAAATACGACGGGGGACGTGTCGCAGATCAGCTGTCACAAACTGCCTCTCTCCGAGAGGACTCTGGGTGTCAGCTGTCTCCATTTCCCGCCGCTCTCGGCGACTCTAATGTCCAAATGGGGAAAGTCCATAATGTAGTTCTGAAGGCGAGGTGTTTATCGAAATCCTGGACAGAGATAAATCTCCAACCCCTCCCAACATACTGTATCTAACCATTATCTTTTTGCTTTGAACAACATAATGCAAATACAAAAACATAGACATTAATTTCCTAGTAAATGTTTTTTTTTTTTTTTTTTTACTACAGAGTCAAGATAGAGCTATATAAATCACCTGGAAATCCACTAATCAGAAAAGTATAATTCCACCTTAATCTCCCAATAACGCACATACGTGCACATACAGGGCGACTAAGCAATCAGGGAAACAGAGGCAGTGAAAGTGTGGTATGTTTTCTGTGAAAACCACATCAATCAAAATGTCCCTGTTGCTACCTTAGAATCACCTTCAGATTAAATGCTGGATAAATTAACTTGTGCGTAGTAGGGATGCCTAGTGCTGGCCACTGAACCACCCTTTGCCGCTGTTTTCAAATGACAGATAAAGTATAAAATGACACTGGTAACTGCTGGCAGTCTTCACACACTGGGCCGAGCAGCCAGGGCTAACTAACAGCACCTTTTTAATTCTCTGCCTGTTTTACAAACCCTGGCACCAGATCCACTATTTTTTTTTTCCTTATTTGCTGCTTCCACTAATGATGGGCTGGGTTACAATTCCCAGTGGTAACTTTATGGAACCCGCAGCATGAAGTTCCAGACATCACAACTGTACAGACCTATCGGGCCAACGGTAAGAAATGGTTCCCTACTTCCCTTACGGTGTCATTTGTGCATCGGTCATTACACAGGTGAGGACAGATTAACAGCCAGGCCAGGGCGCTGATGGAAAAACCCAGAATGGCTGAGAGTCTCGGTAAGTGGCCAAAGTCGGGGTGGAGGGGGGAGACGGACGTGAATGGCAGCCGCATGCATAGAGGACCTGGATCCTGCGAGCCCCCCGGAGCCAAGGCACCATACATTACATGTGGCAGAAAAGCTGGATGCATCCAGTCCATTTTCCGCCTTCTGTCAAGACCACGCTGGTGGCAACATTTTGGGAATTTTATGGCACAGGCTCACCGGACGCCTGTCAGATTGAGGATGGCCTCTGAGGCAGTAGCGTGGAGTGTATAAATATTAGTGCCATCGAAAGGGCTGCAAGTAGATGGGGAGTGAGGAAGATAAAGGCACGGTACCTCCTCCTGGACGCCCGCCTATAGGCAGACGAAGCCGTAGCTGGGTGTAGGTAGCTTTAGCTTTAGCGCTCCTTACCGGTGCCAGGGCAGGCTCCCTCCATCAGCACACTCTCCCTTAGATGGCTCACTGGCTACTGTCCTCACTGATAATCTCCTAAACTCACAACCTGATGATCTTTTATGAAATGGGTCAGAACTGTTTCTCAAGGAGCAGAACACAGACAAGGCTGTCGTGCAGAATAGGGAAACAAGTGTGCCGGAAAGCGTGACCGAAACTGCTGGACACTCTGGTGCACTGAAAGCCATCCTGATAATCCAGAAGGGGCCCGGAAAGAGATTTAATCATAATACATTTCCTGTAACCGCAGAGACGGAGGGCATATAAATCTAAGTGCAACTTACAAATCTGAAAACCCACAAAAGCAGAGCGGGCGCTAGCAAATGGTGCTATTCGTCACTTTATCAGAACTAGGAAGTGGGCCTGTATCTCCCTTCAGACGCAAGTTCTGACTCATCCGTCACAGACTTATATAAGAGGAGATTCCCATTCACCTGCTAAGGGCAGGCTTTGCATGCTCTGCTGTTTGCCATGCATAAGCAGTCCTGATTACAAATTTATATAAAAAACGTATATAGTGCTATTTATTGTATCCACGAAAAGTAACAGGATCCTTAAAAACCAAAACGAAATGAGCAGTTGCCAAAATGAAACGAAGGGAACGGACAGCCATGAAGGATCACACTTTGAAAGACGCGATGAGGGTCATTCCACAGGTTCCTGACACCATCCAGACACCAAGAAGAGTATCGGCAGAGACCCAGTGGACTGAGCCTGATGGGGGCGATCAGGCGTTTCAGCCGAGCCGGACAGTAGACCACACCCAGGTCTGCTTCTCAATTTGACATGATTCTTCTTAGGTGGGAATTTCCAACATTCCAAGAGTAGGAATACAGCACGTACTTTTATGTCCGTCATTGGTCTCCTTCCTGGTACAGGTGGTTATCTCAGTGTTAAATGTGGTGGACTGCAGGGATCTTTCTCCAGCGGAGATACTGCAGCTTCACAGGCAGGCTCCTTCCAGAAGGTGAACGTCCAGTTGGAGTGGCATGCTTAACATCAAGCTGTGTTCAGATGAGAGCCCGGGCTTATGAGTGATGCTGCACTGCCTGTCCTGTCATCACTGACAGGGAGGACACCATTACAGTCGCATTCAGCAGGTCACAAATGTGTCTGAGGCACTATGAGCAGCAACAGATTAACAAGTAATGACTCACATGAATCATTCTCACCCCGATTGCAAAACACATCTCATAATGGTTCCAGTGTGAATTATTTCCTCACCTTATAAATACATCGTCTCAAGTAAACGTGAAAATGTGCATTTTTGTGTCATAAACCCCATGACAGCTCAGGAGCTGCAAAGAATGTTATGAAAAAAAAATTTCAGTTGCATGATGCATGGAGTTCTGATACCATGTCAGGTACATTTTTATCTCGTTTTCTTATATATTTGCCAGCTGTTTCCTAAGGCACAAAGGGACATGACATAAGGTTGACGCGATACACATAAACTGTAGTCTAGAGCTGCAACACTATTTGAAGCACTCAGACTTCGATAATAGATAACTGGTGGTTGGGCTTCAAAGAACTTTTTTTTAAGAAGCCTTCAATCATCAGACTTTTCAATTAGTCTTGTCACTGCGATTTCAAATTAAATCCTACAAACCAGCCTGGGGGGGCATAATGAATGTCAATACAAGGAAAAAACAGGAATGGGTGTTAGGAAAAAGGAATTGTGTGAAGCCATTTCAAATGTGTTTTAGTTAGCAATATCGATTGCAGTGGGAATGGGCCAAGGGCAAGCCAACTGTGGCACGCATTCCAGGGGCTTCCCTACGCTGGAGTCTCATCTTCTGCCAGTTACTCAACATTGGTAGCATTATTGTGGAGAAAAGGCCCATCTTACGTAGTAAATAAATGCAGCTGGAATGATAGAAAGAATATCCTTGAAAAACATGGGCAAGGGCACATTCTGCTTCCTGCAGACAACAACCAATAGATAATGACAGCTGTAAAGGCTCCACACAGACTCCCAAATAGGTTCTAGAGTAAGAAGTGGGTTAGATGTTATCTGATTATAATGTCATGCTACTTGATGACAGGGATCCTACATGCTCCACGAAGTACCCGTAGACCACCTTAACTCACAACACAAAATTTGGGTGATCTGGGGAAAAGAATGAGAATTAACACCTAATTCTGGGAGTCATAAGCTTTGAGGACTATTGAAATCTGTCCTCTCTTTAGACTACATGTCCAGAGGGAGTCCTCCGGAGTCCACACCCGGTCTGCTTGGGTTCCGTCTAGTAGCGGAGCATAGCCCACTTCATAATTGCCATGATTTAGATGCTAGACAAACACACCCAAACAGGAGAGGGATATTGCGTGCACACTTCCACAAGAGTAATTGGGTTGAGATTGATCGCTTTCCCAGCAATTAGATTTTCATTGATGAAAAAGTAAAAGCTGCACACGTGAAAACCAAGAGGGTCGGTAGTCATCCAGGATGATTTGCACATTTATTAAACTGCAAGCAATCTGACCCCACCCAACAGTGACACCAGCCCCCTACCACCAGCAGCACTCCACCCACCTTCCACACCCCATCCTTCCAGACGACAAGCAATTCACCCGTGATGAAGTATGTCTCCATGTCAGATAATACATCTGTCTCCGTTTTCGATATCACCTCCTTTTCTGCCAACTTGGCTGCTTTTTGAAATTGTGTAGTATTGACTGTTTCAGGGTCTGACCAAGCGCGCCCAATGTAACATATTTGAGGTAATGATATCCCAACCACTCGTGTTGTGATGGCTGGGCTGGGCTGGGCCTGGAGTCTGGCCAGGGCTTGTAACCATTAGTCTACTAAGAGGCCCTGGATGTTCCTGACCTTGCTCCATCATGGTAAGTGTCTTGGTGTCCGTTCAGCAGACTCTCGGGTCTCTGGTCTGTCCACCCCTTTTCCACTAGAGCCAGGGTGTGCTGTACGTGCTACTGCTTAAACGTGCACAGTCGCTCAGCACCATATTTAACTTTCCACTGGCTCTCAAGTTAGAGTAGAATTATCCGAATTCCTCAGCACCGATGCAAACAAGTCTCTTCGCGAGTTATCGAGACTCAATATCTGCACTTCGGAAAATCAAATAAATCTATGAAAAAAAGTTAAGTAAAACAAACATGAGAAAGCAAATAAAAATTAGCAAAGCATTGCACGTCATTAATATTAAGCAGAGAGTCATTCTGAGAGGCTCCCCAAGGAAATCCACTGGAGAATTTGACTAATGCCTCTCTCAGCATGAACAATGGAGACAAATGTTACTTCAAATCAGAAATACTTAAATCCAGCTTTCGATGACTTGAGGCAAATATCATTAATCAAGCAGACCCCACTCTGCCTGGCGTGTGTGCTCCGAACCAGATGATCGCCGTCCCAAACTCAATCCATCAAGCACGCTATGTGATGGAAGCCAGAGCCAGGGTTCAAAGACCACGTGTAGGGTCCCCGCTAACTGGAAGAGTAATTACACGCGTGACGGTGACTGAAGTCCTCGACGGCACCTTGCCGAACCCTTCTTTTACTCAGCAAAGTTTTGGCCTGTTTCCGCTGGGACGATTCGGATTATGAGGGCAGAACAGAACAGACGAGCGTTCGGTGGATTGTTAAGACCCAGGCTGTGAGGTGAAGCCTTCCATCACTGCTTTGCTTTATCTGCTGTCAAACCTCTTTTTTCATCAACCACAAGCTGGATTATTGTGTCACTCAACAAGTATAACAAAAAATCCTTTCATCCACCTACAGTATCCTTCTTCTGTACTGCTGATCCGGCATAGGATGGTCCCCATGTATCTAAGACACATCCACCCATTTTCCATAACCGTTGCTAAATATCCTTTCACATATCTTACATAAGATAGGACCAGAACAGGTATTCAACAATACTGCATGTAAATAAAAGAATTAACAAAAAAACAGGTAAAACCACTTAGACTAAATCTGCCTGTTGGCAGTTCTACACTGGTGATTCTACAATATTTGTATCAGTATCACAGTAAGTTCCCAGGTTCCACATGAGGAGGCAAGCTAAGAGTTGCTGGATTCCGGCTGTGCATGGAGAGCGAAGGACTGGGTGAAGAGTGTACCTTCCCCAGGGAATTCCCGACGAGCCTCCCTCCTTAGCAGCAGCTATACCGGCCTGTCACTGATAACTAGGCCCACATTCCTCCCAGAGCATCCAGATAAGAATCCATCTCCCTACCTTCTCAGCAACTTAGCCCTTTATCAAATAGTCACCTGTCTTCAAATTATCCTTTGACTCGCAATTTGCGGTCACTTAGCCACTGCTATTATCTTTAACATGATTGTGAATCAATACTATATTAAACTTCTGTAATGCGATGAAGAGAAAATCGTAACAAGCATTGATTTTACACGTGTGTCTATATATGTGTGCTTCTGTGTCTGAGTGTGTCAATATACTGTATATATCAATCAGCTTCTATTTGCTAGTAGAAAAGAGCTAGAGTTAGTGTGTGTTTTTGATATAGTACGGAAAAAAACTACTGCTATTAATACTATTATTGCCTCTACTAATAGATAACTGAAGAAAAAATATGACCAAAAAGATAAGTAACTGTTTAAAAGTTTATGTGATCGATTAGCTGACTTGTGATGCAGTATGGCCACATTGTGTTATGTTAGACATTCCTTCCTTTGAAACCTGCCAGGGTCGTGGTCTCCCCTCACCCACTACACCACATACACAAAAAAATGCACCTATAAAGAACCATATACGTCTGGGGAAAAGGAGCAGGAGTGCAGGCTGAATAATATATCGGGGTGAATCCACAGACCCTTGTTAGTGGACTGTGCTACTGTCAGCAGGTGGGCTGCTGGTTGAGGCGGCCCAGAGGATTCTGGGAAAGGGATTCTGCTGAGGAAGAGTCTGGCCTTTCTAAGTAAAGTGGTGCCCCCTCCCAGCCAAGCCCGAAGACACGGGCAAGAAGCACACTGACCCGCTCCAGGCTGGGGATCTTGGGACGGCGGGGGGGGGGGGGGGGGGGCGGGGGGCGGCCCGGGGGGGGGGGGGG
>JAODJX010000097.1:19364217-19377296 GCA_026776945.1 Isichthys henryi | reverse complement strand
GGCTGGGGATCTTGGGACAGCTCCCCCCTCCCCCCCCCCCACACACAAACACATAGGTTTGTAATTATATCTTTGTGGGGACTCTCCATTCATTTTTATGGGGAAAACTCTAATCCCAACATGACGACCGTAACACCTACCCAGCCCTAAGCTTAACCATAAATAACCAAGCAAAATATGAGACTTTTGGCATTTTTACTTTTTTGATTGCATTCACAGATCTTTGTGGGGACCTGAAAAGCAGTCCAGCTTCCCAATACCACAGATGCAAATCTGAGAGCGGGGGGGGCTGCAGAAAGAGCAGAGGGCTGCAGAAAGAGCAGCTTTCAACAGCTGTTTGCAAAGCGATTCAACAAACAGAGATGGCTTAGGATCTAGCCATTCACGCAATGCTTCTGCTCACTGACGGCCAGCATCCCTCAAAGCAGCGTGCAGACAGGGGACAGCTGGCAGGGTGAAGAGCGCGGGAAAAAAGGAACTCGCAGCTATTTGTAAATAATATTTAATTAATGAGCCAAGTGAATAATAGATGGCACGGGTGTAATTGTGGACGTTTTTATGATGGTGGGCCACGGAGTCGCAGGTCTCTCTTCTCCCCTTTTCAATTATGGTGGTGAAATGGGGAGCAGGAGGGAAAAAAAAAGGGAATGGGAGAAAGAAGGGGGGGGGGGAGGAAAAGGGGGCCTGGCGGAGGCTGAATTAAAGAGGCTTTTTGTCGCGTTTAATATCAATTCATTGGGCGGAGTGCTGACACAGCCGGCCAGGAGAGAGCAGGATTTATGGCTCCCTCTAATGGGCGTGCTCCGAATGAAAGGCGAGCCGTCAGCACAATCCCACTGCTGTCTCCCTTTTAAAGATGCAGACGCCCGCCATTGGACTCTCACGTCCCCTCCTGTTGGACGGCAGGGGCTTGCCCCCCCCCCTCTGAAGGCCCCAGGATGGAAACCTCTGACCTGACCCCCAGCGCTGTGAGATGGGCCCCCGTGTGGCCCCAACAGCACAGAAACACATATAGACCCCACCGATGTCCATCAGATCAGTGCTGGGGAGGCATAAGCTATTTCAGGAAAGGTGCAAGGGTATGACTTTGCTGGCAAATTCAATTAAAACCCCACTCTGACAGAAATGTGGAATATAGTCCCCAACCTCTCCATCCAGTGGAAATGCTTGTTCATTTAAACTGTGGTATATTTTATTTATTTCAAAATATAAATTTGAACAACTGGAATATAAGCCCTCAGGCATATATGTGTGGATACTGTAAATATATACAGACTCTTGCTCAAAGCTATTACCACACAAAAAATTATATACTTAGAGATCGATAAAATGAAAATTTAACACACGCACACATACACACACAGGTTTGATTGCAGGCCACCATTATATCTTTGTGGGGACTCTCCATTTCTGTGTGTAAAATTCTAATCCCAACATGACGACCTTAACCCCCACCCAGCCCTAACCTTAACCATAAATAACCAAACAAAATTTTTACTTTTTTGATTGCATTCACAGATCTTTGTGGGGACCTGAAAAGTGGTCCCCACAATGTAATATAAACTTAATCCACATATATATACACACACGTATAAAGGAAAGGCTGGAACAGGGTGTTTATATTTGCTTTATAAATATTTTATTTTGATTGCATTCACGGATGTTTGTAGGGACAATGTCAAAACAACAGGTTTTTATTACATTGTGGGGGACATTTGGTCCCCACAATGTAATATAAACCTAAGACACAGACACACACATCTGTCATGGTAACATCCTTTGGTCAGGCATCAGCATGGTCACTGTCACGCATTGACTTTTGCTCTCTAATCGATGCTAAAGCCCCCTTCAGGTTTGCTGCTCTCGCAGCCGCACCGTGTAACCGTGTTCAGCGCTCCCCTGCAAGATGCATGGCTGACACGCCAGCGAGCGGGCAAGCCGATCGAGCGCTGAACCCAACAGTTCGATATGTTTTTATAGATCCGCTTTACCCGACCCATGGGGCCCGGGACGCCTCCATCTGCCGTCGGCGTTATGGGAGCTCCGGCCAGAATCGCCGCTAAATTAAGCCTGTGCGTCCCACCATCACGTTTCACTTCCAAATAAGACAGAAAAAGCGGTTTTGGCGTATTTTTCATATTCAGCAGTCTGCACACCCTCATACAATGGCATATCATCATTAAATGAGGGAGGGGGCCTAGCTAAGCTTTTTCACAGGCCGATTCAGGCACTCCGGCTGAAAGCTACAGTCCTGACAGTCAACCTCCTAAACGACTGCAATCGCAGGCATTGGATTTTAGCAACAGCTTATTTGTTCCATTATGGGCAGCAGGGAAGGGCTTTCTAAGCATCTGAGAGCTCCTAGCCTGCAGCAAAAGCCCCTGATTAATAGACAGGACCGCTTGACGGAACTCTGCCAGGAAATCCCAAGCTTCCCACATACACGTGACACCACGCACGCCTGCGAACACATCGCCCACTCCTGCCAACACGCCACACATGCCTGCAAACACACGGCCCATGGCCGCAAACACACCACACATGGCTGTATACATGCCATACACGCCTGCAAGCACACCTCCCACACGTGATACAAACACACCTCACGTGTTTGCATGCCCGTCACAAACACCTGCTGACACACGCCTACAAAGATACCACATATGCCTGCAAACATGCTGCACATGCCTGTTAACACTCATCTACAAACACACCGCATACAGCTGCAAACGCATAGTTGCAAACATACTGCACACACCTTTCTCCAGTAAATGATGTTTGTTTTGTATGATGAAACACGGCCTATGTTCCCTACACGGGGGCCACTAGGCGGCCTGCTTTCAGCACGTTAGCATTTCCACTGGGGACAGACTGTCAATATTGCCATTTAAGGACGGACGCACGCTAACTCATGCACAAATGCTAATTCGCCTCTCAGGGCTCATTGCAATAAAGTCCTTTTTACGTTGGCCTCCAAAGCACTGTGGTCCTGATGGCTGCTTCAGATTCGACACCCTGGGCAGCCGAATGCTTCTCCAAGAGCCGCCCTGAGCGAAAAGCTCAGTCAGTCAGAGACACGACGGGCTTGTCGCTAATTATCCCACCCGCTTCTGAAAGGCCCAGAGCAATGGCAGGTTTTTTTTTTTTGACAAATCGTTTATTCGAATCGATTTTGGCCGCAGCGTCGTCTTCAAAGTCAAGTCGGTAGTAATTAGCTCTAAACCAAAATACTACATAAAATATTCAACAATCACCGTAGCTCTCGAGCTGATTTAAATGTTTAATTAATTTTCAATTGAATTTCATTAACAAATGGAGAAATTTTCATGTGGCTGCGAGTACAGGAATCTTTATCGGACACCAGTCAGAAATAAGAGGTGAGTAGGGAACATGGTAAAGATTTCTCTCTTCAATGTATCGGATGTTATTCTGACTTGTTGATTTCTTCCTAAATTAAAATGAGTAAATAACTGAAATGATCGCTTGTGACATACGCTTGCGTTTATTCCCCTCGATCCATAATCGACACGTCTAATACCTTCACCTAGACATTTCAAAGCTGCTACGAGGCCACGCTGGGCGAGCGATGGCTGCCGTGAAGCAGGCAGGCAGGGAGCATGACCGCGGGCCACCAGTTCAGCCATCTGCAGGGCTGTTCGCATCCGAAAGCGCGCAAAAGTAAATGACAAACGATCCTATGAAAAAAGCTGAGCTGCAGCATACAGACACATGGCTGAGCTCTGCAGAAGGATCGAATGAGGCCTCTAATGGACGGCAGAACCAAGTAAACACGGGAAGACATGGCGAACACCTGCTGCTGCCCTCGCAGTCCGATTTCCACACTTAGTGGGAAAAACTCCTCAGAATTACTGCCTCACGCAATATATCAAAGGCACGTTCTGTCGCATTGTGACACACTATTGTGTAAGGTAGAACAGGCTTTCAGGTATTACATTATGTATGTATTATGAATATTTAATCCAATGATATGTGTGATTTGTTTTCAGAAAGGTGTTCTGTGCGTTATAATGCAGACGTGTCGTACATATATTTGGAGATTATAAACCCATGGTAAACCCATAATTAAATCAGGTTTCTCATTCCTGGACCCACAGCAAGGAACATGACTGTCAGTTTTGCTTGCTTCTGTGTTTCCCGTAATTTTCGCGCCCGATAGGTTGTCTGGAGCCAGCCCTGTCGGCACACCTGTGCAGCGCTCCCTGCCGCATCATCAGAGCAGACTCCACGCGTTACGTATGTGCTGACCCGGGCGTCTGGCGGGAAAACGTGACTCCGCGCGGCCTGCAAATACCTGCCTGAAACGTGGCCGACGTTCTTAAAAAATGGAAGCAATCCAGGATAGATCCAAGTGTGAGAACTCCGGGAGGTGCGCCTTCGGAAGGCTTCAAAGTGCCGCATGGTCACCCAGAAACTAAAATCATGTACTTAAGAACTGTTTACATTGCAAAGCAGTGTCACTATGGTAAGGCCTGCCATGGCCGGAGAGCTCCCATGCTACACTGCGACGCTGTGCACGGGAACATCCACAGGCCAGCGTTTCACAGGAAGCTGCATTTCGTTAAAGCAGAGCTATGCAGGCTATGGGTCAATATGCTTAAAATACATGGCCGTCTCAGCAGACCTGGTCTGGCTACGTTGCTTTGTCATGCGGTATCGTGTTCTTCTAAACACACCTCGTGGTGGACTTTCCAGCAGTGCCCCTGCTCTTAGGGAACTGCAGGCCTGCTAGCTTGTCTTTTTGCAATGAATGTAACACAGGATTAATGAAAAATACCATGCTTGAAAATTCCACAGATGAAAGAATTATCTTTAAAAGCCATAAGAACACTATAATATTGGGTGTGAATTCCTTGGCTCAATCGGCATGTTTGAACGAGTACCAGGCACCCAGCGTTTCGCTTCTTATTTTTTTATAATAGAGTGCTATTAGGTGATTTTAATAAATATTTTACACACACGTGTGCGGACGGGCATACACGCACACACGCACATACACACACACACACACACATATACTGTAGAATGGCCAATTTAAAGAAGCTACGCCCTTAAGTGCGTGGTGTGCGGGGGGCGCTTGGAGAGCCCGGAGGAAGCCCCCTGGAGACGGGGGAAGCAGGCAGCTTAGCATGGCCCTGAGAGGTTACAGTGCTTCCCAGCGCTACCCCATGTCACCCTAGAAATGGAGTGAAGCTGCAAACAACAGTGATTGTGATTGTATTGTGTGCATATGGCCCATGTCCCCATGTCCCCGTACAATATATAATTTTAATAGAAATTGTGAAATCTGTGTGGAAATCATGGCCACTTAAGGATAACCAGAGTTATTGAGCTTTAAAATAAATTACCGCTCCCTTATGGGTAGTGAAAATGTGCAATGAAATGTTTACACAGCATCGCCACTAGGGGCAGTAGAGTCTCTAGTTCTAAACAACATTTTATTCCGTTTTTTTTTTTTTGTTTACTTTACATGAAACTTTATTAATTAATGCCCACTTTATTAATTGCCCCATCTTGTTCTCCATACACGTGAAAGCAAGCTTTGGCGTCACAGCCAAAGGGTAGGGCAGCCATCCTGTGGCGCCCAGAGAGCTGGGGATAATGGGCCTCTCTCCAGGGTCCATGGGCATGTGACTGCTGTGCCAAGGCCGGGACTCAAAGCGGCGACCTTCTGACCACAGACAGAGGCTGAGCCCGCTGAGCCGCACACCACCCAAATAACAATAACCTGGGGATTAAGAACCTGCCACAAGAGCCCAGAGACATGTAGCTATTCTGCAGAGGTCAGGCTCAAACCAGCGACTTTCCCATCATGGGCACACAGGCTTAGCCCACTGAGCCACACACTGCCAACAAGACGTCTAACTAAGAAAAAAAAGTCAATTACAAACATTTCAAATACTCACACAAAGACAGGTGTAGGCATCCTTCTACTGCCTAAAATTCATGAAATGCGGTGTTCCATGAGCCAAACGTCACCAGGGGCCTGACTGGATCAGTGCCTCAATCAGGATTATTTAGGTGTTTTCTAGAGAAATTAAAATGATGGAAGTCCACTATGGCCCGACGCCATGGGGTTCTGGAGGCAAATTTCCTCCTTATGAGGTGATTGACCTTTGTCTTTAATTTTTCTAGCCGGCAGACCGCCTACATAATTGTTGCTGATGAGTTTCGCTGCTTATTTCTGAATTACTAACGTGTCCTCAAATAGCAGCAAAAGGATCTGTATATTACAGACAGTTCCCAGGTTAAGAACAAGACCCATTCCATAAATAAAATAACAACAACAGTAATCATAAAAGTTATTACACAGTACTGTACTGTACCTCGGGCCGACGAACCGCTGAGGCTCCGTAATGGTTTCACGAGTGTCACAAAGTAATACCTGTCTTAGTTAATGCAAAGCATTTTAGTATTACGGGCTTTATTCTAATCCGTTTGTAAGTACGAGCTGTCCTTAAGCCGGGCATTCTTAACATGTGGGCTGCCTGTACTTTGAAACTGTGTTCAGTATTTTCTAGATGGACCCACTTTAGTTTAAAGGTCTGAGTCAATCACTGACCTTCAAAATGGCTGAATGATGTTTGGAAATTAAGGGAAAGCGTTTCTGCCTTTTGGAAAAATCTGGGCAACCCATAAGTGCCACGTAGGCTTGCTGACAGTGCGGTGATCACTCCACCGATACTGTCTATAACCCCGGGTGGTGGTGCATTGTCACATCCGCCTGCAAAAGGCCCACATTCCCTAATTACCGCAGCAGAATTGGCCGAATGGCAGAGAAGGTCTAAAATGTAAGCAGGGCGCAGACCCTCTGGAAAAAAAACAGGGAAAAGGCCGACTCAGTTTTTTTGTACAAAGCTGCAAAAGTGAAAAAAGGAGAGAAAGAGATGTACGGAGGAGAAAAAACAGCAGTAGTTGGTGGTGGAATGAAAACAGTTACAGGCCACTTGTGGTCTACGATCTCATTCCGAAAGGACTTCACAGAAATGTGTGTAATAGAAATCAGGAGGCTGATGAAGTAAATATGGTGATGCTGTGGGAAATCAGGAGATTATGGAAACCAGCATGTAAACAGTAAGCCTGCATTTCATTGCTCTAATACATCTAATGTACACATTCCATTGTTTTTTTCCATTACGTTGTATTAGATTTATACAATTTAATACATTTTTGATGTATTGGCACATTGTTTAATATCCCTCTTAATTTTACCCAAATGCTACCACAATACTATAATACTTTTATTTTCGCAGCCTTTTCATAATGAAATGCACTGATTACCAATTTTAAATTACTTGCATTAAACATCACAAAAGCATGTGTAGCTTTTAATACAGGAGATTAGCAACAATAGTCTTTGCCTTTTGTTCTCCCCAAAAATGTCCATATGGTGTAATAAAGAGATAATAAATCACTCTATCGACTACAGGGACTCTAGCGCCCTTTCTGTCACTGGTTCTTTACTGTACTAGGATGCACTAGGAGCACAAGTATTACCGTGTTTAAGTGTCTGCGCACTTCAGCATCACGCTACTTATTTCCTGCGGTGCCACACTGTACGAAACGAGAGAGTCATCTCTCCATTGTTGGCAGCCATGTGCAATTTATCCTCAGGCATATCCAGGTAACTGTTAGACTAGCGGTACGAATGCCCTACTTAGCCTAACTTTGACCTGTGAGATACCTGCGCTCCTGAGCGCCTCCGAGTGGCTGGAGGTCCTGCCCCGGGCCTCTCAGGCCAGAAAGCGATGACAAAGACATCAGGGAGGCTCTGAGCCGTGGAGAACTTCGAGCTATCAGCTCTGATCTCCGTGTACATTTGCAGGGCAATAAAAGGATAATTACGTGTACAAATCAAACGAATGAGCTTCGGCCATGTGCCGTGCTGACAAACATTATGATTTGCGTGCAGCGGCGTTACGCTGGCTATATAAGAAGGTTCCGGTAAAGTGCTGGCCTTTATGTTTACATGGCTGACTGAATGGCACGCAGCGGGCGTGCGCCATAGGTCAGCTGCCTCTATGCATTTCTGACAGGACACGTCCTGGCACAACTGATCGGGGGCAACCTCACCCTAGTAGCCTGAAAAGGTGAGTGCGTTATTGGGAGTTATTATTTCACTTGGGTTGTGTAACAGTAAGGGGGGGGCAGGGATGTGGACAACACGGGCCGGGGCGAAGTGAGGTGACGGGCCCATTCTCTCAGCAGTACCTAAGTACCGATAAAATTAAATGACCTTCTGCTTTGTCTCCTGGGCCACAGGACAGGCGAGCAGACCGTGGTGCCCAATTCAGCCCCCCCGCCGGTACCCTTCCCAAGTCCCATTGTCTGTTTTGTTTGCCAGTGTGTTTCCCTTGTGCTGAAGGCAAAGCAACTGCCTTTCATAGCCTAATTTAAGTCCCTCTTCCACCCTCCCATTCCTGTACTCCATGCTTCTGTTAGCTGCCTCACACAAGGATACAAAGGTGATGGTTTGTTTGCATTGACAGTAAGACGGAGTGTCAGTGAGCAACAAGGTCACTGATAACTGGCCTGGTGGGTCGTCAGGCCTGTGCGTGCAGCGCTGCTGACGCCAAGAAGCTAACACCGTACACATGACCCAGTAACGCTTTATGGCTTTGAGGAAGAGCGCGCACCTGACGCAGCACATCGATCGGTATTTATCGACACTGCATCATGCTGTCATTAGGGCCGTGATTTACGTTTCTGATCCGGACACCCCCGACCCCCAAATTACTAAAATATTAGCATTGTGTGACGGCCGTGACAGATGCGAATACGCCGAGGGTAAACAAGCCGTTTTTCATCTGCTTGGTAAAACAAAAAAAAAAAAAAAACAATGCAATCCTCATGAATCAGGCGTGGATGTGACTTTTTAACAGGAGACGGTGTGTGTATTCAATATCCGACAGCGTGACCCTCCCATCTGACAGCCTCGCCTCCGTCTAAATGTCAGAACAGATGATGTCGTTGCGAATCACTCCTAACTACGGGGTTAATGAGGGAACACAGCTCTGCATGTCTGTATTTATGGCCACAGAGGAGGAAGCTATTATCAAAGAGCGTCCGGCCTCGTGGCCGCTTGTTACACACACTTTAATTTTTTAAGAGAGATTCTATGACACTGGGGGAAAAAAAAAACTTACATTTTGTGTAAAAACACCACACAGCTTGAAATCAAAGTAAAGCAGAGGCCTGATTGAAACTCCATGTGATGAGCTAATCTTGATCTTGGAGCCCAGGTTTACACCTTTGTGTCTGTCCTAGCAGTCAAATACCCAACATCACTTTACACTGCCCCCCCCCCCCCCAGCAATGCTTGCCACATAGAGTCAACTTGCTAACTGCGAACATCTCTAATTAACCAACTCTTCTGGTGTTGCTGCTTGGTCCGTACCTACTGACATTTCCCGAGACGGTCGAACAGCCTCCACGGCCCTCCAAGGCGACTGCCCGCCCACATGAGTGATTGTGGTGTCTCACAGGCGCAGACAGTGATGAAAAGGCTGATTTCCACCTTCCCACACAAAACGCTGCAGCGGTAATGGTGGACGCCGCACCCAGGGTACAAAATGGAGCGAGAGCCGAAGAATCGGGCGGGATCCTGCGAGTGGGCTTGCTCCTGGCATGGTAGGCAGCCAGCCCAGTCCGAATGTAACAGAATGAACGCAGCAGGCTCACAGACGTGTGAACCCTGTCTGCACACACACTCACACCGCAGCGTGTAAATGGCGCACTGACCTGCCCAGCTGGGGGTCTCCATGTACAGACGGACGTGCTGACTGGGTTGACTCACTGCTGCCACAGGTGTTGCTGACCCCTGCAGGCGAGACAATGCAAAAGCATGTAGACACGGGAGAGGCAGGCTACAAGATGCTCATCATTTACACATGCATTTATGCATCTTAATCTGACGTCTGTTTGTTTACAATGTGTAACAATGTAAAAACTGTAAAAAGTGCAGCCATATTAACAGCTGTTGAAGAAGTACAAAAATGAGAAAGCTAATTGAATTTATGGTAACGCTTTACATTAATGCACCTTCATAATGTCTTTATAATGCATTCATAGAACATTCATAAGCAACATGTAAGTACACCTTAACATCTTAGTATACCTTAACAGCTTTAATATGCAGAAATAACAGACATTATATGATAATAACATAATAATTGTGTAATCTTATTATGTTCGTTATTAATGCAAATTACAGCTGTTAAGGCATGTTGAGATGTTGAGGTATACTTACATGCTGCTTATGAATGTTCTATGAATGCATTATGAAAGTGCAGTTAATGTAAAGCATTACCCAATGTACAGTATTAAAAATGGTGCTACGGGAGTAATAAATATTTATAAAACAAACAAAAAAAACTCACAAAATATTTCCTTTAATTAATTATATCCTAATTATTCACAAACATTACATTATACAATAATAGTCACTAATGGTTAAGCATTCTCACAGTCCTGTACTGGATAAGTGATTAAAGCTGAAGAGATAGGGGAATGATGGATGGGTGTCTGGGTGCTCAGTCATCAAGGGATTCAATACTTTATCGTACATAATTTCAGGTGACCTGCTGTTATTGCAGCAGGACAGATATGGGCAGTGGAAACTCAGAACACAGGAAAGGAAATGCAACAGCAATGACTTCAGCTTTCACCAGATCCTTTGGAAACAGGACAGTGATAGAGGGCTGGCTGGGTACATTAATCGCGGACACAACACTCATTTTAAACAGTGACATATGCAGAATGTCTCTAAAATAGCGTTTCCATCGTCTCATGAGTTTTCAAGCAATCTTATAATTTGAGGGAAATAAGAATGGGAGGGAATGCCTGTTTTTTTTTAGTTCACAGGTGACAGATAGAGGCTTAATTTACGATTGACAATGAGAAACACACAGGCAGTGTCTTGGTATATACAGGCAGCCCAGCATCACTACACCTTTCGTAACCAGGCGTTTGTCTTGCCTGCTGCTGTCCCCGTGTGGCTGTGCAATTGGTAACACAGCAAATACACACTAGGAGCAGACGGCACTGATCCACCCGTTTGAGATGTCCCCCAAATTGGCACTGGCCCAGGACCTCCCCCATCCCAGTGAGACCTGATTCACTCCCCCGAAAATGACCCCATCTCCTTTAACATTGGAACAGATCAGGCCCTAACCCCGCCCCCTCTGGTTACGGCCTGATTTGGTCAATACTGCTGAAACCAAATGCGGAAACCAAACATAAACCCCTTGGGGGGGGGGGGGGGCAATCACACATGGTCCATAGCCAAATCTACGCCCTTGGGAACAGAACGTCAGAAAGCATAACGTTTATACGCAGTAACCCCATGCTGCTACTGTGTCCAACCTGAATGCAGCCCATGCCCGTTCACATCAGTCCCCTTTCCATCTTCCCACAGTGTTTGGGAATTAGGTGGAAGAGCGGACCACAGCGTGTCTAATCCCTCCCCCTGCTGACAGATACCCCTGCGATAGGCGTGTGTGGCTGCGTGGCTACGGCACGACGCGCTAATTCCACCGCCCCCGCCTCCGCCCCCCTGAATGGCTTACTTTGCCGTGTTTGCCTGGTGTAACTAATCATTTTCTAATCGACTCTTCAGGCGGTGGTGGGGGCGCTGAGGCGCGGCTGCCTGCGTCTGCACCCCGCGTGCTCTCATTATGCAAATGGAGGCAGGCGCTCATGAAGACAGGCACGGGGGTCCTGAAGGGCTCCGATAAGCCTGGGACGGCGACCAGCCTGCCCCCTCCCCCGCCCCCCAAGCCCGCTTGCAAAGCCTGTAAGCCAAGCATGTACTAACGAAAGTGCTGAGCACAGACAGTGACGCTCCCCACATGCTCGGTGACTTGAGGAATGCAAGATGGGGGGCTTTCATGGCCAATAACACGATGCAGTAATATCTGAGTAGCTATTTTTCGAAACACCGAGGCCACGGCACTGCACAGGGGATGAAAAGAGCATGTCAAAGTGTCATTAGGGCCAATACACCTGCACGTCAGCCTCTCAGCCCCTCCCTGACTCCATTTGCAGGGTTTGTTGTGTATTTTTTTGGGTGGTGGTGGATGTATTCTTCCCTCTGTGGGGAATGGGAAAGATTTTCGAAATAGGCATGAGATTCCAATTGGTTTAAAATGGAGGAATGCAGGCAGCTTGGGTCATTCATTACACGCTGCGATAAAAGCAAAGTTTCTTTGCGTTCTCTTGATAAGGATGGAATCTAAAAATTCAGGGTGGGGGAAAACAAACAAATAGTGAAGCTTTTAGTTTACAAAGGCTATCGGCTCACACCCGTGCAAAACCCCAGAGAATATGTGCGGTACACTAAGCAAACACTTCT
This sequence comes from Isichthys henryi, assembly GCA_026776945.1. Classification (NCBI taxonomy): domain Eukaryota; kingdom Metazoa; phylum Chordata; class Actinopteri; order Osteoglossiformes; family Mormyridae; genus Isichthys; species Isichthys henryi. The sequence continues at coordinate 19,364,926 of JAODJX010000097.1, read as the reverse complement.
TCCCACTTTTATTATCCTAATTACGAGCCCATTATGGCTGCGATGGCGGTTATCCTGATTAAAAATGCATCGCGGGCCGGCCGTTTGTGCGGCGCCTGATGACACTGTTGCTTTAGACGCAGGGCGGGCACCGTTTAATGGTTAACATTAATGTGATCTATGGGCCTAATGCGTTTCCGGAAAAGGGCACGCGTCAGGAGGGCCACTGGCATCCCCTCTGATGGAGCGCCTACTCCAGCCCACAGGCCATCACCCCACTCCACGTGGGGTGGGGGGGGGGGGCAGTCACTCGGACTGCCTGCATCCCTGGGGTCCAGGAATTAGCATCCCATGGCTTGGAAAATTTGAGTCCAAGGGTGTGCAGAGACTCTTCAGCCTTGTGGGTGAGGTGCTTCATGGAGTAAGAAGCTTCACAGGCTGCGGTGGCATCTGTATTTACGGATAAACGGACAGCTGTGTATGGGCCAAGAGCGTGCAAGGTGTTCTTACGGGCCTTGTCTGCTGCTGTCCCCGTGTGGCAGCAGGGGGTCCATGGCTGTGCACTAGGTAACACAGCAAATACACACAAGGAGCAGACGGCACTGATCCACCCGTTTGAGGTGTCCCCCAAATTGGTGCTGGCCCAGGACCTCCCCCATCCCAGTGAGCCCTCTTTGATTCACTCCCCCATAAATGACCCCCTATCCTCACTCCCCCCCCCCCCCACCCT
>JAODJX010000097.1:19334261-19353109 GCA_026776945.1 Isichthys henryi | reverse complement strand
ACATTGGGCCGGGCCTCATGACCCGCCATACTATCAGGTTTGCACTGCAGGCTGGCTAATGCCCCCCCCCCCCTGGTCTCATTGGGGTACCTCTTTACCTGTCCTTTGTGCATGCTCCCATTTTAGCAGACTCAGACAGAAACCTGATGCCGGGCCCAGTCCCTCTCCTGCAATGCTTCCCGAGTCAGCTCGAGTATCTGGCCCGGCCCGTTCCACAAGACATTCCCTTTAAGTCTTACAGGAGCTAGGTAGGTGGGGGGGACGGGGACGGGACATAATTGTGTAATTTAAGCTGAGGTCCTGATCGAGGAGGCATTTGAAACCAGCAAAACGACATCACTAAATTAGTTGAACTTAAAACAATCAATTTGCTGGACTTTGGGTCCGTTTTAGTTTCTCTTAATCCACGGCTCTGCGGTGCACAAAGGCGAAGTGCTGATGTCGGCAACCCGAACGGAGCGCTGTCTCATCCTCCCGGACCGTTCAGATAAATCGATAGCGTCCTCCTTTTTCCTGTCCCCCCCCCCCCCCAATCTCCCATCCGGTGACAGCAGAGATCCGTGAGGTGGCTGGTGCTGGGGGCGGGGGGCTGTTAAAGGTTTCTGTAGGGTAAAAAGGCAAACAGGTGTTTCACAACACAGATGCCGGATAACTAGTGTTAAATCTGCTGTTTCTGTGTGATGGCATCCATCAAGCCCTGAAGGAGCGAGTTGTGGATCTTTGTTGGGGTGTGAGGGGGGTGGGGTAATAAATAAATAAAGCAAAGGAATGTCAGGCTGATTTGAGTAGGGGGCAGAACACCTCGGTCAGCTTAAATCAATCACGTCACACCACTGCCACGCCTTTAATTAGGCCTGTCAATCAGCCAGCCTGCAGGATGTCAGGTAGCTGTCTTCGCTCACCCCGAAATTATAAGGTGCTTACACCGGGCAGGAGCCTCTGCCTTTGCTTGCTTTCCTCGGTGAGCCTTAAGCCTTTCAATAGTCTCTTAACGAGACCTGTTTAACAGCTCTGATATCTCCTGATACTTCAAAAATGACAAGCGCTCGCCTGCCAACCACCGGCGAGCCCAGAAATGTACCATCGTTCAGCAACGCAGCCAGAATGCATCGGCAGACGGTGCAGCACCTCTGAAAGCCAGCGTGTTTATTTTCATGGTTCTCTGGATTTATAAGATGGCTACTAAACAAAACAACTTTTCTTGTAGCTGCACTTCTGACATATCATAAATTTAACTGTCCACTGCACACAGAACTGACCAGCTACAAATTTTCTTTTCCCCCCAGCCCCACTAACACTAACAAATTAAAGAGGAAACAGTATGCATTGTAATATATTGTAATGCATGGCTCTAAAAAACAAACAAGAACACTGGAAAAAGTAATAAAACAAAATTACAGGCAATAGTGGGTTTCCCTTGTATCTTGATATGATTTCAAAGAGGTGAGAATCAAAGGCTCTGCTCAGCCTCAAACAACCGGCGAAACAAAACATGCAAAATTGACACATTTTATACTGGAGCGAAACATGTTTTGCCACATCGAGTGCAGACAGCCAAGCCCCAGCCACGAAACGCGAGCCATCCCCACGTCCCCAGGCTGCCTCTGAACGGAACGCCGGTGCAAACAAAAGAGTGCCTAGCGCAAAGTCCGCCCCCCCATCCTTTTTTGTCCCTGCCCCTTTAATAAACAAATCCCCGCGACAGAGGAGGAGATGGGGGAGTAATGTACAAAAGGACTGTGAGGATAACAGGCACAGCATTATGGGGAATTTTCTCTAAATGGAAAAGAAATAAAACCACCACCACCACCCCTCCCACCCCCCGCATACAGATTGTCCGCTTGCTGACAGTCCCAAAAGAGATAGGGGCGGCATTGGTATCCTCCTCCAAAGCCAGGCAATGGGGGAGCACTGTCAGGGGGTGTTAGGCTTAATGAAAACAATGTTCTTTTGTAATGACATCGCATAGGCCTGTACTCCAGCTGCTGTCTTTATCATCCAACATTCACCTTCATGCTCATCAAAGAGCTTGTTTTATTTATAGATGTCCCCCCACCCACAAATACACGCACACAGGTTCCCCACAACCACTAACAACAACCTCTTCCTACTCCACCGGCCACGACCACACGACCAGCTAACAGTCCGCAAATCCAACTTATTGCTTGCTCGTTGTGAATAAAACATAAAGCTTCCCTCGAGTTGTCAACCCAAATTTCTATTTTTGCAAAGAGCGGCAAACCTTATAAAACTTCATCGAGCGAATCAATTTTAATGGCTGAATTGCTATGAAAAAGGAAAAAGCAAAAAAAAAACAAAAAACTTTTGTTTATTGCCATATTGGATTACTTCTTTCGGCAGATGATTTTAAAATGATTAAATGAGAAGAAATAAGAATTGGAAAAGTAAAACTATGCAATCTTTAAACATAATTGATAAATAAAGTGTTAGAATGTGTCGTTATTTGACATGCATATATTTTTTTTTCTTTCGAAGTGATCTTTGGATTCAAGGCTGCATAGGTTGGCCTATAAGTTTTCATTGAGGGAATGAATTTTAATGTCTGAATGGGTTTAGAGGGGAAAAAAAATAAAAAATTTTGTTTATAGCCACACTGGATTCTGTTGGCAGATGATTTTCAAATGATTAAATGGGAAGAACTACAAACTGGAAAAGTAAAACTATTGAATCTTTAATCACTATTAAATAAGGTGTTAGGATGTGTCTTTATTTGAGGAGTGTGTCTTTTAATTTAAGGCTGGATAGGTTGGTCTACAAGGTTATAAAGGTGTGCTTGAACTGTAAGAAACCCCGCACCCTTCAGCTCGCAGCTCATTCGCTGACATGCAAATAAAATCACATGACTGGTCATTTTCCCGTTGCTTGCCAGTGTGTCATTATCCTAATGGCAGGCTCAGCGGGAGGCAAGTCACAGAAGCGGAGGCCCGTAGGTGCAGCTCCTGTGGGCTGTGCAGTGTACTTGCCCCATCCTCCTCAGCAGTACGTTCTGCACTGAAGGTGGTCCTGCACCCTGGAGAAACTCTGGCTCCCTTTAAATAAAATCTTCAGCCCGCCATTTTTCTTCCCCCCGCATGCCGATCCCCACGTTATACTGATTGAGCCTCACAGTGACAATAAAAGGCCGTGTGTCCTGGCATTCAGATAAATACCGGAAGAGGACATTACAGGCCTTCTTTGCTGCGCCGTCGCTTCAATCACCTGCCCCACTTTCCTGTGACACGGAGATGGACGACCTTAACGGATTCATTCATTAATACCCAACGAGTAGCTAAAAAGTCTGTGACTGCACAGTCTTGCTAGAGTCTACAAGTCGCATTAAATGGAAGATGCTTTATCATTTGTACATACATGGGTTCAGATACATAGGAATTCGGTTAGGCTCCCTTTTTGCTCTTCGGGACACACAGACATGCAGGTGAGAGCAATGTTTGGGGTCAGAGTACAGGGTCAGCCACTTATCTGGTGCTCTCGGAGCAGTCGTCGGGGCTATGGATCTGGCTCAAATGCCCGACACTGATACGATTACTCTGCCAGCCGCAGGGTTTGAACCGACGACCTTCTGGACACAGCCACACAACACCCTTTATCATCATTACTGTACAGCGCAGCTAGAACACATCAGTGAGCAGAGCCACCAGCTACTGGGTTAGAAAAAGGATTATGGGTAAAAAAAAAAAAAAAACAAAACGTGCAGCAATAAAAAAATAATAATAATAAAAAGGAAAAAAAAAAAACAGTCCATGGTCGCAAAAAACAATATTTTGTTATAAACCAGAACGATCAAAATGAAATGCAGTCAATTTCTGCTCAAACAGACTATACAGCAGGAAAAGGGAAGGTGAAAGTGCCGAGTGTGGAGCATCGACAGCAGGCTTCAGTGCAAACAACTGAGGAGAACTCACACCCCATAATTTCCCCCCCCCCCCCAGCCAGCCATCATGATGTATCTTTTATCAAATTTCAGAGGTATCATTCCTGTTTTCATGCTGTGAAATGGCAAAACTAATGTTGCAGTTTGGAAGCTGAAAGCCAACCTACAGTTCTGCAAGCACCAGCTTCTGTATTCGAAGAGGCATATTGACTTTTTTCCATTGAAAACCTTTAAAGTCAGCTGAGATACTCAAACTATATTCTCACTGCATTGTCAAATACCTCATACCACCAACACATTTTGGGATACTTTTGGGCTATATGATACGGTTTCAGGGAATATATAGGGCTGGGAATTTTAATGTTAACCTCCGTCGCCTCTGGCATTAAGTTTGGCATCACATTGCTGCTAGAAAACAATTAACTTCATATTATATATATACACACACACACAAATATTATATAGCTGGCTTTTCTGTAAGAATTGATTGATGTTTGAATACCTCATTGTTTTCAACAGTTAGATTGCTAGTTTGATAGTTCAGACTGTGGCTAGTTACAAAAAGAACTAATCATAAAAAACAGACGAAAAACAGTGTACAGGTAGCCAACGCGCTTCTCATTAAAATTGTGGGACTCAGTTAATGATGCAAGGCATCCAACAACTGCTATGCTGTTAAAAAATACAATACCGGTAAAAACAGTAATGCCTTATTAATAGCATTTATTTTAAAGTGTCTGACTGACTTGCTGTATTTTTGGTCGCATAAATAAATGGCACATTTTTTTAAGCAACTTTTGTTAAAGTCGAGCAGAGGATGCCAAGCGGTACAGTGCAGAAAAGAAACGAATCTGCAAATGTTAAAAAGCATGTATAATGAGGTAAATTTGGTCACAGTGGTGTCCGAATCAACTGCCTCTGGTGACCGCCGCACCGGGCGCCTTCTCTGAGACTCGCTGGAAGTCTTGCTAGCCATCACACTGGGGACTGGAGTAGGGGTGGGGGGGGGGCGGTGGCTGGGCACTTCAGATATCAGAAATAATCTGTGCTCAGCGACGATTGAGCAAATTTAATTCAGCAGCAGCTCCATGCAAAACGCACACCCCCATTCATCACGGGCCATATTGCGCGTCAGCAGCGCCGCACATAAAAGTTGATATTTTAGAGTCCGATGCCTAGAAATGCAACAGAAGCAAAGTTCTTTAGAGAGCCAGGCACTTTTGTTGTTTTATGGTTGCACTTTATTACCCGGCGTAATAAACGATCGCATTAAAGACTTACTCTGTGTAAATACCACGTGTGCGTGTGCAGTGGGCCCTCTTCTACGGCGCCCTGCAGATACACTCATTGCTCACTCGGGGCACAGATAAAAGGCGGACTGCGTTGCTTTCCACAAAAATATCGCTGATTTGTAGGTTTGTATTTGGTGCTTTGCCATTTTGCACGTGATGAGTATGTAGATAGGCTGCACAGCAGCTCTGGGTAGCACTGACGCCTGACACCTCAGCGGCTGAGGGTTCGATTCCTGGCACAGGATGTGCAGAGCTTGCATACTGTAAGTGTATGCCCTGCATCCTATACAGGGTGTATCCCGTGTTTCCTGGGATATGCTCCAGGCTCACCATGGAACTATCCTGGAAAAACAGCTATGGAAGATGAATGGATTATAAGCAAAGCCTGTCTATTGTATATCAATACACAACAAGTTTGAAGAGAGTTACAAAATGGAAAGAAATAAAGTCTGCAATCCTTAGCGAGAAACACATAAGCGGGTGGGCAGAGCGGTCGAAGTTCAAGCGAGTGCTTTTAACAGACACTCACGGTCACCGATCGACTGCTCTTTCCCTGGCGGCTCTGCCTCTGTAAACATCTCAGCAATACCATTTAGCTGGGAGTCCTTGCTGGTTACCTCAATGCTTCCCACTATAAAGGCATGACGGTTTGAGGATAAAAATTGTCCCAGCTGCCGGATATTTTGTCTGTTATCAATACCAGGTACCTCTGTGTTTTGAAACCTGACATTAAACGCAAGATCAAATTCCGGCGTCTGTTAGAGCAGTCCCCGGCGGACACAAGCTAGTGGAGCTGATTTCTATATGGCAAAGGCAACAGGGGCAGGGAAGCAACAGAGACCTGTCATAAATATACAAGAGATATATTTTAAATTTGTGTATTCAGGAGCACACAAAAGCCATTGTAAAACGATTTGTGGTTTGTGTATTGAGGTAATTGTTTTGAGGTTTGATTTTTTTTTTTCTCCCCCAGTTTTTAATATGAAGCGCTGAGAAAATATTCTTGTTTGAACATGTTGGATTGTGTGTATTGATTAACAATGAGGTTAAAAAAAAAAAAACAAAAAAACAATGAATTATACACATCAAAATGTGGACAGATTGGGTCTCTCCCCGGCGTTTTGTGTTACTCTGCAGTATCTGGATAAATTAACGGGAAAATTAAGATGTTATTTCTTTGTAAATCCTGGCAATAAAAGCACCATAAATGATTAAAGGACAAGTAATAAGAGCAAGTCGTTCACATGGGAATATTTAGCTTCATTTGCCTAAAAAATGTAGTTTTTGGTTATCGATAGGGACCTGAAATCCAGGGCTGAACATTTAAATTGTGCGTATGAAGCCCCCCGCCCCCATACCCGCCACTAACCCCACTCGTCCAATGTGAAGGCAGCTTATAAAGGGGGCCTCGTTATCATTTCAAAGGCACCCGTCGGCAAAGTCTCCATGGTAACTCTGACTTTGTGCTCCGTGCTCCATCCCACTCCCTCCCAGAAAGCCCAGTGTCAGAAAGCCCAGTGTCAGATAGCCCAGTGTCAGAAAGCACAAGGTCTCCTCAAAGTTAGCCTCTAGCCTTTGAAGCCAGGCCAGCGGAATCAGCAGCCATGACGAAGTGCCACTGCTCCATCACGGAAGCCCTAACGTGCTTCCCCCCGCCATCGCTCTTAGTGTCGGGGTGAGGGCTTGCTGCAAAGCGTACACGTGAAAGCCCATCAGCACTCTGCCGTATTTTTCCGTGTCCTCGGCCTCACCCGTCCCGCCGACGCCACATTCAGCTCCCAAGACATGACTGACGCTTTATACCCCGGCGCAAACCGCTGTCGTCAGAAATTTCTCAGTGCATAAACGCCTGAAGTTCTCTTACTCGCATAAATCTAATCCATCTCACTGCTCAGGAGAATACCACGATAAACACTGTCCGCCTGAAAGGTGTACGAGCTTGAAAGGAACGTATTGTAGCCTGACTGAACACAAATGGTTCCTATGGACCCATAATGAACAACGGTCATTACACCATATAGAAAAGCCAAGTCCAGTGATCCTTACAGGGCAACCAAGAGGAGTACTGACCATCATCCCTTTTCTCTGGCTCGCAGTTCAAAGTTCAGGACAGACTCTTATCTAGCCTAATAAATCTTTCACAACCCGTTAGTATAAAATGCATTTTTCCCTCTTCTTGGTCACATGGACATTCAATATTAATGTTTCCACAGTCATTCACTCAGCGCTCGATAAGTTTTAATCAAAAGACAATTTCATACGGCTGCATTTCCTTGATCAATAACTCCTCCCACCAACACGGGCTCAGAAGAAAACAGATGCGATCCTGTGATTTAAATGTTTGTCTTTAGCTTTAGTGAAGCTGAAACCGACACGGCAGTCATACCTGGTATAAGTCACTTTAGCACATAACCAAATTGATCTCTCTTTAGATCACGAGTCCTTCCCTCTGAGTGTTTCCCTCTTGTTCCTACAATGCATATGGAAATGACACATATACATTGCACGGGACAGAAAAACAGGGGACAGCACAGGCAGACAGGTACTGTCCTCCATGGTGCTACACATGAACACACAGCTAAAGACAGAGCAAGCTGGACGGGGTAGCGGCATGCTGCTGAACAGACTGCAAGGGTGCATTTTCAGCTCTGCTGATCTCACTCTGGATGCACAGCAGGCACAGGGCTGCCCTGCCAGCCCGTTGGCGATGGGTCCTCCCCGAGACTCCCCGTTGGGAAAGAGGGAGGCCCTCGTCTCGGTGATAACTTTTAATGGATCAGCTTCGTCAGGCTCCCCGCTCCAAAAATGCACAATAAATCCCATTCAGATGTGGGGGGGGGGGCGGTTTACCAAGGCAGCTCTAACTGACCCAAGGCACTGGCTAAGGACTCGGGTGGGCTTCGGGAAAGCAGACCAGCAGACATCCACACTGAATGTGTGAATGCACAAGCTAATTAGTAAAAGAAATATTGATAATTAGGCTGGCAGTGCCTCACTGGGCAGCCTGACACCTCCAGGGTTGGGGGTTTGATTCCCACCCTCATTTCACTGTGTATGAAGCTTGTATGTTCATCCAGGATCTTTGCTGGTTTCCTTCCAGACCCCCAGTCTTCCATAACCAAAAAAATATATACAATCAGAACTGCTGTATCTGTATCGCCCATTTGTGTAATTGTATGTGAATGTTTGTCCTGCAGTGGACTGTCATTCCATGCAGGGGGTCCCCTGCTTAGTAGCCCGCTTCCTGGGATAGGCTCCAGGTGACCCTGTACTGCATAATGGATGGCTGGATGAACGGATGGGATATTGCTAATAAAAAATGCCTAGAGATATTAAAAGCCAGTATAAGCTCTGCGGTAATTAGCAGATGGGCTGAGCATACTTCTGCTAAGCAGCGGAAGCTTCACCGCCGGGACCTGCTAAGCGCCGGTTCCGCGGAGACGCGCTCTGCGGCAATTAGCCGAGGGCTCCCGCGGCCCGCTGAAGCGCACGACGGCGTGGGCCAGCGCCTTCCCACTCGCTCTCCCTGGTGGCGCCGTCCAACGGGTGACAGATGCAGGTAATGACAGCTTAATTGCAGGCCCGGCTTGCCCATGCCGGCCCGTTTGGCAGCATCTGAAAAAGCAAGCCGGCGTGTCCTGGGGCCCGAGTCCCCCAAGCTCATGTGCCGGAACCATGGCTTCATTTCAAAAACCCCGAAAAAGTGTGAGATGGCCAGAGTGACCCTGCACTGCAGCTCCAGAGGATATGGCCACGGTGGAACATTGTTAATGATGACCATTTCTCCAAGTTTATTTTATTAATGTTTTTTTTTGGGTTGGGAGAAGGTGCAATAACGAGCCATTTGACTATCCACGTGTCACATAATGCCAGCCAAAAGCAGGCTTTCGCTCTTCACCGGGATGGGTTGTTTACTCCACTCTGGTGCCACCCAACCCTTGCCAGCTCCACTCCCACTGCAGATGCCAGTATCAGGAGAGAGAGAACGAAAGAGAGAGACAGAGAAAGAAACTGGCCCGTGCTACCTTCATGTACCACGTCGGGTCACTGTACACCATAAAGGATCATCAAAAAGAGGCCATGGCGGCTGGTCTGGCAGAACGGGCCGCTAAGATCATCCGTAATGAGGTCTGGAATAATCTGAACCAGAACCCGGGAGCAAGGAACGGATCCCCCCCAGAGAACAGATGAAAACTCTGATAACATGTGGCCTAATCAAACAGCTCACGTGCCCTCGGGTAAGCGATATCACGGGGGGCGGCCGCTGGCTGGACGACGGCTGAGGAAACGCGGATGGAAACAAGACACGGAATACATTTTAATTGTAATCGTCAGTCAAGGGACACATGGGGGAGCAGATGTTGGGGACAGCAATGAGAAGCCAGCGGGGCCCTGAATATCTCCAGGAGGTGCAGCTCTCCTCCGAGACCTCAGCTGAGACACGTCCTGGGACACAGCCATCAGTCTGGGACCTCACCAACCCGGGACAGAGCGTGCCCTTCTCTATGGGATCAACTATGCAGAGTGAACACACAAGAAGTTTTGCCATCCCTAAATAAAGAATATTAAGGATATAAAAAGTATATTTTTTTAAAATGTGAGAGCAAATGAAGCTCATTAACAGCACATTTAAACAAATGTCGACTGTCTTTTACAGGTTAAAAATGCTAGAGAACACGGGGCCCGGGTGCTGCTCGATAGCAGAGACAAAATGAACGGGGACCTAAAAAGAAACCGCTTACATTAAACTACCCCCGATGCACGGCAGCAAAGCTGCACCAATAAAGCAATCAATGCAAAATGAATCTGTGAGGCCACAGAGGGGCCCCGTGTAAGGCGCACAACAGGTGAGGAGAAGGTTCTCCTGGCAATTCAATAATAGATGCTCTTGGCTGTTTAATACAGAAGGCGTATTTTTAATTCCCCCATCTTCTCCATCCTAAACCACTGTGTGCTACTACTAACTCCCTGGCGTTACGTATTGAATCTTTCCCTGGACTTAATGGTCCCTTGGTGACCACACAGGTGGTCCATTCAGAGAGATAGCGGACTTAGAGACTGCAGCAGCGCTGTGGGGTAGCCAATCAGGCGAGGGGACATGTGACCTCAGATGGCCAATACATTCAGTGGAACATCAGGCTGCACAAATGGGCATGCACAGCATTATCTTTTTCTTCAGCTGGGGTGAGAGGACGGGTGACACACAGAGCCCCAAATTTGGCTGAGCGGCCCACGTCTTCCATGGATGAGCTTGATCTGCTTCCCAGTTTAAGGCAAGGCCTGGCTGAGCCGTAATCTGGCCCGGGCCGGCGCCGTGCTCTGGGGCCGGTGTTCACACAGCGGAGCTGGACGAGGCTGGCTGAGTGACAGACATTCTTCAGGGGGAGTCTGTGTGCCGTGGCTCCTTGGGCTTCAGAGTGGAGATTCACTGAGCAACATCTGGCTCTGCCAGTGAGGGCATCTGAGCAAAACCACTTCCCGTGCCCTCAGGACACTGCTCCAGTGCACACATACAATTCGCTAAAAATGTGAGTCGATAACTTCATGCTGTTCCATAGTGCGTGTTCACAGTCCAACAGCCTGCCCTACCCATACCCTACCTACACCTGTCACACAACCATAGCCCAAACAGACAATCATGTTGACACAAAACAATAACAACACATCAGATTAATAGCAATGGAACAGAGGAAACAGAGTAACCCATGCAGCACGTCTGTTTTTAGCGTAGCATCCTGTAGCAAATAAAGAATAGGAAACCAAGCGGTTATGAAGGAAACACAGCTGAACACGCAAAGCATTTAATCTAAACCCTTCTTACATAAACGTCCCAACGAAGAGGCTAAATTAAGCCGTTCCCATATGCCGAGTCCCGTTTGTGTTAACGAGCCGGCCTCGTCAGAGAGCTCGTAGATACATTCGCCCGATACGTTAGTCTGTTATTCGCACATCCATCAGAGGGAAACGCACTGGAAATGGGCACAGCAGCTGCTATGTCATCTGGATCGCTAGCTAGCGTGGCGCGCCCGCTCACTGCCGGTAAGGTTCGGCGTCAGGCTTTCCCCTTTCTATAGGGAGTATACATTCGAAGTCAGACAGCTAATTGGTAAGCGTTTCCCTTAACCATAATAAGGAAAATAAACCCTGGCGAAACATACATTTTTAATAGATCCATCCCCCTTCCCACCCTTAGCCATAAAAAAATACAGGTGCGCCACTACCCCACCCCAGACTTGACAAATAGCAGGGCGCGATGTCACCGTAACAAACAGGTGAGAGCACGAGCCATCCTTCCTGAAGCGAAAAATCTCAAGGTTTTTGACATTTTCCAGCGGGTAGCTGAACTCTCTTAGCCCCCCGATTTGAATAAAAGGAGCATTTACCCTTGATAGGGAGGTGTAATGGTGAGGTGAGAGTCAGCGGCGAGCGGGGATATGCATTGTCTTTCATAAGGCTGACTGCTCTCTCCCGCCTTCACCTATGGGGAACCTAATAAGACAGGCTGCCAACAAGACCAGAATAAATGTGACGCGCACTCGCGGTGGATGCAGAATCATTCTTACTAGATAGTTTCTCCACTCACTTTCTGCGGTTTAAATTTTGCTCCCATATCCCCGTCTGATTTTCAGAAAGAAGAAACGGCGCCGGGTTTCTTAACAGTAACAAATCCCCCCCCCGAACCCCCCCCGTAAATGAATGCAGGCTTAATGCCGCCGCTCCTCCCCGCTGCGTTTCTGCACAATTAGCTCCGCGGAAATCACGGATCGCAGCCGAGGCGGGGAGCCGAGATGGATGGCCGAAGTTGCGGAGGTGAAGGGAAACTGTGAAAAGGAGCGAAAACAACAGCAGATCCCGCACACGAGCCAGGGGGAGTAATAGTTCTTGTCAGGCAAGCCTCCCGCGTTTAATGAAAATGCACGGACGTGCTCCGCGGGGTTGGCTCCGGCCCTGGCACCGCGGCCGCCGCGTTCTCCGCGCCTTCCCTTCCCAGGAAGTCGCCTTAATTACCCAGCATGCCGTGCAGGGAGGAGCAGGCCTGTCGAGGGAGCATCGCTAACATGTTTGTCCGCAGTGACGCCCACACAGAGAGAGAAATAAATAAACAAATGGTTCTTGTTTTTAAATGTCATGCATGGGAACAGCACGTTCAACACACGGCTGGAAAAAAAACCCTTCTAATTGTCCCCATAACTCGCGCCAAGTCAACCAGATAAAATAATGAATCAAATAATGAATCGTTTAATACGGCACCAGCGACACCTACCCTACGTGTACCTTCAAAGTGGTGTCTCCCCACACTCCTATAATTGCAAGTTATGTTCTAGCGCAGCTTTTCCGGAAGATTCCCCCGTTCAATATTTCATGAGTTTTCTTTTACCTTGAGCCGTCGTGCGGCGGATCTCAGCTCCGAAAGCGGGAGAAACCCGCCGGAAAGCTACCGACCACCATTACAATTGAATATAATATGCCGCACGTAAATACGCAGGCCGTCTCTGTTATGACAGCTCCCCGGGCGCTAAAATAAAGCCAAGAGCTCAGTAAAAACCATACCTAACGGTCAGGGTATTAATTCGGTAATTCTTCATCTTTAACCACAGCAATAAGAACGGGTCACCGGCAGTACGGACAGAACCAGCAATTTGTCACAGAACAATACACAGTCTCATATAAGGTTTTTCTTCCATCACTCGATGTTTGATGCAGCACTTTTTTCATTACGATTTAAATATTTATGTCAACTGTTATTTTTCCTCAGATGTTAGCAAGCCATAGGTATTTCCAGGCCTTGTTGGGTAGCTTGATCTAAAGACGCTAATATTCAAAATTTAAACACAATTGATTTACACTAAATTAAATGAATAAATCAGTGTAATGAAATTAATAAATTCAGCTTAATAGGCAGTTTATAAAACACAATTTGGCTTCTCTTTTTCCATTGCGTCGGTTAATAGGGCCTTGTGTGTGGATTAATTACTTAATCCACTTCCAGTGCTTCAGCACCACTTCATTAAGTCACATTTTTGACGGCTTTCATTTCGGTTTTTGAGTTTCTCTAATTGAATTATTTACGAGACTGTCTGTCTCAGATCCTTGTTAAATATTTACCCGGACGGTACATCGCATTCAGCACATAACTCACCTGGTTCCCCTTCAATTACACCCCCGTGCAACGGCGCGCTCTTTTAAATATTTATTAGCGTCATATTAAAAGTGAACCTCCGCAGACCCCAGAAGCCTAAAAATCAAATTGAATATAAGTTCTCCAGCCGCCACTCTGGCATCGTTATTCCTAATTAACTCCAAAACAAGCCCAGCACCTGCTGCATGCCTGCACATTTCACACCAAATCTGACCTGGATATCATAGATTATAATTACTGCCAATTTTCATTTCAATATTTTAGTGTTAACTAACCAGGGACTAACCAGGATTTACACTCCAACCATTTACCAGTAAAACACTACAGTTAAGTTATGGCTAGTTCAAATACACAAAATGACGTACTCTAAAAATGTATGAATTGCTCAAATTTAGTATACTGCTCTCCTTTCTCTCTTGGCTGTTTAGGCTGATAGCCATCCTGTAGCCCGAAGGCCCGAAAAAGCCCTCAGACAAAACATATCAGGCCAGCGCTACTTTCTCTGGACTGAGACAAAATAACTGGGATACATCCTCAAAACCACATAGCCGCTATGGTGCAGGGCCTACATGAGTACGTGCTGGAGATACGACTGGGGGACAGACACCGAAGCCGCAATTAGATTTCACATCTTCTCTGTTAATCTGCACCTGAGAATTCAGGCTATTCTGCAGGTTTAAATGTTGAAATAAATAATCCTTTAAGAGCACAGGCAGAGTTCATTATTAAAACTTTAACTCTTCTAAATAATAGACCGTATACCAGCAGCCCCCCTCCCCAAAAAAAGGGCCTGTCTGCACAAGGTCAGTGATTGACCGTCATTTACATTTCAGATAAGTAATTAATTACTCACAGGACATTAAAAAGCCTTGCTGCCACACCACTTTAAACTGAAAGTTGTCAAGAAATGCCAGTAAGATCCTGCCCTTCAGCTGTAATGATGTAATCTTAATTTCACATGTTCACCTCTCTGTAATTAATCCCAGTCACGACCTTGTCAGAACAGAGCCTAGGCTGTGTTAATTGGTGCTTTACATTCGGTTGGAAGCCATTTGACTCAGAAAGGTTGGGATGAAACGTCTCGCAGAGTGGGTGCCAAATACTGTTAATGTAAAAAACAGGGTCTGTGCAAAGCATGCAGATAGATCCATCCATCACTGTTTATCCAGAGCTGGGTCACAGTGAGTCTGGATCTTATCCCAGAAAGCACAGGACAGGAGGCAGGGGACACCCTGGACAGGATGCCAGTCCATTGCAGGGCACACACGCTATAGGCAGAGACAGCAACCCCATGTTTTTGGAATGTGGGAGGAAACCCACACAAGCATGTCCAGTATGCAAAGTCCAAACATATACAGATTTATCAACGTCGACATAAGACTGAAAGCAGCAACACTCTAGGTGTGAGGGCAGGGTGCTACCCACTGTGCCATGACACCGATTAGTAGGCTAAATCATTCTGAATGGAGGCAAATTTATTATAAAGCTCTGAGATACCCCCTCTGGTATTAAATCTTACCTTGCTGCATATCAGCTGGTTTTGATTGGCCAATCCTTGCTGACCATTCCAATGATGTCTCTCCACTTACAAATTATTATGCGCATGGAGCGCAGTCATGATCGAAGTACAGTAACCCAAGCTTTCTTTCCCCACCAATTTCCCGTATCTTTTAAATAAAACAGAATATTTCCCGTACCCTTCGTGCAAATTTTAATTTCCACAAAAAAGTTAACTATTTTAGAGTAGCTCGTCTCCAAAGTACAGCTAAAGGTCTTGCCTATTATTACAATCATCATTTGTTTGCTCTACTGTCATGCAATCCCTGT
The DNA here is from genome assembly GCA_026776945.1 of Isichthys henryi. NCBI lineage: Eukaryota > Metazoa > Chordata > Actinopteri > Osteoglossiformes > Mormyridae > Isichthys > Isichthys henryi. The sequence goes on along the minus strand of JAODJX010000097.1, from coordinate 19,337,958 downwards.
GTTACTGTCAGATAAGCTACATTCTCATCACAGCCCACTTGAGCACGGGGACAGATCTGACCTTTTCCGTGTCGTAACGGAATGCCTCTGTCCTCAGATTGAGTAAATAATACCCCTGTGGATGAGAACTGCATACCACACTGCAGGTCCCAGACTAAATATCATTTAAAATCCCATTCTTAAGAGGCCGCTCCCACAAGTCTAAGTGTTGCCCTTTTGGGTCTACATTTACATTGTGTATTGTGTGTTATATTTATTCATCTTCACCAGCATGAGTCAATTTAAACAATGCTCAATAGATTTTCTGTTCAGCCCAATGGACCTCAGGGGGCATAAAAAAAAGGCTTTCAGTCGACCATGCAAAACGTGCGAAGATTGCTTTGGTGCGAATGACTGGTGCTCCGAGAGCGTGCACAGATGCTCTCTAACCACAAGCACGGGCGGGAGAGTGAAGGACAGCCGTAACCACGTCGCAGCTGATATGGACAGTGCTTTTAGCTGGGCAGGGTGCCCTAGGTGGCCACAGAACGTGTGATCTCAAGCTTAGAGCCCAAGACCATGAAGGGCCCACCTCTTGTTAGGCACCTTCTGTGATTTCTTTTGAGACAGTTAGGGCTACATTTCTGTCTTTTCCTCTCACTCAATATCAAGGGCAGACCTTCATCTGTCTCCTACAGGCTGTGCATCATGTAAACAGCATGTGACCATAATTCCAGCGTTCGAACGCAGCACACTACATGCCGTGCATACGTACACCAACGGCTACTTAGCAGCGTATGCTTGAGGAACCAACTGCTGTTGTCCACGTAGGATTTGAAGCTGGCCTGTAAGCTCATTCCACAGCCATTCTGTATTAATCACTATGAATGTGCAGGACAGTCATGTTTCGATTCATCAATTAAATACATCGGGGAGTGAAATATTCAGTGTGGATGTACATGTAATTCCTCAGATCTATGTCGAACTAGTAGCTGCACCAGGACTGTCTCACAGCCTTGTAAACAAAGACAAATACTTGTAAGTAGGGATGCGAGGCCTTTCCAGTCTCAGCCCTCGTTGCTGTTCTTTGGTGCCCTGGCACACGTAACTGTGACTGTCACCCTCACAACTCTCAGAGATCCCAGTCACTTTAGTCTGTGGTCCAGGTTACTCCCAGCATCACTCTCCAGTACGGTTCCACTCTAACGGCCCATCGTAATCGAATCTCTTTTAACAATGAACAATGCAGCGATGGCCCCACCTAATCAAATTAAAGTCTCCTTTGATTTTCAATTATTCCCCGGCTGCGGAACGTTTCATCCGGAGCTTTGGAGCTGGGGGGGCAGGTGAATGCATCCATTAGTGCAGCGAAACCTGCTTCTCACTTACCCCTTCACTGCCCCTCTCTCCCCCAGCTTCACCGCGGGGACAAAAAAAAGATGTCAGAGTACATACGGTTAGTGGATGCATGCCAATCCCTTTATAGGCTACTCAGACACACCTTACTCCATTTCTGCAAAGTTTCACAATAAAACTGCTATTTTCAGTCTGTAATGATAGTTAATTGCATTTATGACATTACCGTGATGAGAGGCAATATAATCGTCAAGGCAATTCTAACCAGTAAAGCCCTCCTGTGCTATTTGCATTTAAGACAAATGATTCATTTAAAAAAGGCCATTTTGTGTGAGACCTGTATTACGTGGGTTGGGCTTGAAACAGAGTTCTTCAAACACGGGAGCTTGCAAACACATACAGCCAAAAGAATTTAGACGAATCAGAGAAAACCCCCCTTGAGGTTTATTAGCCGGGGACCCACCTCCCCACAGCTGACACAAGGGGGCGACCAAGCTCACCCACACCAATCACATTTCCAAGCCCTACCAGAGTCACACAAGAAATGCATTGAAAATGGGCTGCCACACTTTTGAAATCACATCCTGGTGGTCACTGGCTCCCAAGAGGCATCCAGGAGCCCCTTTACATCTCACAGAGACCTCCCACCTCATTGAAAATCTGCAAAGATCCCCCCTGGGGCAAAGGCAGTTGTAGGCTGCATTATTACTTATGTTCTTGAGAGACCCAGGGGAGTGGGGGGGGGGGTAGTGCTCTGGGATCCTCTGCAATATCAAAAAAGGACACAATATTCACATGGACTAAAAAAAAGCTGGTCTAGTGTCAGAAGCACACACACACACACACAGACACACACACATTCTCCAATGTTAGGGTTGCCAGCTTTGTTCAATTGGCTGGCATGAGATTTTCAGTCTGCCCATGCATTTGCATGTATGTAACAATTTTGTTCCCTTCTAAATAGTCTGTAGGGTTTGCAACCTACCCCAATGCTTTTCATGTAGTTAATTTTAGATTTATAATGGAATAATACAGATTTGTCTGTTATCGTAAAAGAATTTTATGTGGGAAAAATATATAGTGGTTTTGCACACCACAACTTCATTTTAGTCACACTGTTGCTCAAGTGATTGACCATATGGTAGTATTTCCTTGTACTTCCAAGCAAACAGTATTACCTCAGAGAGACACTTCATTCGCAAGAATGCACCTAGCAGGAACATGCTTATGTGTGACGAAAGATGTCTGTTAATCAGCTGTTCAATCAATCAACCAACCAATCTAGTTTTATTTAACTTAACAGGCAGCTTTATTACAGGTGCTCTGCTGTACTGGGGCTTGCGGAAAATTCTCCAGAAGCAATCAAAAGCCAGGAAAGTCCTATTTTCAAATAGAGGATCATATTTAAATAAAAATTATTCCTCACCTCCAGATGGGAAAGACTCCAGGAACATAACATTTATAACTACCCAGGTTGGTACAAGTCATTTTAATTTCAATTTTAAATTATTTCTGGTTAACAACAAAACTACTATGTAACTTTTTGTATCAAATTGTCAATAAAATCAAAGTAGCTTTGTTTTAATTTGGAATTTTCCAGAAAACATACTGCCAGGACTGCCCCAGAGTGGTAATGCTACTCATGAATATTCAATGCCTCGGCCCCAACTCAGATTGTCAATAGTCTATTAAAATGAAAATGAAAATGAAAGCCTTGTTGAGGAAAGAGCCTGGAACACTCTAGCCAGCAGAATGTGCCGGTATTATCATCCGCCAGCTCGGCGTCCGCGATCACATTGCTCAAACTTCAGCACTTTCACTTGATCAGCTGTTGTACAAGTTGCCGTCCCGCAGCTCGGCCTACCCCGATTAAATTCAAATCAGTACAAAATAGCCGAGATACTCTTATTCCCTGGTAACACGAGGCAACAATTTGAACTATATCGAGAGACTGGAAAATAAAAAAATAAATGGTCCCATTCTAATCTTCTTTTCTAGATGCAAATTTGGTGCTTACTTCATAAGAGGAAATCCATTACTGTAGTAAAACAATAGGAGACGTCTCTGATAAAAACAGCGCAATCTCACTTTTTAAAATCGAGTGTAAAAAGTCCCTACTGCGCGTTTTCCTACTCTGTGCATTTGCTCTGCCTCATCCTACTGCACGTTTTCATACACTGTGCGTTTGCCCTGCCTCGCCCTACTGCGCGTTTTCATACACTGTGCGTTTGCCCTGCCTCATCCTACTGCACGTTTTCATACACTGTGCGTTTGCCCTGCCTCATCCTACTGCACGTTTTCATACACTGTGCGTTTGCCCTGCCTCGCCCTACTGCACGTTTTCATACACTGTGCGTTTGCC
>JAODJX010000097.1:19294319-19306049 GCA_026776945.1 Isichthys henryi | reverse complement strand
GGAGGGTGGTTTAGTGACCATCACAGCCGCCGTGACCTCTATCCAGGACTCCCGCCTGCTCTGAGACACTGAGGTGCTTCTGAAGAGGCTGAGACACAAGCTGGATAAAATCTGGGGGAGAAGCACAGCCTGATTCTGTATGATGTGGATGACGGCCATCCAGAGCCAAACGTGGAGCACCAGGACCCCTGGGCCGCAGGTGGCGGAGGCGGCAGAGACAGAAGGCCATATGCCGGAGTAGCCTTCAGCCCCCGGTGCCACCTCCAGTCCGTGACTCGAGTACGACGAGGCCCTGTTTTAAACAGCAGGCAGGAGGATGAGTGGGACCCCCAGTGGTCAGGTATCGATGCAATAAACTCAGCCCCACCCCCCCCTGGAGCCCAGCTTGAGGTTAACAGGAGTGGCTCCCTCTGTGGGTGATCTCCACAGCCCTGCGTCTTCTCCTCCTCCCCTCTCCAACACCCGAGTCTGCTGTAATTCCAAAACAGCTACGGAAAACTTTGCGGTAAACAAACTTTGCGTTTCCATGACGACCATTAAAAATAGATCTAAGCTGGGTTCTGTGCGGGTGATGCATTGTAAAGTGTCTTCAAAGGTCTTTCATATTACTTTCTAATTATAAGTTTGTGCTTTTTTTTTCTCTTCGGTATGAAAAACAGGAGTGAAGCATGGAAGGCCTCAGTATCGCGCACTCTTTCCCTGTCTTACAGCTTCTCTGGGCTACATTTTTTTATGCTAATGAGGCTAAGCCAGTGATGCTAGTGTTGACGCTGCAGGATATGTTCGCAAACACTTAACCCTTCAAGGTAAGGCATTACACACCATCAAAAAGCACATTTTAAATGTCAATAGGCAGAAGCGAATGGGAGACGCCGGAGCTCTTTGAGATCACTCCGTGCTTCTTGTTTGCGGACAGATTCGATTTAGCGCGTGCTGCTGACTTCCCTATTTCATTGCATCTCACTCCGGCGCATATCTGTTGACCTTATTTTACGATCCATGGAATCACCGCACGGAGAGGATGTTTTATTCTGTACTCTAAGTGCCGGTTAAAGAGCTCTGAGTCTCCCGTAAAGACAACTACTCTCACTTTGCTTCAGTCATGCTAAGCCTCTGAAATGGCGTGAGAACGTCACGTTGAATGAAAGTGGCAGCACCGTTGAAGGAGAACCAGCATAACCGGCGGCTCCCAAATGAAACACAAGCTGCCTGATCTCCTCCCTGACATACTACTGGCACAGTTCATCTGCTCAGCTAACCAGTCCTTTGTTTTATTATCTCAAACTCCATCCGTCCATCCAAGCATCCAACCATCCATTCATCCATCTTCAATAACTGCTTATCCAATACAGAGCCACATTGAGTCTAGATTTCAAGAATCATAGAGTGACGAGACAAGGGACGCCCTGGACAAGACGCCAATGAATCTCCTAGCTCATTTCAAAATGCACAAGAAGAATAATATCCGACATTAGTCATATGTGTCGGAAGGCAGGTGCGCAACTGGCACGGCCGTTGTGGCCTCTTTCACAGGAAGAGGCAGGTTCTGGTTTCAGTAAAGCCGAATTAAAGCGACACTCTGCAGTCAGGGAGAGCAGGATGAGGCCTGCAGGCTATGTTCTGTCAACGGCCTAGTGACTGGTAAACAACAGTCAGGAAAACAGGCAGTGGGTGGTGCCGTGGATATGGCTACAGATGTATGACCAGAATGGGGGAAGCCGGGAATGCCGGGACAGGAGCTGTGACACCCCCAGGGGTGAAACACTTGCCCTGAATAACTCCTGCAGAACATTCACTTGTATTTATGGCTAAAACTCAGACAAAAGTACAAACAGCAAATAATAAAAATAAAGCTAAAGTCAGATCTGTAAACCATCTGTATTCTGCTTTAAAATAACGCCAAAGTTAACTCTGTAAACCTTCTGTATTCTGCTTTAAATTATTATGCTTAAAAAGTTCACTGGAATACCATTTCTTTTTTCTACATTAAATGAGCCCCAAATCGACAAATCACATATGATGCCTGGGATGTTTGATAGCTAGCTACTAATGCCACACATTTTTCTACATAATCACACGAGTGTCATTGTAGTTGAATTGTGTTATTGGTATTGGTAGCATGAACAACAGTTACTACGTGCTTCGCCTGTCCACTGGGTACCTGTCTACTCTACACATGTGACCCCTGCTTTCCCACCCCACCGTTTTGTTCAGATTTGAGGCACCATCTCCTGTTTGGGTCTGAACGTGAACGTGGTTGTTTTTCACTCTAGTTCTCTACTTTATTGCAAAGTGATTGCAAAACATACTCGATATCCAGTAACACTTTATGATGAGCAGGCGTAGTCACCGTGTGTCATGGTGCATGTACTGTAGAGAACCCATCAGTGTAAGGAATCAAAGGATTGGGATTCACTTAGTAAACGTACAGTAAAGTCTTACATATAAAACATCTCTTGTGATAAAAACATACAAAAATTTCATGTTATTGAAACATGATTCCAACCTGATGAGAACTCGGCTTAAACTGATTCCCGTCTACCTGGTTAGTCTTTTAATCAGTACCCTCCTAATAACTTTCATGGGTAATAACTTTTCTCACGATAATTTCTGTGTCTGGTTTCCATCAGTTGAAAAAGAAAGAAAGCTAGATGTAAGTTTGTCTTTTGATGATGGCTTTGGTCACTGTCCAGCCGCCTGATAGCGATCACGCTGCAGCTTTTTCTCAGCCTTTCCTGCTCGGTGCGGTTTCCAGGCCTCTTGGCTCATCCTCTGACGTTATAAATGACTGATTTCCTCACAATTTATGTTGTCACCATTGATACAGTTATATTTATAGCGGATCTTAGCATTCATATGCAAGCGATAATCTTACATCCACTTTTGCAAATGTTCTTGAATCCGGGAGCTTTGTTCAAACTGTAATAGGCCTTTCTCATTAGCATAATCATACTACTGGATCTTGTATTAACTTACGGAATCGACGTTCTGCGGTTTTATATGCTCCCTCACGATAACGCTTCCATCCACTTTCTGATTACAACCAAAATCAGAAAAGACGTTTTGTTTTGGCCGAAGATTTCAGACAATCTGCTGCTGTCACAAAGCTTACAGATGTGATTTCTGGTGCCTTTTCCTTGAAACGTAAAACTGTTACTTTGAATAATGTCTCGTCAAGCCTGACGGCAGCTGAAATCGAGCAGCTAAGTAATGAATTTGCTGCCACTGCGAGTTCATGCAATAAATACTGTAGCACTCCCAAGAAAACAGTCAAGTATAAAAAGAATAAAAAGCACAGCCCATAATGTAGTGACCTCCTGAAGATTAAGATTAAGGCTCCCTAGCACTCCAGTGCTGTTTAATCTTGCCTGTAAAAACACTGAAGTACAAATTACACTATGGCTAGGCCAAAAAATACATCTCTAATGTAATCGATAGGGCTAAAGAAAATCTAGAGTTAATGTGCTATTTGTCTCACTTGTACTGTGTGTTGGACAAAAGCACCTGCATAATACATTTAAATGTAAATATAAACAGAATTACATTTAATAAATTCCTGAAACTAACTGGGAATCCCACTAAATCAATGAACAGACATAAAAATTATATAAAAGTCATAATTTTGAATATTACCTATATGTTTCCCATATGCAGGCCACGTTCACACACACACGCACACACGCACACACACACAGGGTAATCTAATGCGACGACTGCTAATGTTGAATCCATACCTACTCAAAATTTTGAGTTATTTACTCAACACAAGTAAATTGCTGCACTATTTAATTTGTAAATTATCCACTTGCTTACTGTATTCCACACTTCCTATAAAGATATTATAATATGAGATTATAGATATTATAAATACATAACTACTTTCTAAATATAGTCAGGCAGGCAGCTGTATTCAAACCTCTACTCATGAAGTCTAATCTAGATCTCTATGCTCTGTCTAGTGAGAGGTCGACCCCAAACTTTCCGGTTTTCTCCAAAACAGAGAAATACGTTGCTCAGCAGCCATTTGTCTTCTCACAAACCAACGGCGTTGATGGCATGTTTCAGTCTGGGTTCAGACAACAACCATATCACTGAAACAACACTTGTCAGAGTAATGAATGACTTGCCTTGTTTCTTTGACTTTGGTAATGTCTCTGCTTCAGTGATTCTGGTGTCTCCACTCCAGCAAGTGCTAGGTTGACACCATAGATCACTACATTCTCTTGGACAGGAGAAAAGATCTTGTTGTACTTGTGGAGAGGAGCTTTCATACTCTCTTACATCTTATCTATCACACTGTTACCAATTTGCTTGAGTCAATGGTGAATTGTTGAAATACCAAGCATTCAGCTATGGAGTTCTGCAAGGCTTCATGTTGGGCCCACAATTCATTTTCTTATATATCTCGAGGTCATGATTCTCAAGCATAGTGTCAATTTCCAATTAATTTCGAATGATATGCTCATGACACTCAAGCCCATGTATACGTTCAGCTCTGTGAAATATTTCTACTCTCTAAACTTGAAACCTGTACAAAGGACATTAGGGATTGGATGACACTGAACTTCCTTCTGCTGAACTCTGATAAGACAGAAACGATGTTAGTAGCCCCTAAGTTACTCAGACACACATTGTTCGAATAAAATTGGCTTTTAGATCAAAGTGGATACCTCAAAAAAGACCATCGTGTGACAGTGGATAAGAACCTGACAGTTGAGCCTTATATGAGAAATATATCTAAAGTGTCTTTTTTCATCTTTGGAATATAGCCACAGTCAAAAAATCCATGTAAGAATGATGCAGAAAAGTCCATGCATCCATTACCTTCTGACAAGATTACTGTAACATTCTGGGACTGTGCAAGTGCTTAGCTAAAGTGTCTTGTGGCTGTTACAGAATTCAGCTAAACGAGAGAGTTGTTACTAGAACTAAAATGTGTGAATATTCCATTCTGAACTTGTCTCACTACACTAGCTACCCATGAAATTTAAAGAACAATATGAAATACTCCTTCTTAGCTTGCCGCTGGTTCTAAATGGATAGGCACCACTGTTTCTTAAGGATCTTCTCACATGCTTCCCAGATTGGATATTTCATTGACAAAATGACGAAGACCATAAAAGCCAGGGCAACCTTCTCATGCAGGTTGCTGGGTTTTTCAGACTGCCTCTTGGGTCTCCTACCAGTAACGGTAGATTAGCAGAGGATGGAACCTGAGCTGACCACACCGCTGTTTGTGGACTACGCAGTCGATGCGCACGCCCTCCTAACAGTGCATGTGATTGTTTCCATTAGCTGATCCGTTCCTCGCTCTGCTGGTGTCTCAGGTATTCCTTGTTTCGTGTTTATCAACACAACACTTGACTCTGTTTTATTATTTCCGTCTGCCTACTGCTCCTGTCTGTCTGCCCGGAGGTAACAGATCATAAACTGGACCTGACAATCCACCTAAAACAGCACATAAAAAATGAATCTAAATTCCGTCAGGATCCCGTTTACTGATACAGGCTCCTGTTTTCAGCAGCTGAAACACTAGAGTATGGTCACTCTTCCCAGCTGCTCAAGACATTTTTTTCATTGTACAGAGAAAATTTGCATAGCTACATATATTTCCGACATACTGTGATGAAACTCTGCATGCTGCATTTCACTCTTCTTTTTTCCACCAAACTTTTCTCCTCCTTGTACCACTCATGTCCATATAACGATTTATGATCATGAAGTTGAAGTAAATTAGCACTGCAGCTCTGAGGAAACGTTTCTAAAAGGATCTTTACTCATGGAGAATGGGAATGGGACCAGCACTTGAGGTTCCCTGGCAACAGTGATCTGTCTTTGATTTGGCGGCTGACCCCTTAAGAGTTTGGCGACACATTCACACCCCCAGCTGCTCTGAGTATTGCTGGAGTTTATCTCTGTGGATAGCAGTGTTACATTTATGGGCTGTGAGTCCTGACTATGTAACCTTTGACTCCGGTTTGCACTAAAGCTCAGAAAAGCAATACACTGGATTTGTCCTTCCATAAAAAGATGGTTCAGGGGGTCGATGTCTCTGCCCCTCTCTATGTGGCTACCAGCTAACGCTGTAGTTGTTGTTTTTGCACTTATATATTGACGTAAAAAATGTGTGGCAGCTTTACAGAGAAGGGCTCCAAGTGAAAGCTTGCCCAGGACTTTCTCAATCACTGTGAGATTTTATGGTTTTAATATTCTTTTACTTCCCGGAGTACAAAATGGTTTGTGTAGCTGAACAGTCTGGTTCATAAACAAGCATTTCCATAATAGATTAATTCTACATAAGCCATTTCCCTGATTAAATTGGTTTCTTTTGGCTAAGACACACGCGTGAAAGAAAAACATGTCATTGTTTACGCTGCGCTGAGTGCCCGTGAGTTTGAAGAAAATGTGTCTTCTTCCCTGGACCATTACAGTTCTGTGAAAGCGACCTTGACATTTATGTTACAAAGGCGGCTGTTTGCTGCTAATGCCAGAATAGAGCAGCATGGAAGCCCCAGTAGAGATATTCAACGTTAAGGAGTCTAGCACAAACCAGCACTAACTGGGGTAGTATAGTGTCACGACAGGTCCTGTTAGTCACTTTCAAATTTCAAAACAATGTAAAGTCCCCAAAACACTACTAATTCGCCCGAGTCTCTCACAGGGAATAATCTAGAATGCAACTCACTTGGGACTTGTATACTTTTCCCACATATGGAAAATTATCTTGGTGCCTCTGCCGTACTCTTAATGATGCCTTCAGGAATTCTCCTCCATTACTTCAGTTCAGGATTCTGAGGGGTTGGGAGAAAGGGGGTCCCCCAGGACGGTGTACCTGCTATCAAAGGAAAGGTAACTGAACAGACCCTTATGTGTGTTTCGACTCCAAATCTGATGCTAAAGCTGCAGTGTCAGGTGATTTACAGCAGCCGGCCTCAAAGGGAAATGTAATTCCCGGGCATCGTGGGAGCGTGCACGGCTACCACTCAAACTTCAGTGAACTTCAGACGCGCTAAAGTTGCGCTCGCACAATGAAGCCAGCCCTCAGATCCCTTTAAGATTCATGCTGTCAGCTGCAGAACCAGCTGGAGACCAATTTCGGGAGCAGAAGGGACAGCGATGGAATTATCGACACGTATTTCAATTTGGCGAGGGAATAGGTCGGGCTTTACACGGGACTGCCAATGACACACGCCGTGCACTTATCTTATTCCAACGCTAAATGGCAGAGTGTCTCCTCGCCATAACACAAAACATGGCAATTTACAGAATTGCCTATTTTCTTCGACTAACCTCATCCAGGACAGTAAAAGTGCTTCTCTTTGCCAAAAATAAGCACAAGCTCTGACCATTAACTTTTGGCCCAGGCGTCTTTCAGATGTGTAAACTCAGGTATCCCATCAGTGGCAGAATTACTGACATTAAAAGAAGAGGCTCATGGTAAAAAGAGCAGGTGAGAAGTAGGGCTGTGTTAAGAGCTGCGAAGCATCCTTTGTTGTGTGAGAACCTCATTAAAATGCTTCTCCAACGGCAGGTGCAAATAGAACTCGTTCCTCGCTTAAATAAATAAGACAGGTCTGAACGACATGCCATTCCATTGATTGTGCTGGAGGACACATGATGGGCTGATAGCCAAAAAGAAGGTTGAAATGAAAGGAGACGTAAAAAGATTTACTTATCATTCTCACAGTTAAAAAAGCAGTAATTATGTAAGGGAGACCGTACATGTCATCTTTGCTTGTTTATCTCCTTCTTTGGGGGGGGGGCAATCAATAGAGTTCTAATTTGCAAATATGTCCCCTAAACATACCCGTCCATACTCATACTCTGCAGACAGGGTGAGCCGAAGGGGATTTATTGCCACATGGAGTCTCTTTACTCGAACTTGAGGTCCTGACATGATGTGATTCTGTGGCTCCGCCCACCGTCATCTCGGAGCAATTCTGTTCCTGCACCCAGGGCTCTGTTGGGCAAAATGAAATTCGCCGCCACTAAATGAATCCCCCTAACTGACGGAGCCTCTTTGCACCACGCGCCCCTGTGCACTCCGCACTCCTGCACTACAAAGAGGCTGCTCTAGAATGATATTACGCTTCAATCTCCCAAATCAGTACATGACAACTATATGCAAATTGTGGGCGACAAAAGCCCAGGTAAATTCTATCAAAGAGTCTCACAGCCAAAAACTGCTGCAGGTGAGAACAAACAGAGACAATTATTAAACATCAAAGGGCTCTGTGGTATTATTCCATGCCTTAACCTTTCTGATGGGCAAAGGGAAAAATATTTTATTTCAAATCATCTTCTCTAATGGAACTGTAAATTCACGATTGCTGTGCTATCCATCTGCGCAGACCACATAAGGTATAGCGGCTAACAATCATAAATTTATGCCACTACAAGCCCTAATCATACTTTAGAGAATAAATCAGAAATCCATCTTTCTTCAGACTGCTTCTTCTGATGAGAGTCACGGTCAAACCAAAAATGTTATTTTTTCTGCATTTAAAAAAATACTTTTGTGCCGCTACGTATTCTGATTTTTATTCTAATAGACAGAAAAATGTAAACGGCAGATTGTATTGCGCGCGCACACACACACACACACACACACACACACACACACATACATACTGTATATTTGCTACTACTTTCAGAATAGTACATTTATATCAGGGTGACCAAGAAATTATGCTTGACGGGTACAAATAATGTAGTATTACGCTATTACTTATGTATTAATTAACCTCAGACTAAGTCTTAGTCACATACCGATCTCATTCAAATCCATCATTAATGAATCGTGATGCATGTTTTATCTCAAGTTACTATATTTGTTACTGTTACTCTGATTCTGTAAACCTTTGTGAATGGCTGAAAGAACTACTAAGGAACTGCTAAAGGAACAAGTCATGGACAACACAAGTTAAATACTGATCTCATTTGTTCATCACTCATGACGCATCTTTCATCCAAAGCAGTTATTATATTTGTTACTGTATCTGTGAATTCTAGAAACGTAATTATTAAGTATTAGTGCCATCAAGTAAAGTGTTACCAATTTATTCTTTAATTTCCACTAGAAACTTTGAGAGTTTTCATAGCATCACCATCCAGCTGGTTTAGATGACGTGAGAAAATAGTTCTGCTGAATAATCGTCAAACAAATGTGCATAATTGGCTGCATACCAAAGCTTACAAAGGGGGGAACATTTGCCAGTGACATATGGGCCCTGGTGCAGGCCGGACTGGAGAGCCCTTCCACTGAGGCACCAAACTTTTATTTTCCAGCTGAGTGCTCGAAACGATGAGCACATGACCAAGGAGAACTCTGACGATAATGATAACTGGCTCGGTTAGACACTAAGTAAGGAGTCTTCCAGTCTTTCTGCTGCGGACGCTTCCCTCCCTTAAAATTCTTGCACTATTTTCTGTGATTTCATGATGCGTCGTTTTATTCTTTCTACACTCAAATTATAATTTGTTTGCTACTCCTCAATGCTGACGAGCAAAACAAATGCTAAAAAAAAAATCCTCTTTTTACTCAGCCTGTCTCTATATTCCCCACAACATGACATTTCGCCAGTTACTAACATTGTGGCATTAAAGAGTGAGGTAGTGATTAAAATCTGAACATTCCCGAATATAAAGAAAAATAAAGACTATGGGAAATCATCACAGTTTTAGCGTGACTGGTGGCATGCTGCCTCCGAGTTCCAAAGTTGTCCGGAAACAGAAGTAGCCTCGGAGTTTCCTAACATATGGACTGTGGCTTTCAGTCATCTGCTTCCAGGTGGGAATAACTGGCTGCGTATGCTGGATGTCGCGCTGCTCAGTGGAGCCCGACCGGATTCCCGCCAGCGGCAGACAGAGGCGTGCGTCTGGCTGCGGCAGACAGCAGGCCCTGAGCACGTGCGGGTCGGCCGAGCGTGATGACGGAACGCTGCAGCCGCTGGCTTGGCAGGCGCCTCCGGTTCCTGACGGTGTCAGCAAACGGCCCCGATGTGCCCGGACATCTCCTCCGGTCCACCGTCAGGGAAGGACGTGGCTCTGTCACTCACACCGTTAACGAGAGTCTGACCCCTGGCTGGTGTGAACGTTCATCAAATGTTGGCCAAACGTTCTCTGCGATCTCTTGCGGGGAACTGTAAATAAAGTTCCTTAACGGCGCAGCGGGTACTGTGTTTCTTTCACGGAAACCGCTGCGCGCCTCGTGTCAGATTAGCACCGGGTCTGCGGAGAGAGAGCCGAAGGAGGCGGCTTCGGTGGAGAGGATAAGGGGAGGAAAAGCAGACGAGAAGAACCCCGGGCAGTCTGCTCTGCCTGCAAGACTGCCTCACTTCAGAACCTCGTCAGGCGACGGCGACAACGAGGCATAATGCGATGTAGTGTTTCTTTGTACGACGCGCTGTGTTTCAAGGGCAAATTTTGTGGGGAAGAAAGCAATTTCACGTTGAATATTTGGTACAATGCGCGTGTGCGGCACACAGCGGGCGCCAGGCCGGACCTCTGCTTGCCGGCAGCCCGTGGGCCTGAGACGTGGCACTCTGTGGAGTCAAAGGAGCTGAGGAAATTTCAAAGCGTCCCCTGCAGACACATTCAGACTCTTACGCATTTTAATGCTGAGATATTCAAATACCCGACTTGGCAGTTCCTGCCCCCCCCCCACACACTTTTTTTTCTCTTTTTAAATTTTAAGCACGGTTCTTATGTGAGTAATGGGATGCTAAGTCTGAAGAGAGGGGGCTAATTTGGGGAGGTCCCAGCCTCCTTCAGGTTAAAGGACCCTGGAAGTAATTTATTTATTTATTTTTAATTCAAAGAACTTGGAGCTGAATTAAACAGAATGAAAATGCACTAAAATAAAAATCAGGAAATGGGTAAGACAAAGTTACGAGCTGTTCTTGTATGGGGCGGCTGGCCCATTAACGACGGCACAGAGATAATCTTGCATAAAACCTGGCCCCACCGCGGAGTGTCAATTACACCTCTCGTGTAAACGAGGCCGTTAAAAAAGGATGTAAACACCGACAGAGGCTTTAAAGGCTCCTTCCCTCTCCTTCAGCATACGCAGGGCTTCCTGTCAGGGTGGGCGGCGGGAATGTGGCCGTCCCTGGACTTCCTGGGCGAGAGAGAGAGAGTGCAGCATGGTGTCTGTGACGCCCTCCATCCTCCAATGGGGGGGGAAAGAAAACAAATTTGGGAATGGCTATGGATTCCTATGGCGGGATTCCTGCGACACCGGCCCGACAGCGGTTCCATCGTCAAAGAGCAGAACCAGGAGATCTTTATCAAAGTTGCTAAAGACATTGTGCTGGAGATAAGGGACAGGCAGCAGTTGGCCTTTGCTCCCCCCAGCCGTGGTCCAGAAGCTCAGGATCACCCCCCCCACTCCAGCCCGACTGAGCCCCCCTATATTTCACTGGCCTTCAAAAATTGCCATGAACAGATGCCGGCGCACAACTTTCCAGCAACATGAAACTGCAGCCTAATTTAACCTTTACAAATGATGTGTCTGTAATAAACAGAGAACAGTGCAGCAGCCTGCGCTCGTGCCCGCGCCCGCGCCCCCCCAATGGCGGGATTATGGGAGCCGGCAGGAGCCGCTTGGTGTTTTCCATCCCACTGGGCGTCTCTTTGATCCACGCTTGCCCCATGTGCCGCTGGCGCTGCCAAGGTCCGGAGCTGGCACGGGTCAACGAGCGGAAAGGGGTCCAGGAGGTTGTGGGGCGG
>JAODJX010000097.1:19278125-19289748 GCA_026776945.1 Isichthys henryi | reverse complement strand
CCCCCCCCCCCCCCCCCCCCCCCCCCCCCCCCCCCCCCCCCCCCCCCCCCCCCCCCCCCCCCCCCCCCCCACAGCACCTATGCAAAAGTTGTCCATGCATTCATTTGCGATTAGGAATGCGAGGAGAAGCATGTCAGGAGATTACAGGACATTGCATCAGAGTAATCGTCGCACTCATTTATCATTCCTCTGACCAGCAGAGCATACATTACCTGCCTTTGTCTGTGGCCCTTCGGGCTGAGCAGGAAGGGGAGGTATGAGTGCGGTGATGTTTATTATCCCATTAGCTGGGGTTCAAGGACATTCCAGTGGAAGCACCTCTCAGTTAATGAGGGCCGGCCCACGGATCGTGCCCTCTGGGGATGTAAACTTTGCTGATCTTATTCATGGAGCAATTTGAATGCTCAGCCCCATAATGGCGCGATTGCTGTAGTGCACCTGAGCAGGGGTTGGGAGCAAATGTCAAGAGCAGCGTAGAGAAAGAAAAAGGGAATAAAGGGCCAAGGGGAGCAGATAAATGACCCAAAGTGGGCATGGGGCTCCGGAGCAGACAGCGCATTTCTACTCAGCTGCCCTTCGCCCAGCAGGAGCCCCGTTTTAGCAGTTATCTTCTCCAGGTCCTCCACAAACATTTCCAATACAGTCAGAAAAAGAAAAAAGTTTTGTGTCATATTTTAAAGTACAGTTTATAAACAAACTTAAAAAGAAACACTCTGTGCAGGCAAATCTGGCAGCGCAAGGAATAAATCGAAGATCAAAGGATATCTCACCTGCGTCAACCTTTGCAGGTAAAGGCACGTACAAGAGCGGAGACGTTTTTATGACAGATTATTTCCGGCGGATGCCAGGCTCAAATCAGCTTTATTCGCAGATGAACTCTTCACATTCTCTTTAAGGTTCCCTTTAAGCCATTGCTGAACTAAGATCTTTATTCCAGAAATTCAAAACCCTGAGTTTTGTGCGTTGATTAAGTTGGCCTGAAGAGTATAGCTTGCGGGACACCGCCATCTGCCTTAATTAAAGCGACACGGGCATGCCTTATCACCATACGTCGATTTGCTGTATATTCCTCCGTGCTTGATGTTAAGCTTATATTTAGCGGTCGGATTATATTTGAAATCTTTTAATTAATTATGTAATAATAGGAAGCTCCATCCTTTCAGTGCTTGTAGAATTTCATGGCCACGCGAAAGGCGATGCGATAAACTGTGTTTATTTGGCAATCGCAAAGCGTCTGACCTATCCTCTGTAGCGGGGAGCACAGCACCGTGGACGGGCTTCAATCAGGCACCAAGTCTATCGTTATATTTACTGGAACTAACATCACCCTATATGATTTCCCAGTATCAGGGAGGATTCACCGGTGATGCTGTTAACTCAGAAGCATCTCTTACTGGGCCAGATGTGGCCACATCTCCAGGGGTCACATCCCACCTAAATATGAAGCTCACCTGCAATGAAGACCGACATCGATGGCAGATTCCCCTCTCTGTTTTGTAGCTTGCTTGGATTTAACATGCAGCAGGCTAGAAACAAACAACACCACTGACGTACTGAAAAGGAGGATGCTTAACTGCTTTTTTTAATGAAGATAATATAGTAGATTTAGCAATGGTACAAAGGCTTCAATTACCATAGAGTGCAGTAAGGGGCTGGGTGGTCAGTTTTGCTGCAGTCACTGGGCTATGGAAATGTCAGCCTGACTGAATTACCCAGCCAGCTAAGGACTGTGGATACGCAGCTCCTATAGCAGCTGTGGGGAAACAGCAACACTATGCAGTGATAAACAGCAGAAAACTGCGACTGCGACTGGAATCCGACTTGCGTTGTTTCACGAAGCACATTAAACGAAAAGGTCCACGGGACAGCCTCTTTCTTATATGCATACATTATAGCAGATAAAATTGCAGCACTTTTGAAATAGACACTGTGTATGACCTAGATCACAGTCATCAGCAGTGAGTTCCACCACATACTGAGAACATGTTCTATTATACTTATCGGTTAGAATATGAACAGGATCAAACAAAGGTTACTGCACGTTTGACCTGGTGATGCATTCCCCATTGTCTGGTGCCTGTGTAATTAAACTAATAACCATTGCTCTCAATTAATTCAACTCCTTGCATAGTGTCTGTCAGGGGATTTACGATGAGGTGTTAAAAGCAATGTTATATTTCGCATGAAACATTTTTTTCAGTTTTTTTTTTCCACTGAATCATTCACTTATGTAATGAATTCAAATATTATGAGCTATGAACTAGACAGACAGCTGAATTTTACAAATTGAACTAGCTCATCATTTGAATAAACTCAGATTATAATATGTGACACACAGATAAAGAGGGAAAAAAACAGATTTTCAGGAGGAAAATCTGCACAAGGTTTAGATGATTAAAGACATCTGTTAGCACGTTGTTTGCGTGGTGATATTTCCAAGTTCCCTGCTCTTAGAGAAATGAGTAAGAAATTTCCTGCTGAAATTTTACTCCTTTCTCATTTCGTCATCCCTGACAGAGCATGCTCAATTAACAAGCACATTTTTTAAAGATTAATTGACATAAGCACTCCACTCCCCCAAATATCAAGAAATACTTCAGCAGTGAGAGGAACGTCACCCCCTAAAAGCCATGTCTGTAGTGGTACACATTATAAGCTGTATACATCTACATGGCAACATTTGAGGTGACAATCCAAGCAGCACTGAAGCCCTAAAGCCACCAGTTATTGATTACAGGTGTAGGATTACTGTTGGTATGTCTCAGTGACGCAGGCCCACTTTATAAATAACTGCTAAAATAACCTCTGCCAATAAATGAGTACTGTCACTAATTGCCGTCTGGTCATTAGCCCTGCAAGACTATTCTGCTATTCAACAACCAGGCACAGGAGTTTGGGCTTCCGGAGAGAGACAGCTACTGTATGCTGTATATCTTTTTTAAACCCCTTTTGTTCACAAAACACTTACAACTTTGGTCACCAGGCTGGCGTGAGATTTTCAATTAGAGACAAATCTGCACACACATTTACGTGACGTGTATGCAACAGTTTTATTGTGTTGTAAACAAGTCTGTAGGGTTTGCAAACTACTCCAACGCTTTTGGTGTAGCTAATTTTAGGTTTATAATGGAATAATATAGATTTGACGTAAGATTTCTTGCGTGAGCGTTAGAGTCTGAATGCGTAAGTGTCACGCCAGATGCGTGAGAGTTGGCAACCCTGAAAAAAAAATCACTCCTCTTACTCTTATTTTTAGCATTAGCTATCTTAGCAGTATTGAAAGCAGTACTGACCTTTTGGATTATTTTCAGGAATTAAAATTAAACATACACCTAAACACACGGGATGGAATTAGTTGCTGAATGTCTATCAATCAGCAGAAAATCGCAAGAAGAAAACTTGTAAGCCCCCGGGAATGGTAGCCTGTTTTTCAGCTGTCCAGCTGTCTAACACACCAGTCACTCAAGAGCTCATTATACTGTCGAAAGCACAGCATCGCTACTGGGGGGAGAGAGACGCTCCGCTCCCGTGCATGAAGCGGCACCCCCGACACGCGCGCACACGGGTACGCGCACACGCGCGCTCCCCGAGCCGCTAGCCCCGGCGCGCGCCGAGCCGGATCGGACAGCTCTCCTTTCCGCTCCTCGCGCTCACTTTCGCCATCGCGTTGCATCGCGTCGCGAACCGCCCGCGTAACAACAAGACAAAAAAAAAAAAAAAATAGATTAAATAAAGAAAGGCGACCGGAGCAAAGGCGGAGAGGTATGGAAGGCATATGGGTAAAGAGAGAAAGGTGCGGAGAAAGAGTGCGAGCGAGAGAGCGGCCGGATTAACGTAAGGGTACTCACAGGGGGGTGACGCGGGCCGGAGCGGCGGTGGTCACTCTGCTTGATCGACCTGCACACGAGACAAAAAAAAGAAAAAAATACTGCTGTGAATCCGAAGAGTAGGAGAGGGAGGGGAACAGCCAACGCGTGTACTAAACAAGACCAAATAAATAAAGAAATAAATCCTGAAAGGAAGGAAAAAAGAACAAGATGAAAAGAGGAAGGGATAGATAGGGCGGGCTGTCTTAAGGAGTAAAAAAAAAGACACGTTGAGCGCACCAGTGTGCGTTCGTTTCTGACAAGCCTGTGTTTGAACAGCGGCCACCGGTACCCTCATCTTCATTTTTACATACCTCTTTCTTTCCTGAGATAGCACCAGTCCCTTGTTAAAACACATGTATTTCCATCTAGATATTGTACTAATGAGAGCGTAACCCTTACACTGTGGCGCTTAGGATGGGGAATGAAATGTACCCTGTATATCTAAACCCCCCTGACTCCTTCTCGCTCAGCCCCCATATAGAAACTGCCTAATGCCGTAATGCTGCAAATAAGCAGGAACTGTCCCCCTGGCACTGAAGTAATTGCTGGCACCCTGACTGTATTTTCTCCATCTCACTACGGCGACTGGCTGATACAGCGAGTGTTTTCCCTTCGCCCGCTCTGTTCCAGGCATATGCCTGTATTAATGTGGCTTCTGTCACTTCAGCTGCTCCGTCAGATTGCTCCATCTCCGATCCCCCAGTCCATGTCACAATCGAGTGCCGCCGCCCTACATCATCAACGTGAACAATCTGTTGATCAACACACTCCCGGGTGAACTGTGTCTCTCCTGACTGCGCCAGTGACAGACCCTGCCGTGCTGCCCGGGGGAAAAAAAAAAAACAGGCAACAAAATCTCTTGCGCCTTATCAGGGCTCGCCGAAGCGCTCTCTTCTACTTTACACAGGACCTTCTCCTCCGTCTCCCTCCGTAAATGGCTTTGCTTCCAAGCGGAGATTACCTTGACCGCGCTCTCCGCACTAGCTTCAAAAAGGGACACACTGTGAAGCCAGAGTGGATTACACACCCCCAGGAAGAGAAGCCATGGAAGGGAAATGCTCCTGAAAGTCACTGCCTTAATATCTGCGTATATGTGAGATGAATAACAGTCCAAAATAACACAATGCATGGCCATCAGTCAGCTACAAACACGAAGCAAACATGGTAGCTAATTTCCAGCAAAGAATGTTCCTTACTTAGTGTGTGACTGAGATTTAAAAATGAGAGACACACTTTGGGATGGCTGTGAGAAGCTGCGAAATCTTCCGGCTTTGTTTTTTGCTATTGGACGAAAGCATGTGGTGGCCCTGTAAGCATTAATTCTGTGTAGTGCTGTGGAAGTTCTGCTAAGGGCACAGTAGAGTGAATGAGCAGTACATCAGTCAGGCTGCATGCTTCTCATTTTCACACTTTTCTGAAGCAAATCTCCTTAATCTCATTAATGCCAGACTCATTTCATGAGCTCAAACTGTTCCACTGGCTGAACGCTATCAGTCTTACATGACTTACATGTTACCAGCAGACAGGTTTACCTTCTGCCTTTGAAAAGTAGGCATGGTATTCATTGCTAGATTGAGAAAATCGCCATCGAATAAGTGATTTTTATTTAAGAGGCTTTCACTAGTAAACTAATAAATACTAATATTCTCTTTAGTTCACAGTGCTAAAATGAAAGACAAACAGCGATGTCTGATGTAACACATAACAAGAATGTCCTACATACCACATGACAGGAATGTCCTACGTACCACAAGACAGGAATGTCCTACGTACCACAAGACAGGAATGTCCTACGTACCAAATGACAGGAATGTCCTACATACCACATGACAGGAATGTCCTACGTACCACATGACAGGAATGTCCTACGTACCACAAGACAGGAATGTCCTACGTACTAAATGACAGGAATGTCCTACGTACCACATGAGAGGAATGTCCTACGTACCAAATGACAGGAATGTCCTACGTACCACATGAGAGGAATGTCCTACGTACCACATGACAGGAATGTCCTAGGTACCAAATGACAGGAATGTCCTACGTACCACATGAGAGGAATGTCCTACGTACCACATGACAGGAATGCCCTACGTACCACATGATAGGAATGCCCTACGTACCACATTACAGGAATGCCCTACGTACCACATGATAGGAATGCCCTACGTACCACATGACAGGAATGTCCTACGTACCACATGACAGGAATGCCTTAAACATTGAATCACAGGTATGCCCTCCTGTGCATCCCATCAGATATGTTCTAGCAATCACATCACAGATCACACTACTAGTCGCAAGTTGTTGCACACACTGAGATTTTCTACATATGCATGTTACTTAACATTTATGAAAATACACTCAGTATTCTTTGCTAACAAATAAATTTACAGTATGTTCACCATTTGAGGACCTTTATTAGCCAGAAAATGTCATATCATTGACTCATCGAAGTCACCTCCTTTAGTGGATATAAAATCTGAGAAAATTCAAGGCATGCTTTTTTAAAAGGGACGTTAAATACTGCTCTGTTTCGTGGGATGAAACAGTTATCTTGTGCATTTAAAGGACAGCCTAGAATCTGACTATGCCATCATGACACAAATAGTTAATAGCTTGTCAGAGATGCACTATTACATACTCTTTCCATGTTATAAAGGAAACTTGTTAAATTTGACTAATATTTTCATTAATATCTTTACAGTGCTTTTCCAGAATAAAAAAATCTGTAGTTTATGAAATAAATGGAGAAGTGGTAAAACCCTGCGGTGAAGCAGCCCACACCAGCAAAGCATGGATCAGAGTCAACATCAACCTGAGTGACTTGTAACTAGACTGAAATCGAAAGTCAACCAGCCAAATGTGCATCAGTCAATTCATGAGTAATCACCACCCTTATTAAACACAACCACTGTCCTTCCTGAAACAGGAAGAAACACACAAAAAAGTCCAGTTATATTGTGCAAATTGTGTCAGAAGAAGTCAAGTCAAGTCAAGTAGGTTTAATTGTCATTTCAGCCACATACACAATATACAGTGAAATGAAACACTGTTCCTCCAGGACCAAAGCGCACAAAAAACAAAAGGACAGAAAGTTTCATTGGTGGCAGACTTTTTATTGTAAAGTCACAGCAAGTTATGACGACACTTTCTTCCTTCGGTGCCTGCAAGACACTCCAACCACAGTGATATTGTTTCTCTTTCATGAAAACTGCCCCCTACTTCCTGCTAGCAGTTAATATGATTTTCTCTTCTGCTGCATAAAGACAAACCCGCCAGTCCTATAGCCCTCTGGCGATATTAAAAACCGGTCAGAATGCATTCAGGGACAGAGCGGCAGTGAGCAGGACTGTCACTGCCACGTCTGGGCTTCGGCCCTCCTGACTCGCCTCCGTTCAACATTCAGGCTCTGGCAGAAACCCAGATGTCGCCATAAGATAATTACATGGCCAATCACATCGCTAACTGAGGATATTTCTACATGCACCCAGCTCATTTAAGGTCACACTGAAAGAAATCAGGTCTGATTAAAACTTCATTGCAAGTTGACTCATAAACACAAAATCGTTTTTTTTACCAAAATGCTGCAAACAGTTATAATGATTACTTTTGATAACACTGGTGTTCTTTTCCTTTGTCTCAGCTATAAAAGAAGTCTATTACATTACTAACTTATGTACTGAATCATGCTTGAAATTACACTGAACTTGAAATTATGAGATAAAATTGATCTTAACCGATGTTAGTCCCCAACATTAGTACTTCATGTTCATTAATCCGAAGATAAACATTCCGTACATCATCAAATAAAGGGCAGATGTTGCATTAGAACAAACATACCAGTAGAGTTTAACATGATCGATAAATGACACAGTTCTCATGCAGCAACGAGTGTGACTTCATCTTGATCATATGGGAACATCTATGTCACTGGCAATTATTCTACAACTGAGCAGAAACAAACTCAGCAAGCTGAAGGGTAGCAGAACTGAGGCTCAGACATGCTAACATAACCAATCAATAGTGTGATGCTTGTTTTCAGAAATATTAATGAGTATTAACGATTAGTTTTTACTTACAAATCTAATCTAATCCCCTTGCATTGGAAACTTGACTAGAGAAAAAGTTTCTGAACTGCAGAAGCTATACGGTTGGTCTTATTTCAGACCTGGCACTGAATACAGATATTTCTAGACACTTCAGTTTTTTTTCATAAATGAAGAACAAGACTCCGAACACAACCAAAACTTCATCCATCTTCTTGTCCTGTTAACTGTTGCTTTATCCGCAGCTGTGTTTGCTCAGGTCCCTCTGTTGGTTTGATCGTCACCTCCCTGAAGTCTCCAAGCACGTCCAATTAGAGACGCCGGTTCACTGACCGTGCACCACCAGCCACTTATTCCGTTACCGTTCAGGGATCCGTCACGCCCCGACTCTGGCTTTCTTTATTTTATTCTTCCTCCCAAAGGGCAATGGCCGACTCCATCACGGGGACAAATGATCCATTGGTGGCACCATTCATCAGCGGCTGAGGAATCACTCATGGCCTTTGCGCAGCGGGGCGGGGCGGCTTGCCTGCGGCCCTGTCCAAAATGCCACCACGGGGGGTCCGCGGGCTGACTCTGAAGCCACGGCTTTAGGCCGTGATAGAGCTCTTAGAGCCCCGTCCCCAGGACTACGCGTGAGCTCCCACACACAAACACACGCAGGTGAACGCATTGTCTTGCTACAGATCAAACCGTCAGCCTCACACACAATGAGCAGTGCCCCTGTTCATATACTCTAATTGTAAAATATAATTCCTTCAGCCATACTCCATTTATATCCTTCCCCGTTAGGCAAACTTTCTTTTTTTTTTGATTGAGGCTGAACACAAATTAAATAACTTTAATTTGATCAGGGATAATGCATGTCCCGTTTAATGGGAAGGACAGGCTTTACAATGCAGGGAGATTAGTTAGGTGGATGCATTGTTATTAATTAAGACAGCCTAATTTCCATGAGTCAAAGCACAACATGCTATTACAGTTTGCTATGGAGAGGGAATCTGTGGAAAAAAGCAAAAAATTGGAAAGGAAAATAAACACGAAGCCTGACAGATGGTCTTTCATCACAAGTGGCTTTTACAAGCGGTTACAGAGAGTAGTGCTGGCACTTTTTTTCTTCTCTTTTCCTTAATTCAGAGCAATTAAAATATTTTTCTTCAATATCAGAAAAAAAAGCATATGGGGACATTACTCACTGGTACTATTATGTGAATGTAGTTTCCATGGAAACATGGAAATCCGGACTCGCAGCCGAGCGCCCGGCCAGCAAGGAATCCGCACATGAGAATCGCCCCTGGCTACTGTGACCTGAACTTTGACCCCTTTCTTCCAGACCTGTTAGGGTGAACATTTTCCGTTAAAGGAGGGAAGTGAGCTGCTCTTCGCCTGCGATGTATAAAATGTCTGACAGTCACAACTCTTCAATAGTCGGGTGCACGACTCGCCGGAAACCTGTGCAGCTAATCAAGCGAAACCTTCAGATAAAAATATCCCATTTCATCACCTACACAACAGTGTCCGGTGCCTGGGAAATTTCCCTCATTTAAGCCCATGTCTGCTCAGCTCTGAGCTCATATCTTGCATGTCGTCTTGACTAGCTTACTGCTGTGCCTCTCCAAACAGCTCGGTCAAAGCATGGAGGAATGGTAAACCACTCAAAATCACAAGTACCCTTTCCAGCTTAAGCTACAAACGATCTTTACCCAGAGGCACTGTGTGCTATATCGTTTCAAAATAATTGTGTCCATAAAATATGATGCTAAAAAAATGCATGGCTTTTTGTCAGTATTCAATCAATACTATTGACTTGATATTCTGAAACAGCACATATGAGCTCTGAATTTAAAGGTTATTAAATTGGTTTTGATACTCCTGCTGCTGAATTCCAGTGCTTGAAGATGAAGTGAATTGTTTGATTAGTTTCGGAGAACAGAGCTCCACTGTTTACCTCTCTATAAAGGTGACAGTCACATATCAGGAATCTTCATGTGAAGATGACAGAATAGACAAGAGCTATCAACAGCATGTGAAGACACCGTTGGCGTTGTGTAAAACGTTACGACGGCACGCCGCCGAAACTCCCTTGAAATACCTTGTTAAAAGGCTGCCACATTAACATTAATGACGGGAAGAGCAATTTCTTCTGCATGCAGATATAGCACGTGGATGTGAATTAGCGCTGGTGCCTCTGCTCTAATGAGGTTTACGGCATTAGAGGTCTGAGATGTAAAGGAGCAGCACAGCACATTAACGGATGCCGAGCTCCATGCGGAACTACCACGGGGTCTGAGCTCCAAAGGGCACGAGGAGATTCTCCCGGCTGCAGCGAGGGAACGATGCTTCAGCGGACCCATTTGGGAGAACGTGAGAGCTATTGCATGGTTATCTTCATAACCTGGCCAAATTAACTCCGTAAACGTGTTGAGTGGCCACACCCTCTGGTCCTCTCCATTCCCATCTCCGATGTGCGGGCTTCCTCTTTAAGACAATATACCCTCAACTCTTTGGAGACACAAGTGCACATCGTTGTATTAGGCATTCAGAGTGCTGTATCTCTCCCTTGTGTCTTGGACATGTGTGGTGCTGTTAAAAAGAGTGCAAAAAATGAAAGGCTATCTATACGGCAAAATCTGTCTCCCCATCATACCCCAGGGAGGGGCAAAGTCTTTCCCCCACCATTCCTGGTTTACTTCCTAATGAGGCAAACAAAACAAAAACTCAAAAGCAACATTTTCCTCTCAAGCAGTTCAGCACGCTGGATCCTCCCGAAGGAGAACTGAGCAGACACAGTAAACCTTTTTAGCGTTTAGCTAGAGCGGATATTTTTCACTGTAAACAATTAACAGCATATTGTGCAAACTGGCTTTCGAGCAGACGTCACCTGCTGAGGGATGGAATAAGGCACAGAAGATGAGGGACTGGAGCCATCTCGGCGTTCCGCGCGGAGCCAGCAGGAACACAAGGGTACCATGTGCCGCGATGAAGATTGCTAGCCTGTGGTTTTCTCGCTCCTGTTATGTGTTTGGACTGAAGGTAGCGACGCTAGATTTCCACTAATGCTAAGGGCTCACGCGGCTTAGCTAAAGGAGCCTCAGGAAACACTACTCCTCTCTGCAACAACCAGGAAGTGCGACGCCACAATATCCCCTATCTGATGTAGCGAAATATATTATGACACTGTAAAAATTTATGGACGCCCATACCACTTTATTGATTTCTGATGGTGAATTAGCTATGTGCATAAGTGCTACGTAAAAATGCCGAACAGAGAAAACTGTTTCGAATACTATGTTACTGGTATATTTTGGAGCTTTCCATTTCAGTCAGCTTCGGAATTGGATAAGTCGTGTCTGTCCCCTCTGTTTTACCTTGTTGAACAACTGCAAAGCCCTGTTAAGCATCTGTGAAAGCAGCGTGATTGTGTTTGCAGCGCTCCGGCCCGGCCGCTCCGAGTGCTGTCTCCCTATCTCCCCCGGACAGCTGGGATTAGAGGCACAGAGGGGGCCGGGCGACCCCCTGGGCACTGAGCACTATCACACTGCATACGGGGACCGGGTCACGAGATTCGTAAACCGGCAGGCCATACAGCAAAGGACTGGGATTGAGCGTATCTTTACCGTACACGCTGCTCGTTTGGGGGGGGGGGGGGGGGGGGGGGGGGGGGGGGGGGGGGGGGGGGGGGGGGGGGGGGGGGCGGGGGGGGGG
>JAODJX010000097.1:19258962-19269955 GCA_026776945.1 Isichthys henryi | reverse complement strand
TCCCCCCCGCCACCTCTCCTCTAACGTGGTTTTGTTCCGAGGTGGCCTGTCGTCCGGGATTAGAGTGCCGCAGCGGCAAGTGGGGGCGCGCGATAAAGGTGTTTTCCATGGCTCTCCGGCCGACTGCACCGAGAGTGGGCCGGCTGGCATGGAATGGTTCGCTGCGCATGCCGGGATACTGGTGGCAAAGTGGGTCAGATCCGCTTGCCTCGATCACTGCGGTGGGTGGCTGCAAGTGCCACCCCCCCCCCCCCCAAAAAAAATGACAGCTGCCGCCCCTTCCCAGCATCCTCATCCCCACCTCATTTGATTTTCATAACTGAGATCCTCCAAAAGAATCCTGCTATTCGTGGTATTACGAGCCACGCTATCCCTGACGATCTCTCGAACCCGGTCTCGGTCAAGCATTCCCAATTATTGATCAAAAAAATAAAAACAACTTAAAATTCCAGAGCTACTCTGGGCCACGTCCATGATGTCAGCCCCTGTCTGTATCCTGGTGAGCCCCCCCAGGTCCCGCACTGCAGCCGTGACGGAGCACCCAGGGGGGTGGGGGAGGGGGGTTAACGTTTCCTCAGCGGAGCACGGCTCTCGGGCTCGCCGTGAAAGGGGAATGACAGCTTTTAAAGGGAGGGGTATTAAGGGGGTGGGGGTGGAGGAATTTAACTATAATCTGATTACTAAGTAGCTGGGAGCAGCGCATTGTGAAACGGAGCCGGCTGCAGTGGAGGAATGTGAAAAATATATGTACTGCGTAGATTAAACTGCTGTGAAATATGCCGGTTGCTGGGCAATTTTAAAGCAAAGAGAGAGAGATACACAAACAGTCTCTCCATATGCTGCGGTTAAAAACGGGAAGTCAGCTGGTTATTTTTAAAACTGTTAATTAAAGGTCTTCTGCGAATGTTATCGACCACGGATCGCACGACTAGAGACGTCATTTTCTTCCTGGCAAACTTCGGGAGTTATTTCCAGCAGCTGTGTTTACAGTGCGGCATCCATATCAAGTTCTAGGTGAGGCATTCAGGGTATGAGGGCGAAGAAAATGTTACATAGTTCCTTGCAAAATAATGGCACCGAACACCTGACAACTGTTACGAGGAAAAAAAAAAAAAAGGCTCCTTGCAAGTGTATAAAGGACTGAATAATCTGGGTTGTAAAGGAACTGAGAACTCCATACATCCTTAGCACTGTGATATACGGCAGGACGACCCAGTAGCAGAGATCAGTTCATGGGCTTCAAGCTGAACACAACAATTCAACGGTGCTGCTTAAGCAGCTCACCATGATGACTTAGCTATGGTCATCCTGGCTAATTAAATAGCTCTAGACTCTCCGAAGCTCTTTTACATGTTAATGCAGAAATCAATAGGGCAGCACTTGATGTATATTATGGGATGCATCGTGCTATGGCCCCTGTGTACGGCCCTTCCTGTCACGCTAATGATTCGGTTATATAAAAATGGATCTCGCACATCCTCTGGCCACCGCGGCGGCACGGATCCGCTGCAGCAAAGTGGGCATGTTCACTATCTCATGCGTTTCTGTGGAGACGTGCCCCACGCAGTAAGGGGTGACTGTGTACCGGGCCCAAAATGTGTATATTTGGCTAACCAGCCAGCACATCGGTTTGGGTATGCAATGTACTGGTACATTAAAAAATGTGCCCGTTTCCAAAGAAGATTACGTAATCTCCAGGGGTGTATTCATGCAGGCTGCTCTCGCCTGCTCCTTGACAAGAGGTTCAATGACAGAGTCCTACATTTTAAAATAATGTAGTGGAAATGTGCTTCCCCTCAAGGAGGCCTGGTGAATTTGCATTTTTCCAGTATTAAATCCAATAATACTAGTTCAGTAAATTTAATGAGCATTCCTGACATTGCTAACACCTTAAGTAATAATAATAAAAACACATCCCAAATAGTGATGTAAATGTAAACTCTTCCATATTAAAGCACTGAGAAAATATTTATAAACTGTCTGATGAGCACAGGCCTGCTAATCATGTTTCTTTCGTGATTAAATGATGCACAAAAGTTTGCTAATTAGCATAATAGAGGCTTCCAATGAAATTATCGGCATTTTTGTCATCCATCCATCCAGCCATCCATCCAGCCATCCATCCAGCCATACATTGTCCAATCACTTATCTAGTACAGGATTCTGGGGTATTGGAGCCTATCCCAGGAAACAGCAGGCACAAGACATTGGGTGCCAGCTGTATTTCTATCATTTGCCATTTTATTGCAAAAAATGACTAATACTTAAGAGAGGTATGCAGACTTAGCTCCACATAATACTCTGTCAACCATGCACTGGTGCATCTATTTAATGCACGTGGGGAACGCGAGGGCTTTTCTGGTTAAGGAAACCATCCTGTGAAGTATATATATGTCCTGTTGGAATTACTCCAGATTAATCTATTATGAGAAAGAAGTGAAACTCGAGCTGGCAGGAGGTGGGATTGCTCATTGACTGTGATGAGAATTTACATGAGAATTATCCGCTTCCTGAAGGAGTAAATCTTGAAGTGTGTGACTGGGGCATCACACAAGTCCTGTTGTGTGTGTGTGTGTGGGGGGGCATATGTAACACATGTTTCCTGGATGGAATTATCCCCCCAGTCGCTTCCTGTTTATGCCCATAGCACTTTGAAGCGTTTTACTGGAACACCAGGCATTAACAACAATCTACTTTATTTCTAATTTCAGCATGATTAGTGATACTTCTAGTAAAAAAAAAATAAAAATCCACCGGGCACTGAGAAATTATGGTTTCTCGTCTAAGCAATGTTACCCAAACTCATTCCTGGGTTAGCGTTAGCGAGCTCCACATAAATGGCCTGTCATTTAGGCTAATGTGAAGTCTTACAGCATCACCATGCTCTCTCCTCTGCTTTTGTTTTGTCAACAGCAGTAGAAAAGCTCTTGAAATAATCACACTCAAAAAAAAAACATCTGGATGCTTGTAGCAGATCAGTGAACCTTGTTATAGGGAACATTTGCATTATACATTACAGCAGCTGAAGTGACCGCATGCTGACTAGAAATGTGGCATCAGCAGATTCAAATAAAATGACCAGCAGCACAGCATTAACGTGAATAATATCAATGACATTGGGGTAGGGCTGTGGAGGGCTGGGGGGTGCAGAAGAGAAAGATAGGGTGTTCGGTGCTGGAAGCACATAGGTAGGTAGGGGTTGGGATTTGGGTCCGGATTGGGGTCGGTAGGGTGCTGGAGCAGGGTCACGCGCAGGGTGAGGGTCCGACTTCACGCTGAGTGATTGTGGCGATTAGCGCCATAGGCAAGGTGGGCTGGTTGCGTTTTGAGGAATGACCATGTCGCACCCCCGCCGATGTGTCACGGTGATCGAGTGCCAGAGAAGCGGAGGCATAACGGCTTCATCAGCCTGCCCGCACACATGGCACGATCTCATTCAGCTCACAACAGCCGGCCCGTCCCAATCGCTGCCGCAAACGCGCAGGAATTAAACAAAGTTGTCGGTCAACTTCATTTCAGGTTTCTTCTTCTCCTCCCTCTTGCTCAGTCTATTAACCCCCATCCCTTATCTTGTTGCTTCGCTCTCTCTATCGCTCCCTCCTCTCACGTTCCTCCAGCCCGCCTCTCCCCTCACATCCCAGGATCCTCCCTGCATCACGACCAGCTCACAGAGTTTGTTACCTTGACAAGGTAATTAAAGCCGTTGTCTTCCTTGCAGTTTTCGTTTTGCACCTTAATTGCATGAGAACTTCGTTTTGTTTATTAAATTGCACACACTAAAGTCTGCAGGAACAATTAATTAAATCTCCTCCATGGATACTTATCACATGCTCTTAAAGTTGAGGCCCCAATGAAAAGCCTGCGTATGAATTTCTGTCCAATATGCTACCTTGTTCTCATTCCTACTGGTGTCTCTAAAGTACCCATAGTGTGTATCTGTGTGTATGAGTGTGTGTGTGCTCTGCGATGGACTAACTTCCTGTTCAGGTGGTGCCTTGGCTCTTGTCCTGTCCATCTCAATGTAAACTATAGGCTTTCTGTATCCTTGTACTGGGTAAGCAATGGATGAATGGATGGTCAGACAGATTATTTCTCCCTGCACTTCCTACCACCACTGGAATTCCACAACCATTCTGCTTCAGATAATGCATCCCTACAGCCACTGTACAGTCACATCTGACGACCAAAGGTCAGGGCGGCAACGTTAATTATCAGTGGAACAATGTGCCTGGGATTACATACACTAACTGCCTTGCACAGCTGATTCAAACAGCTCTTTTCATAATCCACAAACAAAGATCCTGTTTGCGACTGTTATCCGTCATTCTAGCTCCTGTGATCCTTATGGCTTGTAAGACTGTCCCATCTGCAGGATCGCAGTCCCACGGCTGGAGGGAAATCCAGCAAACTGTTTGCTAGCGTTCTTTGCTATAATCAGTACACACGGGGTTAGCCCATCCAACCCCACGATTCACAGGTACCATGCTGCTGTTCCTGGCTCCGTTGTCGTTGCCATGGCGCAGGCATGGAGTGACGGCATTGCGGAGATGGCTGCCATTTTGAGCGGATATGTAAGGTGACAAAGCAGGTGGGGCCAGACTTGGATTGTTGTGATGAGACTCTTTTATCGCATCACACTGACACAGAACTCACCCGCAGCAACGCATTAATCTGTCCTCCAAAGGACCGCTGGGGGTTTCCTCAGTGTTTGTGCTGGAGGCATGCCGGGACGAGCAAAGGAGGAAAGTTGTTTATGATGTGATTAATACCCTGCTTATGGAGCAAGGTGTTTTTATTCAAATTCCTAGCACACTGAGGAAACGAATAGAGCTTTAAAAAGGCAGCGTTCATTCGAGGCTAATCTATCTGTGAGACAGAGACCTCAGCCATTGCCGCCAGGGGAAAGTGACTCTGCCTCATTCCCGCCCCCGTACCTCTACTGCACACCAACCTGCAATCATTAAGCACATTTTAATAAGAGGAAACCCATTCTGGGCCGGACACTAAATAAAGAAACACAGATGAATGCTTCCCTTTATAAGAAGGTCAGGTGGCATCAGCCCAGAGCCTTCAAAGGGACTGGCTGGGTAGATCTAAATAGATCCCATGCAGATATGCACATTTACAAAACATATATTCATAATAATGACACTAGTTAGCAGGTCTCAAAAATATTTATAACCGGCTTTCTTCTCTCCAATTTGTCTTGCTTTAATTCCGAGCCACGCAACACTTTTTTTGTAGCTATTACGAGCAATCATCAACTTGCATATGGTTTGGATAATTCGTATCAATATTTATTAGCACCCTGTCACAAAGCGTAATTAACTAAATAATGATTTAGCGTCGGTTTTAGGCCGGCAAGCTGGGATCTGACTTTGTACCCCGCCAACACACGGCAAAACGGCACGTCGTAACGAATGGGGCTAAGGCGGCCGATCTCAGAGCTGTAGCCCGATTTAAGACCAAAAGGCATCGCATTTGAGTTCATTAATTCGACACGATTCAATTTACTTGCCGGTCGGAATGAAGGAAGGAAGCTTCAGTGGCTCCCGTTGACCTCGAAGCACGGCGGATATAAAAATACTGTGTTTGGGAAAAGGAGGGAGCAGAATAATGACTTCAACTTTAAACTCATTATCTCGAAATGCGCAATTAGAAGACGAAGCCGTAACTTAATTAATCTTGCTTTAAAGTGCGGGCCTTTGAGGATACGTGCATGAGTTTCATGAGACAAATCCCCTTCCTGTAAGATGACATTATCAGAACGTGAGCCCAAGGAACACCTCCTCAGTTCTGGTCCGTGCATTTTATCCCCAATTAAAGGAACTCCTCTCTGCCCTATTCAGTGAAACATCACGCTAACCTTTTTCCTAACTCTGTGTTAATTGAGGACAATTTCACTTCTCGCTACGGATTGTCTGAGACTTATGGGAGTTCACAGCCGCCCCCACTCCAACGCGGTGATTGACTGTCTTCCTCTCCCTTGTCACAACCGCCTCCTGTCTGCCTGCTGGGCCTCCGTATTGAGGGAGCACCAGAAGGTGTTATATCACCCAAAGGTCCTGGGGTATGGGAAACACCTCTCTCCACTGCACCGGAAACGGGGAGTTGGCAATCCTTTTCAAAAATTTTGAGACCTGGGAGCCTGGAATCCATCTGGAAAAGAAGTGCGGCTCATTTCAGGAAGCTTCCCTATACGCCGATTTGATACCTGCTCTAAGGATGCCGAGAAGCAGAGGAGCGCTTGGGCAGGGAGCCTCGGCACTCGGCGCCGCCCCCGCCTGGTGGGGCACAAGCGGCAGGAAGCGCGCCGCCGCCCAGGGAAAGCTCCGCTAACGAGGCCTCCTCTCCTCACTGGAGCAGCAGTGGGTAAACACGGATAAACTGGAATGAGGGAAGGAGGAGCCAGCTCTGCTTCCAGATCTCATTTCTAAGAAGGATTCCAGCTACTCGCAGCTACAGCCCGCTGCCTGCCTAGTCGCTACTGCCCGCACCCAATGAGCAATCATTCGGGGGGGGATGAAAGGGCCTAGAAAAGGGGTGCCCTCCCCCACATCTTCCTCACTGTCATTTGGGAACCAAGACCAGGGAATCAGGAGCAGCATCCTACACTGGCCGAACGTTATTACAAAGAGGAAACCCCAGGGGGCAGCGTTCACCCTCCCCAGCTGACAGAAAGGTTCATGAGGAGAATCTCCCGTGGTGTAAAGAAAGGGGGGTTTTCAGAAAGAAAGCTGCCCACCTGTATAGTCATGACAGCACACGTACAGCACTGATCATAATGTGACCACGCGGGGCACAGAGGACAGGAGGGGGACACTCGATAAGGGCGACATGTGGAGTTACAGCCCTCGGCGGCCTCGTCAGGTCAGGGGCACCAGTGCAGGGCCGACGGTCTGCGATAACGCAGTGCCGGCTGGGATCCATTTTTTATTTTAAGCGGAAAATCCAAGCATTGCAGCAGAGCAGGTGGCTCTATCCGGGAGAAAAGGAGAGGGGTTTCCTAGGACAACTGAAAGGCAAGGAGGGGGTCGTGCGCCTGTTTTCAGCATGTTTTTAGCACGTGTTTACGTATCTGTGCGTTTATGAAAACGAGGCCCTTAGTAGCTCATCAAGCAGATCCTTCCGGATCGTGCCAGGTGACGCGGGAGCGAAAGCGAAGGTAAACAGCCATATCACAGAAATGCGGCCCTACACTGTGACCAAGAGATGATTGTACATTCGTCCTCTCCAGAGCGAGCGAGACACAAGCGCTGCTCTGTATACCGCTCGTCAACAAACAGTCACATTATGCTGGTTTCTGTCTGACAAGGGTGTTCGTACAGTTCTGGTATCTCCCTCAATGTTTTCATTTACAATATTTTACTTGTAATCAGATCGGCATTGAACGCCAAACACATTATATCTCCAAGTGATTCTAAGTGTTTCCTGCGACATTAGCGAGAATCATTTATATTACCAAGAAATGTGTCTGGAATTTTCATCATCAGCGACTGCAATTTTATTTTAAAGACCAGCCACTGACATTCGTCAGGACTTATATTGATATTTGCAGTTTAAAGAGCTTTATTATGAGCCTTTCAGCACTGTTCCTGTAGAATACATAATCTTATTCAAGCTGCTATGTGTTAAAGGCCACCCATGACTATTCTCAGAAAAAAAAAAATCATTTAAAATGATGAGACCTGAGATGAATCTTTGCCTGGGAGAAGGATGGAATTTGGCCCTGATGGTTTTCTTGTGCAATAACCTCTGTGACCGGTCGCCATATTGAACTGAATGTTTCTGCTTTGACGTGCTGCACCCACCTGAAAATGTCACCCCTGCTTACCCCGTGATGGGTATTTCGACCCCGAAAGCACATTTGCCCCAGCCTATCCTTGATAAATGCCCATTAAGCCACATTAAGTAGGTCTGCCCCCTACCTAACCACATTCTCAAGCACACCCCTGGCCTCCCGTTCACTTCCATTGTCTTACTGGGACTGTGAGAGACATCATGGAGAGCTGTGTTCCAGATTACCCAGAATGCAACAGCCATGTCAGGCCACTAGCTCCCTGTGCATGAATCTGCTTGAAAATAGCGAGGCGTGTCAGCTTTGAGATCCACATGTAATAATCTGTTGTGTGCTAAAGTACTAACAGAAATATTGGGACCCTACAATCAGCGGGCAAACACAGTAATTGTGCTTTTGTCACGTAACGAAAAATTAAGGACTTGAGGGCAGGTGTCTTGGCAAAAGAACAGTGATTATAACAACAATGACTGGAAATAAACAAGATCCTGGGGAATCAGAAACAGGAGTGAAGCAAGGTGGGACACAGCAACACGAGCGTTTGGCATTAATGACTGGACTGGGGAACACAGGACTGGGAGGCACGTATATAAGGAACAAAAAAGGGATCTAAAGAGAGGCAGCTAGGATTGATTAACGTGACGGTAGAAACAAGAGGAAAGACAAACAAATAACAGATGGGGCTTATTAGGGTCACGCTAGGGAGGAGACTGTAGGGTCAGCACATTTCAGCTTTGTCAAGCATTTTAATGCCATTTTTTGAAGCAGTCATATGTCAAATGCTTCAAACATATCTCCTAGAATTGTCTTTCCTTTCAGTACAGCCGAAAATGAGGGCCTTGTATTAAACTAAACCTTAGGACAACATACGGAATGTGGAGTCCTGCCAGCTAGCTGGGGATCTCAGATGAAAGGCAGGATGACACTGCGGCAGAGGAGAGGAGAGGGCTGGGAATCGTGTGACATCTCCTGTCAGGCACGCGGGAGGCCGTTCTCCACGACACAAGGGAGTGACAGGAACAAGGACATGCAAGGCCACGGCAACGGTGCACCGTGTGGTATAGAAAACGATGGGATGGCGGCATGGCACTAATTACGCGCTACGCCAAATTACAATCGGGGGATTACAGGTCAAGGGATCCAGCTGGGCACCGGTGCCGTCTGTGGCATTCCGACAGGGCAGGGTAGGGCCTGGGATCCCTGCAAGCCACACTGAGCTGCTAATTCCTCCACAGACGCTCCAAACGAGGGGCTTTTCCTGCCACTCAGAGAGAGACGGGAATGACGGGAATATCTCCACGGAGAGCGTGACTTGGCTTGTGCCCGCGCTTTCGCTTCTTTAATAATTCACCACATGTCAAGGTGGATTTAACGCTGCTCTTCTAAAAAAGCCTTTTCCGCGGTACAGACCTGGCTCTCTTCTTCTGCTTCTTCTTCTCCTTTTTTCCCCAGATAAAATTCTATTCAGGTTGCTTTGAAAGACACAGATATGCCAGAGGAAAGAAAAAAAAAAAAAGAAGCACGGAAAAAGAGAGGAATGAGGAAGAAAGAGGAAGGAAATGCATTCAAGCAGGCAGCGAAAGAGCAGGGGTACCGACGTGGTGCGGCACAGCGCAGGTAGGGCGGTGCGGGACTGCGTGTTCTGCGTAACAGGGTCGCTGGGAGCGGCGTGTGAGCATCTGGTCCAGTGCGTCGCATTTTATGAACCCCTTTGATTTCAAGCTAGAGGCACTATTCAAATGGCAGTCGCTGCAACTGCGAGGTTCCTGTCTGCAGGACTTAGAGGCCTTGGGTGTGTGTGGGGTGGGGGGGGAATTTGTCTAAACTGCCGAGTCGCGGCTAACAGAAAGTGGTAGATCAGACATCCACGGCACAGCACATCCAGCGACAAAGAAGCCACGGGGGACAGCAGACAATTCGGCGTTGTCGCTTAAAAGGAGGCTTAAAACGACATTCCTCCTAAAATAGAAACAGCCGGAAACCCATTTTCCCTGAGATGGAATTGAAATGGAAAAAAGAAACCAAAAAACAATGAAATACATGAAAACATTCATCTCTGTGATTATTTTAGTGTAGCTTTAACATGAAAATGCGACTGCGGGAACATTATTTCTTACGGCGCGACATTGTGTAATGAGGAGATTCAAGGCAACATATTTTTTACTATTTTTTTTGTGTAATAATCTCTGTAAATCATTCGCGAACAGCCACACTGGTATTAAAAAGTCCCAGGTGGATGTGTAGACGGCCCCGGAAACATTTCCCTCCCCCGGCTCTCTTCTTGGACATCCCTGGATGCTCCAATGGCGAATCCTAATTCGCTCACCGGGGAGCTCGGTCAAGGCGCGGCTGTGGCCGCCCCTCCAAGGCTGCTGAAGTCCGCAGCTTAATTTGAGAAAAAATCTCGGTGCTGCTGCACCGTGGCCTGCGGCCCGACATGGCGGTGTCATTAAGACGTTAGGGCCATAGGAGCTGGCACCCAAGGTACAGAATGTGGGGACACGTTCTCCGGACTGCGCTTGTGCTTCCCGGACAGGCTCTGTCTTAGTGTAATCCCTCTATCCCTCTATGAAATTGAGTAATTTTGGGAAGGCGGGCGGAGAGATCTATCAGGGCGCAATGAGAATACAAATGAGCGTGTCCTTTGGGATCCTATGCAGCTGAGACTGGGCGTGGTGAATCCCGGGAGCGCCTCCCACCACCAGCAGGTGACCAGGCAGCTGGCTTGGAAAGGCGCTGCGGTGTTTACCGGAGAGATCACAGCGAGAGCCACGGCGGGCTCCAAAGCAAACGAAGCTGTATGATGTGCGAGCTCCTCGCAGACGGCTTCCAGAGTTCTGTGATCACGCCGTTCCTTTTAACGTTGTCCAGTGTGGCCTCCACATTCCCGAGCTAGGAACAGATGTGGGGGGGCGTGACATGCCAGGATGTACACATTACTGAAAAGGGTCATGTGACACCGCTCCTGCCTCTCCCCGCCCACCAAGGGATCCTTAATTCCTCGACAGGCATGGTTGGTACTCAATGTGTCGACAGTGTTGAGGTGAGACTCTCCTCGAATCCACCAGTGCAAACGAGCACGGCGGAGCGGGAAGGGGAGGAGGAAGTGCATGGGTGGAGTTTGGTGGGGGGGGGGGGGGGGGGGGGGTGGGGTGGGGAAGGCCCGGCCACAGGCCGGTGGCAAAAATTTAATTA
>JAODJX010000097.1:19201724-19212330 GCA_026776945.1 Isichthys henryi | reverse complement strand
ACCCCCATCCCCCTATATCATCTAAGCGCCCCTGGCAAATGCCTGATCGTTGCGTCTCCCCATTGCAACAACACACTATCACCACAGCAGCTCGACGGTCTGACACCCAGGGTTCCGGCGCCGTCCCGAGGTGAAGATCTGGCCTTTAACGCATTTAGGAGAGCTGTTAGAGGCTGTCAGAATCAGGAGCACAGTCACAGAAAGGTGTGGAATTACCTTGATGGAGACAGACGGAAGAAGCATGGTTTGAAGGGGTTGAGCAGTACTGCCCAATCCGATCCTCGGGGACCCACAGACAGTCCACGTTTTTGCTCCCTCTCTGCTTTTGAGGGAAATATTATACTGACTGACCTATATGAACCACTAGACTAATATGTTTTAAACCAGGGGTCTCCATCTCTGGTCCTGGAGAGCTGCTATCCAGCAAGTTTTCTATTCTCTCTGGCTTCTGATGAGCCACACCTGTTCCTGGTATTTACCTGAGAACTGGTGCAGCTTATCAGATGCCAGGTAGGATGGAAAACCTACTGGATATTAGCTCTCCAGGACCGGAGTTGGATTAGGGTTAGGGTCAAACTGTTTAAAGAAAGTACCCACACCAAGTAATTTAATGGTTTATTAGCCAGTGTCCATCCATCCATCCCTCCATCCATTTAGTCATTTAATTGCCTATCTTGGTCAGGGTCTTGAAGTGGTGACCTGGAGCCTATTCTAGGCCACACACCTTGGAAGGGATGTCCATCCGTCAAGACATATACACAAAATAAAGTGGAATACAGAAAGATACGTAAACAATATACACTTATGACTTGTGGTCAATGTATGTAAATGTAGGTATTAGATATATTACTATGATAATGCATTTGATTTTTTTTAGCACCATGATACTTTGACCACAATCCTCACATACTGGTTCTGATGTCTTTTTTTCTGGGGATTAGGGCTGAACAATTAATTATAAAAAAAAAACACAATCTCGATTCACACCTCAATGCGATTGCATTTATAAATTACAACAGTTCTTCTGATTTTATTACATCTGCTTGATCAAAAGAAGCGATCCTGTCTTTCCCCAAAGAGTCTCAAGCGTGCCATAATATTGGATTCTCTTTAAAGTGTGCTTTTCCACTGCACCAGGTACCCAGGTACTTTCTTGAAGTACCAAAAGTACAGTACTTCAAGGTGTTGGTTTTCCACTGGTGAACAAACTGATATGGCACTGAATGACATCACAGTACGAAGCAGGGTACTTTGTACTAAATTCTAAAAATGGCTGTTGTTTATTATAGGGCTGGACGATGTGTGATATTAATACCAACATCGCGCGTTATGCACATACAATTCTTACATCACTAGTCAGATTAAGATCAGGCTTTTTCTTACTTTTAATTTTGTACGGACATTATAGCGCAGGGAGTTTAGGTTTCGTTAACAGTTTTCCTGTGTCATAGGAAAAATAGCTTATTAAGTTTTGCAATTTCAATTATTATTTCTGTTCAAGATTGTGTAGCATATGTTTAAAAATCAGTTTAAAGTTTACCTCTGCTGCTTTTGTATGCTGCATGTGTTCTCCGAAATAATCATAATCATTTTCATCCTTGCTGTTTAAATCACTCCTAGATGAGTTTGTGAGAAATTTATATTAAAATCCTTTTTTTATTTTATAAGTACCATAATATTTATTACAAGAAAATCACATTGAAATACAGTGGTGCCTGCGGTTCACGAACACAATCCGTTCCCGGAAAGTGGTCGTGAACCAGTTTGTATGCGAACCATTTTTTCCCGTAAGAAAGCATTGAAATTCAATTAATCCGTTCACAAGCCTACCAAATAATAATTTTTGTAAATTTATTTTCTGGTTTTTATAGTAAAAACTTAAAAAAAAAAAAAAAAAAAAACACAA
Organism: Isichthys henryi; assembly: GCA_026776945.1. Lineage (NCBI taxonomy): Eukaryota > Metazoa > Chordata > Actinopteri > Osteoglossiformes > Mormyridae > Isichthys > Isichthys henryi. Next base: position 19,210,424 of record JAODJX010000097.1, on the reverse strand, counting down.
TATAGTGTGGTGATGGGCGGACCTAGGCATCGCCGGAGCAAAGAGAGACGTGGAGATTTGCTTGCTAGCGAAATCACGCTCTTTATTAACAGTTCTTAAAGCCCTTGTATTGTTGTTGTTAAAGTTAATGGTTGCATTTCCCTATTGTCCCGCGTGTATTTCTCCGTGTCCTGTGTGTACCCGGTCCGATCCTCACGTGTATTTAGCATGCGTAAATCTTCCACCGTGTGTGCATCTTGCAGTTCGGCATCTTACAACCTTGTGTTTCCTGTCTGTGTATTTCGGTTTCGGTGCTCGTTGGGTGCCTGTTGTGGTCCTTCTATTTACAATTGCACGTGAGGCATGCTGGGACATGTGCTCCGCCGATGCTACACTAATATAAAAAAGGAATCTGGTCGTCAACCGAGTTTTGTTACGTGAACCAATGCATTTTTTTCCCGAAATTTTTGGTCACGAACCAAATTGTTCATAGACCACAGCGTTCGTGAACCGCAGACACTAGCGTACTTATAAATTTTACAATATGGTACTTCCCTAGTATATTATACAAAATACGTTATTTCTTTTTACGCTGTCCTAAACTTTGGTTCTTCCGACCAGATCGCAGTTAAAGCTTGGGTCACTTCATTTGTCCATGTATCCATCATAATTTTTTTTATTAGTATTATTTTTTTTTAGCTTGCTTATCTTTATTTTCTATTATAAGTCCACTATTGTTTTCAAGATGCCAGCTGTATTGCATATAACCATTTGATAAAGAAAACATTTCAAATCCCAACCCTAAGTACTTAAGCACCAAAAAAGTACTCCACTAGCACTTTTAGTACTGGAACTTTTGGTATGGCTGTTTTGGTTACCCTAACGGAATGACTAATTGAGCGTTTTCTTTCTGTTGATATGCTGATCCTGGATCAATTATATGTTTGACACAGTCAAGTTTCGCTGCGTTTCCTTTTGCAGTTTAATGAGTGAAATAAACGTTTAAATCTGAGAAAAATTAATTGTTACAGAGAACTGTGATCTCAATTCTAAGCAAATAATAATCATCATTCACATTTTTTCCAGAATTGTGCAGTCCTTCTGGGGATGTATTTTCAGTGCTTGCTTTTTTCTGAAACAAAACAGAACCCATCTCAGTCAAAATGTTCCACTTGATCCATACAACATTGTTCCAAGGCTCTCAAGGATCATATCGATGTTTGTTGTCAAACAGGAGACAAGCATTCGTGTTCATCTCAATGAACGACGGTTTGCAGCTGGCCATGTGTCTCATTTTATACCCACTGTCTTTCTGATGGTGGAATCACAAACCTCATGTCTTAAACTTAGAATTTAGTAGGAGGGCTACTTTAGGGAAGGATCACTACTGTCCAAAAAATTCACCTTTTAGACATAGAAGTTCTAACTTTTGTGCTACAGCCTTATAATTACTTATATAACCCATCAAAGCTGCTAGGCATCAACAGATGCTTTGCAGAGGTCTTTAGTTATTAATAGAACCTGTGCTCTGACAAAGTTACACTGAATGTATTGAAAAAATTCATGTTCATACTGGGCAGGGCTGGCTGTTTTCTAAGCACCTGATCTTTATTTGGAAAAAAACCCCAATCTTCACCAAAGTATTCAACACTTCTTATACCGCTTTGATTTATTTTATAGTTTGGAGTAATACACTTTTTCATTTCCGAAGACACCAAATGAATTTTTTTCTCTCCGGCTTCCTCTACCTATTTGTACGACCCAAAGAAAACCCAACCAGATCCAATGTGAAAATGTGCAAATATACGGACAAGCAACCCTGTCCGCTGCAAGAAAGGGGAATGTACACAGAATTTTCAAAAGCATGTTTAAAAGCAAGACGTGTGACCTTGGTGATGGATCCTTCACTGGTTCCTCCAAACTTTCACATCCATGGGTCCAGAGGACAGCAAAGGAATTCATTTGGAATTTGCAGTACACAGATTCAACTGATTACTATGATTTTTTCTGCACCAGCTTCCTCGCTCTACTGCATGTGTATTCACCTCGATAAAATGTGAACACATTTGTACCTCTAGCACATCTAGGCCCTACTGTTAAGACTTGCATCTTAGCTGCTACGAAAACTGGTAATGACACTCTGAAACAGTGTGTGAGAGATCCAGAAAGTGACATTTAAATAAAATAAGTGCATTATGCAATATTAACGGTGACCAGTCGTACTTAGTTGCACATACAGATGTGGTGTAAAAAGTACTAAATTTTCATACTTAAGTAAAGGTAAGTTTCGATGTGGCCGGTAGGGGAATGTACTCTTCTTGTTTGCTGAATAACAACACTCATCACAGAATGTATGCTGATCTCAGCATCCGTATCTCAGTAAGAGTCCAAAGACTGATACCCATCATGGGCGTTCTGTCTAAAAACAAGATAAATTACTCAGAAATAGAAAAAAAAAAACTACCCCTGCCAAATATGGAATTCACCAGTCACCAGTCTTCATCAGTGGATTTTAGCAGGTACGCTATGCCTGCACACAATTCACAGCAGTAAATACATAGCTGTCGGCCTGCTTAACAAAATGAGCCCACACACTATCTATTTGGTCCACCCCGAATGGCAATGTTTTCCAGCCAACTACCTCGTAACGCGACGACTACCAGCCCTCCCATTTGACAGACCTCTCGGCCACCTAATACCCTGCAGCTCCCTGAAACAGGAAGAAAGGAACAGGCTGAAAAATAAATGAGTTCAGTGACATATCACAAGCCCCGCCTTCTTTTAAAGCTATGCTGTGCGACAGCTTCATGGTCCGGTCATGGTGGCAGAGATAGTGATCACTCAGCAGGGTAGGGGGGTGACTTCATCATAGGAAACAAAGCCAAGAATAGGATTAAGCATAAAAACTACAATTAAACACAGATAAGACACTTTTTTTGATTTGCTGGAGTTGGAGGTGGCGGGAATAGCTGGTGACCCGTCGCCGTCACCAAACCAATCTAGACGAGATTTATATCGATTCTTTACAAGGGTCTCGGCTTTCAAAATAATGTGATTGACCGAGGACAGAAGTGTACAAAATGCTTATAATGCCAAAGCAAACCCACATTAGTATGCCTGTGACTGCAAGTCTGTTTACAATTTGGCATTTGTTTATCCATGAAAGTAAAACTTTTAGAAATCAGTTTGTGTTTGGTTAGCATATTTTGGTATAATTGTGCAGGGGCATTGTGCAAACCAAATTTGTCAGTAGACACCATTTCAAAATCATTCACAAGACATAAAAGATTTATATATGCAGATATCAATGTTCTTGAAACTTCATGTAACTATTATGCACTCAAACAAGTCCAGCAAATGACAACTGTTACTTATCTCCTAGCAGCTAAACGACAGAAAGCATCTCTACCACTTTTGAGATTTATTGAGTCACACATGCACAAAAAACAACTGGCTCATAAATTAATCAGCAAAAACACCCCTTGTAAGTACAAATATTTATGGTTGGCACACATATTGTGCGGTGATCTAGAAATGAAGTAAGCAGTGGTTGTGTTACATTTAGCTAGATGACTAGCTAGTTAATGTCAGCCAGAAAATTGTGCGTGTTCAAAATACGTGACAGGGAGTTAGAAAAGGCTGTGTTCTGAAGGGTAGTGTGAGTTTTACAGACAAAATTATAAACTGAGTTGGTCTGCCATGCTAACTAATGTTAGTTAAAAAAACATTAACATAAATTCATAACTCAGATTTCCAATATGTCTGTGTTAGCATAACGTGCAGAATATATTTTAACAGTTTAGGCTAGTGGGACATCTATGCAGAAACAATTCAGTCACCTTCTTACGCTTGCAGTAGAATATTTACTTAGCACACAATTATAAACAGCTAGTTAACCTTGTTTACTGCTGCTGAGAAGTGAGTCATGAATGTCATGATATGATACCTCGTTGACGGGTAGAGTTATCGGTAGAAAACGGGAATGATGAGGGAAGGGGAGGGGATTAAGTGGTGCGATCTGAAGGAGGAAACTCGCTCACTGGTCAGATTACCTTGACTGCAAGTTTAATGACACTTTATTCACAGTCAATGTAGGCAGGTTTTTGGTTGACTAGATAATTAACTTACGTTATATTATTACAAAATATTGGGTTGGCACGTTCCTACGTAAATTGACTGGTGCTATGCCACTGGTTTGTGCAAGTTGTTTGGGTGTCTTAAGTGTTGTATTTTGTGAAGGTCTGGTCTGGTTTTTAAATAGAGGCGCAGGCTAAACAGCTACAATTATTCAAGACAGGTTTGAATATAGAATTGTTAGTTACAGTTCAGCACAATAAGGAAAACTGAGTCACAAGTGGATAAGCGGATATATTCTTTTCAGGTAGCTTAGTCATAGTTGAAGGCCACCGCAGAGTATATTATGAAGCAAACATTTGAAAAATCAGAACAAACAAAAGAGCTACCAAGTGTACAAAACAAACCCTAACCACACATGGTAAACCATAACACTGGTAACACCACATTTTTTTCAAAATGTTTATATCATTGTCCTCACAATACCTCTTTTAACTTTTGAAAGAATGAAAAGCGGCATAAAACATAGACAAATGTAATGTCGGGATAGCACTGCTAGATCTAGCATAACTGTGTCTCATCACAACTGGTGCATCAATCATTAGAATCTAATAAGCAAGGTGTGCAGTCCTGTCTTCTGTTTACAGCTACTTTAACCCTACTTTAACCCTACTTTAACTCCTCCACTCCGGGGAGCTGCACGCTTTTCGAAAATTTTATTTTTTTTCAGTTGGGTGCGGAACGATTGTTATGCATAACGTGTCGGAGGAAAAAGTCGTTATTTGGTTCAGAAAAATAGCGAAATGAAAGCAGAAGTTACAACAACTTGAAATACTCAAGTAAAGTACAAATCTTGAGAAAACATACTTAAATACAATCGCCAAGTATTTCTTTGACATACGGCATCTGCGATTCTGTGCGTGCTTTTGTGTCAGTGATTCTGGGTCTTCCTCATTTGCATTCTGTCTAAATGAGCACATGCGCGGCAGCTGTTGGGGGTCCCTCGTTTCCTCCGGACCACCCTTGTCGCCAGCACATCGCGAGAGGTGGCCGCCTGCCTACCCGCATACCACTCTGACAGGGCCATGCCACGTCGTCCGCTCTCCATGGCATCCGGCATGCTTTATCAGTCTGATTGACACATCAGCCCCTGACAGGCTGTCCTGGGTGCGCGCGCCAAACGCACCTAAATCCGCTATCGGTGACACCCAGATGTGCTGCTACAGCTGTTCCCCAATTAACTCTGCTGTGTTTCCTACCTGTTCCTAGATTGGTTGCTAATAAGAGACAGTGTTAGCCCTCCACGGGTCTAAATATTTAATTACAGCAGCAGGTGTTACAGTATTTCACACTTTGCTGAGCGCATGCTTCAGAAGGTGGGATGGAGAGGGGGCTGGGTCACTATGAAACAGAGAGGCACATGAGGAGGGGGGCAGAGTGGATAGTTGAAGATGCTCAGTGGGCAGATGAGAGACTGGACAAATGAGGGAGTGGGGAGTCTGGATATCCATAGCAGGCCAAAGAATTACGTTCCATCAGAGAGAACAGGCCCACCCACTGTCTGATCTAGCCGTTTCAGCACCAAAAGACCCCTTATCACACCTTCGGATGTCACAAGGATTTAATCATAATTTAAAAGCAGATGAACTTGAACAGTTTTATGTCCGAGCACTGAAAACCTCCTTAGCTCCGCCTTTGAATTTTGACATCCACGTCTATTATTGGGAAAGAAACACTATTTTGAAAAACAGCACTTGGCAAATAGTGACAAAATCCATGAATTGCATGTGTGCAGGCTGTGAGCGAACCAGCACAGGAGCCCCAAACCATTTCCATACACTAAAAAACATGGAGCAGAATGATGATTTAATTATGGGAATCGGGTTAGAGAGAGAAGGCGCCCTATGAAAACGGGGCAGGGTGAGATATAAAGAATCAAAAACAATTCCCAGCACATCAGCGCAGGATATTGCATTCAATTTAATTCCGTTTATCTATATTATATATAAATGGAGTTTTCCTTTGGCTGGCGGGGTCTGTTTCATGGGGGGAGCTGTAATAGGGTGGGGCTGTATTCCTGTAGAAGGGTAATCCAGCAGCCCCCCTATGGCAGCCACCTGCTCCTGCCCACCCTTCAACCCGCACCGCCCACAGGGTGGCACCCCCGAGCAAAGTGCCACCCACCTTTCCTTCTGTCTGCTGGAGAGGGCCGGGAACCCAAAGCCACAACAACTTACACCCCATCCCTTCAACCCACACTCCCCTAAAGGCCTCTTCTAGCCGCGCTAGTGATCCAGGCCCGCCGCCTATTCTTCTTCCTAACGGCCCTGCCATTCCGCCCCGTTTGTGGTGTTAATTACATATTTCAGCAGCTAAGGGACAGGACGGCAGTAATACCCACCTTCATGTCGGCCTGCCTCAGACATGGTTATTAACGGGCGTACGGGGGAACCACCAGTGCCGCCTCCGTGGAAACCGTGTAGGTCAGTAGCCGTGGGGAAGCACGTCGCGGCCCGCCAGCGTGTGCCTGCCGAGGGAGCGTTTCATCCTGCCGCCTCGGGGGTGGGGGCGGGAAGATGGAGCGCCCTGTGACACGCGGTGACACTCTGCCTGTATGTGAATTAAGACCCCCCCCCCCGGCGGGCCGGCAGGTGGTTTCTTAAAGGTCAAGACCATCATCTGCACCAAAATGTCCACTTAGATGTGACACCTCCACATTTATTCCAGCAAGACTCAGAGGAGGTGCCTTGCAAGTGCTCAAAGTACCGAAATGCTACACTTTAAATTTACTACAATTATGATGGATGCTTATTCATTCTTTTTGTAGATCCCCAATACATCTGCTGGTGTCTGTTTGCTTTTGGTACAATTACATTTGAGTCATCTGCCCATTAAAGCCATCGCTCCCATCATTTCCAGGCTCATACGCCCCTGAGTTCCATACATTAGCGCTCACAGGTGATACCTTCCCCTAAATTAGCCTTATATATTACCAGAAATGCTAGGCAGCCATCAGCCTGCATACCAGCAAATTCCCTCGGAAAAGTTTAAAACTGACCCAATCGACCAGGGAACCGATTTGTAATCACCCACACTTGCAAACACTTGGGATGACGTTTGGGTTCGAGGAAAGCACTGCACACACAAAAGAGTAATTTGTAAGTATAAAGAATGATACACAGAGCACCTTAACATGAAACTATAGGTAATACTATTACTAAAAGTTTATTTGTAGTGCTATATATAGGATTATTATAGGCATTTTGGCTATGTATTTCTCATTAGAGAAATGTAGCTATATGTGAATTTTACTGAAACATTGCTGGTCTTATATTTAATATTGCATTGATGCTCCATGTTGGCCTCAGAGACAGGGGATCTGGCAGCCATTGGGAGCAGCTTTAGATTACGGTACATTTGTATCCGCTTTAATTTATTCCAAGGGGAATGTCATTTCAAACATAATTTGCACAAGGCCCGATCAGACCCCGCAGTGCTCTCTTCCGAGGTAAGAATTTTCCTAAGTACAAGGTATTCAGCATGTTTTACTCCTACGCTGCGTGTTTTACTGCGGTGCTATACCTGACAAGTTAAAATAGAAAGATGTAAGGTTGGGCTTAAGATAAGGCTATAAATTAATGCCGATATAATATTTAATTCAGACTGAGCAGTACAAAAGTGACCAATTATAATCCTCGACACACAAGGTATTTTCAGTGCTGTAATTTGTAAAACAGTACCTAGTGACTTCAGCGACGAGCTCCATCCACGACAGCTCATCCTGCTACCGCCACGCCACCTGCCACCTGTCCATGCAAATCACGCATTTTCCTGCAATTAATTTGCGCGTGTGGGCAACGAGTTATATTTTTCTAGAGTTGCTGTGGCTTAATTAGTCGACGCGTATGTCTTTGGCTTCCCGTTCTACGTTTCCGAGATGCTTCGGGATACTTTATCGGGAGAGGCGGAAGGCCCGAGGCGCTTGCGTTCTCGCCGTGTCTGGTGAAACGCAGGCAGCCGGCGCGTGGCGGAGAACAGCTGGATGCGACGTGACTATGTCAGTCGCATGACAGACGTGCGGAGTCAGGGAAGTGGCAGGGAAGTGGTGACGGCTGTAAAGGGAGCTGCAGGCTAAAGATCAGAGTCCATCAGAGGACAACAAGCCGAGAGAGAGAGCGGACGAAACACACTCACCCTCTCATCAGATCATTTAGCTACGCGGCATGTGATCACTTGACGGCAAATATGTATGCGCCATACAACTTTCCTTCTGCACCTATGCTCCCCCTCCTCCACAGAGCAAATGCTTGTGACAGACAGTCGAAATTCAACTGCTGACCATTCTAATGGCGAGAAAATCGATCCCAACTTCTCGGGGTAGATTGCTTTCTGATCTAGGCTAAGGCACGTGTTACGTGAGGTTCAGCTACCAAGTGACTAATTCGTCTGTCAATAATGTGCAGCGAGAGTGCGGCGCGTACAGTGAACACTGACATCCCCATCGCCCGCAAGGCACAGGGAAGACGTCTTCGCCCGGACGGGATTTTTCAGGTTTCATTTATCTGATATAAAGAACCTCAGCTGTCTTTTTGGTGAATTTCTAGGAATATTGTCTTCTGATTATAGGCCGTGCAACCAGGCATGGGG
>JAODJX010000097.1:19159179-19176009 GCA_026776945.1 Isichthys henryi | reverse complement strand
TACCGTCCCCTTGACGCTTTGTCTACAAAAACCTGGGGGGGGGGGGGGGGGGGGGGGGGGGGCCTACTCCTGGAAACGTGGGGAAGAAAGTTGCATGGGTGGGGGGGGCATTCCCATTCTCTGACACAAAAGTCGGCAGCAATGTTTTGTACGTCGGGAAAATAGAGATAGTCAGGATGGAGAGGAAAGGGAAGCCAGCAGACGGAACAGAGAGTGGCGTGTAAATCACACAGATGAATAATACATTTTTGTCTCGCCTAACATTTTTTTTTTTTTGTCACCTAAGCTTCAGATAACTCTCAGAGGTTTCCTCCTTCAGGTGAATGTCTTAAATAAACAAAAGATTTCCCATCCAACATGAAATTCCATTAACTGAGAAAATAACAGAGCTGGGCCGGTCTCCAGGCTCTCCCCATTTGAAATTGTAATCTCCTCTTGTGCACCCTCCCACACCTGGGGACGCTTCCGCTTAAAAAGTTTTTAATTTTGAATTTCATCCCACACCTTACGCTAATACTGGGCGAGTAGACTTTCAATTAAATGTATTACTATATGTTACTAATAAGGAGCATAATGTACAAAGGAGGATCCACAAGGCATATTATTTGTAATCACCACTATACTGTACATTGCAGTAATACCTAAGGTACTACTTCTGTGGTTATTATATACATAATGATTTGACCTCACGCATCTGACCGTCCATATCCACTATTACCATTTAACTGCCTGAATGAAATTTTTATAGTTTCCAGACTGTAGTGACTAACTCTAATACTCTGCGATACAAAAACCCTCATAAACATTCCTCTACTAACTTATGTGTAAAATGTCTGAAAGCGGCTCTAGTTCCCCATGGGAATATCAGCTACTGTAAGTAAATAAATTTTGTTTTCAATATGTCGGTGATCTCACTGCAAGTCGCATTACTCATAAATAAACAACTAGCACGGTGATAAGGAATTAGCTTTTAACAGACTACCCAAGGGAGAGCTTCTGAGGGGAAAGCTATTTCTGAGTCACACGCCACTTACATAGCAGCCGTGGCGGTACCTGAAATGAAGACACTTGCTTTTGTTGTAGCTAAACGGCATGACGTGTTAAGCGAAACATTCCCGCATATCGTTTTGGAGAACAGATACGATACGTGCAGCAAATTTTAGATGGTGCTACGTCATTCCATCCCATCCTTCTCTAAACTGACGAACCGCGCTGCCTCATGAGGACGTGGGAGTCATCGCTCAGAAAAGGAGTCCAAACCCAGAGACCGGTGGGACACACCTACTGGTGTTTTTAGAATTCCAATGTTACGGCTCTTTGTTTGCAATCTGTACATACACATGTTTCATTTTTATCTCCTATTTGGAGACGGAGAATTGGCACACATGCCTCATTATATTTTGCAGCTCCACTGTGGCAGAAGCTGGCCACAAACGGGTGAGGTAATTGTGAGGTTGGACTTCCCGCTCTGGCACTGTCTTCTCGTTATCTTGGCTGACCCTCCCAGACTCCATCTTTATCCAATTATCCACCGACCCTCTTGGAGAGCTGAAGTGTAAATATTCTGATGGAGGAGGAGGCAGAGGTTGAGGGATGGTGGCGGGGTGGGGGTGGTGCCCCAGCTCGGCGGCGACCTGCGCCCCCCCCGTCGCTGATCAATCGTGAGGCAGGGCGCAGCCGGCCAAGGATGCACCTTGACAGGGCTGCCGTCTCGGGAAGCAGCCTGGTGGCTCGGCGCAATTATAGCAGTATAACTCGCAATGACAAACAGCTGCCTGGAATGCTAAGCATGAGCTAGCAGGGGCAGGCGCATTATATGCGCCCCCCACAGTGCAGAGGGCAGCTCCACGCTGACTGCCACAGTCCCTTTATGCCCAAAAGGCGCCTTTTCCAGCACTGTCTCTTGCATCCAGAGTGGACGGCAACTGATCAATATTTTCCCTTGGCAAACACCTGCTCTGAGAATACATAGTGCTCTCTATAATACGGGAAAATATGAGCAGGAATTTTTTTTTTAATGTTTATAATCTCCGCAGAGAAGATACAAGACGTCAAATATCATTTTAAGGGCTCTGCACAAATATAGTTGGGATTACAGGGGGAAAAAATGCTGATGCAATGGAAAAAATAAAGTTTCAGTACGTGAACTTGTGATACTCGGGTAAAAATATGGTCCTCGGCCACAGAAGGCTAACACCTCTGCTAGCCTTTAGCCCAGGCCTGTGATTTATACATGTGCATCTGGCTTGAAAAGCGCTGGCAATAAAGAAAGGTGTCAATCCACACTGCGTACAGTCAGTTGATCCATACAATAGGATAAACTATAGAAACCTTTATTGTCCATTTCGACGGATTTGTCCAAACCGCAGGGTGCACAGCAACACATGTTGCAATAACAGTTTGCGGGTGAGAGGGCTGGAAATAATGAATCTAAGACCGATGTTTTAATGGTGACTTGGAACCACTGCATCAAAGAGTCTCCAGCATGCTTTAGTCTGGAGGAAATGTTTATCCATCATTCCGCTGCTATCATGCCCACAGCATCCGTCAACACACACCAACAATAAATTGTCTTTAAAACTTAACTGTCTTTTCTGTGCTTTAAGCTCTCAGGAGCGCGTTACCCTGGAAAGGTGTGGTTTCCATGGCAACCTCACCTGAGGTGACGCAATGAGAAAAAAAAAAGCAGCACTTTGCATTTTTGCTTGCGAATTTTGTATATTACTCAACTTCGGGAGTAGGCGATCTTATCCAGAACAGCTCTGGACTGGGATACACATTTGAAGTCGTACCGCACAGATCTGAGAGGGAAGCATGTCAATGAACAATGAAAGTTCATAGCTACTTGATTTTCCAGCTCAAAAGATTTGTGAAATATGTTCCCACATAACATGGCTGTATTACGAAAAAGCTTTCCAGCCTGCCAAGATTTCATACCAGTCATTTCCACACCAGAAGTTAAAACACCAGATGTGTTTGTATGACTGTTTTATATTTCTTGCTGCAGTCACTATATTCTTATTGGTATTCACCTATTTATGGATGTTTCATTCTACACTTTTCACATGTGTGGCAATACTCCCAAAATAAACAGGCAGCACTGGAATAATACATTTTAGGGATATTATGTGTAGCTATCTATACCACGCGTATCCATGGAGACCATTATGCTGTCAACTGCAACGAAAACCCAAGCAGGAATATTTTTGAACCAAAGACACTGCAGTCATGTATATGTTAATAGACAGAGGCAAAAGAGGACAGTTTAACGCCATTTTTTTTTCCCAGACAGATTTAACAAAAGGACGGTATCACAAAGCAATCTGCATGCAAAGTGTTGGGCACATCACTCCTGCTGAATGTGAAATTGCACTATTATTTTTTGTGCGGTGCTTTTCGGGGCTTACAGGCAGACTACGCAAGAGCACACTGTCAGGCTCGGAGACTGTGAAGGGGCATACAGTACGCCGACAAGGCACTATCGCTGACACAAAATCCGGCGACAGCGGCAAGAACAAAAAAAAAAAAAAAGCAGTTAATTATAATGTAGAGTAAGAAGCTATTGTTTATTGGGAGGCTAAGGGGGGGAAGTGATGGTATTGACACACAGTGCCACAGATAAGCCACTGTAGATCCCTATCGATCTCACCCCCCGCAGCACATACTGAGGCGATAACGCCTGGACGTCTTTACCCGTCATTACCCTGCCCAGCGGCAAGTAGGTGAGGGCGGTTGTGTGTTTGGGGGGTAGGAGCCAATGGGACGTGATTCCCATCACACTTGCAGGCTGAGGCCCAGTCTAACTGCATCACCTGTTCAGCAAGCGTCGCCACTTTGTCACCACCAAGTTCGGCCTCTTCACCGCTCCTCCTCCACTCTCCAAACCCTGCATCAATCGCCCAGCTCCGATGCCCCCCCCCAAGACATCTTTCACCCCACCACCATGTATTCCATTGGTTTGACCCAGCCATCAAAATCACTTCCACCTAACATACTGCCCTCTGCCCACGAGAAAGCAAACACAGAATGACTCCCCTCCTCCAAATAATCGTAAGTGGTCACTTTGTTATTCTGCATTTATTTTTCCTCTATCTAGGCACATGAGTTTTTACTGGGTCTATTAATATTTATCTGCTTTGTAAGCACCTTCATTCAGGCTGACCTGCTGCGCTCACGTTTTGAACATCTTTTACATTCCGGAACCAGTGTACTCAGCACTCTCTCTCTCTCTTTCTCACTGTTGTCTGGGAGCAGTTCTGGTTAGAGTGAATTTGTCACAGTGATGCTGCACATACAAGATGCGTGCTAACGATTCGCGCCCTCCGAGCATACTGCGGCTCCACTTCCTGGTCACCTCAACCCGAGTCTCCGATTCTGAGCGCTCCCCTCGAACTGGAATGTGAGGTGTTCCGGAACCAAGCCCGGAAAGCGTGTCCGCTGACCCGAAAGCTCATTCTGGCAAATTAGCAGTGCAGGCCATACCAATCTCCCTCAATTATGCTACAATATTTGCGTTCTAACCGGTTCTAAATTGAATCAGGGGGCAATCATCAGTTTAAAGGGCCCCAAACCAGCCCATTCAATTCTAACACCGCCAAAGTTATACATTTCATAATGGCTGTCTCTCAATAATAAACAAGAGAAATGAATTAGATTCCGAGGCGAGAGTACATTTATGCAATTTCATTATGCCCCTCCTGTGCTGGCTGAATTTTTTCAGCGATATAAAAAATGAGCTCTCAGCAACATTCACGGTGAATAAATGAAATAGTTTAACACTATAACAAGCAGAATAAAGAGCCCAGAAGCAATGTCAAACCCTGACACTCACCTCTCCGCACCGAAGCATGGCTGCCTTATACCCGCGCGCACGCACTTGTCGGAATGAGCGCGCGCAGCCATTTCCCCGCGTCGCGCTCTGCAGGATTGCCCGGGCGCTCGTTTCATTACGCGGTCACCATTACACGGGCAGGAGATTCTGTCATTTCAGGTATCTCAGGAGCATCAGTGGAATTACAGCATAATGGAAGAGACTCTTACCGAGCGTAATGAAACTATAAGCACCATATGAGGTTTTACTGCCCCTATATTCAATATAGTCTCCCGGAAATCTCTCCTTGTGTTCTAGCGGAACTATTTTTCCATTGTTCAAAAAGGGGGAAAAAATTATCTTAAGTCGCTTCAATTGTTTTCAGGGTATAGTTCCAGTCACCGGGGTACTGCAATTACTTTTACATATATTTCGGCCGCCAACACCACAACCGCTTTCTACCTAGAGATTAACGACAACGGCGCTCTGTAAAAAACAAGAGAACTATGAACATTAAACGAAAATGAATTAATATGTAAACGTCTACTCTGTAGATTTGTCTTTAATAATTAAGAATAATTCAGAGCCAACTGAGAAATTAACATTGTTGATAAGGACATAAGTGTATTTGACTGTACAAGTGTGTGTTTTCCATGAATAATATATGGAAGCCTTCAGCTAATGTTTGAAAGTGGCTGCAAATGAGTGTCTCTTTGGGGCAGCATGATCTGCATGCACAGAGCTCCATGCAGGCTTTAACCCCCTTTATTATTTATATAATAATGTATTTAGCTCCTATACAGTAGATAGAGTTAATAAGTAGCTCTGTCTCACCTCGATGCGTTTTCTTGGCGCACGTTTTCATGGAAACTGCGCTCGCGGTTCTAATGGCCTTATAGTGCAGAGAAGGTGCCAAACTTTGACAGCAAATGAAATGCATTTTTTTTTCCAGCGTTGCTATTAAGTGCAATTCAAACAGCTAATTAAGGCTATTGAGGTATGGTTTAAAAAGGGTGTGTTTTCTGTGGATTTCATAAATTAAGGGAATGTCATTTTAATAGCCCGGTGGTTCTTTATATATTTATTTATTATTTTAAGATGTCTCGGCTGCTTAGTAAGTTTCTGTTAGCACAGGCTGCTGTAAAGGCAGGGGGAGTGACTTTTGAACAGCGGCTTGCGCTTTCGCTGTCCAGAGACAATCGTCTGTCTATAGAAGGCAATACAGGATTTTCTCCTTACATTACATCCCAGCCATCTGTTAGGTGTCTCCGGAACAGCACCATCTCTTTGTAAGAATCCCCTATTGCACACATTGCGTCTGCTGTTCTGAAGAGTAGTCCATGATTTTCACACTAGATGTGGCCATATATGAAAAACGTGGCGGCTTTTTTATAAACGTAAAAACGCTGTTAAAAAAAAAAAAAAACCCAGACATGCACAAGTATACATGCAGGGCTATCGCAAGCGCAGTCATTTTCATAGACTTTTCGTCCTTTTAATATAACGGAAAATGGATTTCACGGAAAACAATCCTCAAGTCTCGTTGGGTCATTAAGGATGAACTCCATTTTCATCCCGCATGTTTTCGGAGGGTTTTTCGCTTTGGGGAATGCGGCCGCTTCTCTGAGGAATGTGATTTCCTTTGAACCGCATAAAATGCTCCTGACTCATCAGCTGAAAGGAAACGTGACACTAAGCGAGGGGTAAAATTGCAAAGGCTTCAAACCTACAAAGACTTGCACTAAGGGGCTTTAAGAAATTGGTGCTTGGTTAACTGGACTACGCAATATATTAAGGACCTACTCGCATTACATCTATGAGCACCAGCACCAATATAGTAAGGTATGGGAGGCACAATTCCCACTCATATCTCTCCTGTGTTCAATATTATAGTAATCAAGCCACCCACACACAAAACATCAAGATGGCAGATAAATACAAACACGCTTAATGTTTACATAATCCTTTATAAAACGAGGGTTTAAATTCATAATGTCATTTGTAACAACCAGGTCCACTGCTGTGAAGGTGTTTTAAAATGCTTCGGTTGGACAAAAGAAGTGGCAACTCGAAACAACTCAAGCATTAACATTGAATTAGAGTGTTTAATTATAACATAGTGAGCGGCCAGGCCGCGTGTGCGATTCACGGCGGTGTGGCTGCCGGTAGAGCATATCTCATGAGCCCATCCTTGGCAGTCTAGACAACTGCACTCAACTCTCTCCCATCTACTGCTTCCTGGGGGTTCTGCGCTGGAACACCAGCCAGGAGAGCTCGTCGTCTGAACGCTCAGATTCGTCGCCCCTCTTTTCCGCCCCTTATCCCCCTTCTCCATCTCCAGCTTTGGATGCTTGCTGGCTTTTTTATTATTTTTCGAACAGCTTGCTCTTTGACTTTAACGTTTCCTCCCCTGCCTCCAGTCTCCTTCTGACAGGTGCGTCTGTTAAGATGGCAGACTGTCTTTTTCTCCTCGCTCATCTCCTAGATGTTTAAGGTTGAGCCTTTGGCAAAAGGCCCTGTCGCTAGTCTTGGCTGGGTGGAGCAAATGGTCGAGGTGGAAGAGTGACAATCTCGGCCCCATTCACCATCAGACCATCACCACTGGAAAAGTGACATCGTTATTGAGGTCACTTGGTAAGCCCAATAAGCAATGGCTAACCAGAACCGTGCTTCTGGACCAGCAAGATGCTGTGACTATCACTGCCTGGAAGACTTTAGAGTCACAACCACTGCCTCTTGTATTTGAAAATACAATATTGTCCGCATTTACATGTACTCCTTTTGCATAATATATATACAAAACTCATTATGACTATGAATACATATGACAAAATGGTGGGATTCTAAAGACAGAATAGATTATCTTGGCTCAAGAAGGCATATGCATTAATGTATATGTTTCATGACAGAGCATTTGGGGGCTGTAGATGACCTGTCTTTCCTGACTTCAGTCTTATACAAACCATAATCAACGTGCAACACATACTGAATGTCTGCCTGGTGTTGCCTGGGACAGGGCTCCAGCCGGCAGCAATCTGGATAAGCAAATGCGAAGATGGATGGATGGATGAAATATACGGGATGAGGAAACATCAGAAGCACAGTGGCACGGGCACATAGGAGACCGAAAGCCATATTTTACAAGTAGTGTAGTGTGTAAGTGTGTGGCAGTGCTGGTGGCAAATGTTGATTTCATGTAAATTCATGACATTATGCATTTATTCTCTCTAATGTGTAATCCCTTAAATTCGACAAACAAATACATAACTTTTTGTGATGAGTTATAAATTGGCATTATACAGTATATACTTAATGATTCTTTCAAAAGTAGTAAATACCTGATTATTCATAATAGATAGAAACAGAAAACAAGACTAAACGCTAAAGAACTCAAGTGTCTTTATTGACAAAAATCTATTGCTAAATAACTTCTGATTTCCTGAACATTTGTTTTGTTATTTAGATTAATTGCAAATTATTACGACTCTGATTGTGTATTAATCACTTCTATATTAAGGTCTCCAATTCACAACAGTCGAGTTGTGCATTTCTTTAAGCTTCTGTTAGAGATTTAAGCAAAGGTTATGTAGCTTAGTGACGCTAAGTTCCAAGTCAACACACTCACTCCCCGAACTCCTAGCTAAAAGTTGCCATAAAGAAATAAATTTAAAAAAATCTTCAGATATAAAACTGAGTATTGAAATATGTTAACCTTTGGCATAATAACTGCATAGCATGTGAAAGATGTATGCTGGATCATTTATTAGCGAAGGTATCCGGCTTGAATTTTACAGGTAACATTTCAACTTGCGCATAGTATGTGCAAATCAAGGTGTATGTACAAACTGCTGTTCATTTTCTTTCACGTTTGTGAATTAAGCACATTTATCCGTAAACCATCCATTTTCATAATCGTTTGCAGTCTTAACCCAGCAATACAATATAAGGCTGATAAATAGCACACATAGTCCAGATCCATTGTGTGCTGCAAGTTACAAAAGTAGCACACAATTCAGTGTGTATATTAGATGGACACCAAGTAAGTGATTATAGTCTTTACTTCTGTTTTACTTT
This sequence comes from Isichthys henryi, assembly GCA_026776945.1. NCBI lineage: Eukaryota > Metazoa > Chordata > Actinopteri > Osteoglossiformes > Mormyridae > Isichthys > Isichthys henryi. The sequence goes on along the minus strand of JAODJX010000097.1, from coordinate 19,167,125 downwards.
ACTGTACCGTATGTCCGCACTGACAGGAAGTGGTTGAAGAATTGCTGTAACCATCCATCTCTCTTAAAGGCATGTATTCAGAAAAATATATCCTGCTACAGTATACTACAGAGACGACAAGAAACGTCACGTTCAGAGGTGTTGACATTTTGTGGGATGTGTATATTTTGTTAAAGGCATAATAGGTAAGTCAGTGTGTTCTTAGGTCAGTTGACAAAGCATGTAATCTCATGTGTTGGAGGACGTGTTTTATAGATGTAGCTATAGAGCTGGCTATCTTGTTTGGTTTTGAATCGAACCGTTTCATTGCCATATGCTTGCTTCATGTTTACATACTTTATTATCCGTCTCTCAAAACGCTGAGCCAAAAAAAAAAGAGCTGAAATAGGTATCTAGCTACATTTTTTTCTGAAGGAAAATTCATCAGGAAAAACAAAATAAAATTATCAATTCCTTGCTAAATTATTTTGGGTAAGGTGGCAAGGATGAGCTATTCATTAATCTCCACTAGGCAGTGACTAATTGAGAAGGATTACAATAGCCGAGGGGTGAAAGGAACAGGGTGAAAACAAGGCTGCTTTGTATAGTGATATGGAGTAATATTCCAACAGATACAGGCTTATAAATGTGCTTCTTAACACTGATGGCACTTATAAATTTCACTTTATTGTAGATGTGTGGATAGAGTTTATTTGTCTCAGGTGGCCTGAATGCTTAATTTATAAGATGAAGCAGCGAAAGAGTTATCAATGAGCCTATTCGTATAAAAAATTCATGCGTTTATATGTATGCAACAGGTGCCTCTGGAAGCTAAACTCCTGCTGTTGCAGGCTCCCTCTAAGCTGTTTCTCTGGCAGGCAGTGAGACCCTCTCAGGGAAACAGGCGATGCCCCCACCCCTCCTTATTTCCTTGCAGCCATGATCCGTTTCTTGGAGGTCATTGTCACCGAGACATGCGCTGGCAGGGGCAGCGTTCTGCTTGGTCGACACGTTCTGAGGAGTTTTCTCATCACCCGCTTCCCAGATGATCTACAGCCCCAGGAAGGTCCCCCACCCCCAGAATCCCCTAGCGCCCATCCCTGGCCGCGCCCACCAATCACAGCCCGGGGAGACAGCGGGAATCAAACAATGCCAGGCGCCTGAATGACACATCAAAAGTTCCCCCTTCCGCCCAGCCGCATCGAGTTCCTCGCCTCCCTTCCCTCCCAACCAATTTTGCCAAATCCAAAGGGAGTTTCCCTAATCCCAGCCTCTGTGAAAGGGTGTTTAATCAAGCTCTGATTAGCAGAGACCATGGAAAGCATGGCTGCTGCATTCTACCCTCTATCCTCCCCGAGCTGAGAGGCAAACAGGGGATGACGACCTTTTTCATTATAGAATTGTCGGTGCCTCTTTGACTCTCTGCTGAATTATTTATTTGTTTTTCTCCTTGTCCGTTCTCCTTATTAAGTCAGCCCATCTCTCCAGATTCCTGTTGTCTTTCCATCCCCTTCATTCTTTTCATATATACTAAGGGGAAATAAAATCTTAAGATTTTTTTTTTTTAATCCACCCCCCCCCCCAATATTTTGTTGTTATGAGTGTCCTCTGGCTCCCCTAAAATGAATTAAACATCACAGTGTTGGAGGGAAGTACTTTGTATATGCAGAAGACACTTAAATGCAAAGACGTGCATCTTTGCGGGGCTACGCGCTAGAGCTGTTGGCACGCCGGAGCTGAGGGGAATTGTGTAAGCATGAAGGTAGGTTTGACCGCTACTCATCGTCCTCTGTGCAGTTATCCTTTTTTTTCTCTCTTCCCCCCTCTCTCTCTTTACACTTTCCCCTCACTGTCTTTCCTTTAGCTCTATAAGATCACTCTCACCCGTCCTATGTTCGTTCATTAGATCTGTCTTCAGATCTAAAGCTTTCGATACTTTGGCGCTAGCCCTAAGGAACACTTAAGTGATGCTGCCTGCTGAAATCAACAATTCTCAAAGGATCTCCGATCTTCCTTTTGTGAAGTTAAGTTAGGAAGATCCCAGTCTAAGACTATCTAAAGTTATCAAGCAATGTTATACATCCAGGAATAATACCATATAAAATCCCACAGAATAAAACTGAACTAAAGGAAAGATCAAATCAAATCTAAAGAAGCACAATCGCATAGCCAAATCTCAGAAAGGCCTCAAAGAATGTATGGCATAAAAACAAAACCTGCAGTTTGATTCAAAAACTGGATTTTGATTCAAAGAGCCAGCTCTCTGTGGTCTTTGGGCAGTGAAAATGTGAGCTCACAGCCACCAAAGGAACTGAGCAAATAAAACGGGAAACGCACTATTTTATACACACCCACATACTCCTTTTTCTAAAGTATAAGAGTAAATATGAAACTGGAAGAGCACAGACAGAGAAATCATAACTAGGGCCTCTCAAGTTTCCTCTGATGGATACAGTGCTCAGGTCACCAGTTGATATTTGAAGATATAAATGCAGGAGGAGAAATACAGAATGGTGCGAGAACTGCAGATAAAATAAAAGAAATGCTAATATTCGGGCTAAACTCGTAATACTGATAGTGCGGGTCTCAAAGAGCCAGCAGGATGTATAAACGAATAATAATAAATAACGATAATTGCTGCTATTACAAAACCGGTCAACTTCTCAACCCAAACAAAGCATGCAGTGTTTAATGAACACACAGCACTTGCAGCTATCCAAAAATTTTAGATAAAATCGTTTTAAAAATACTGTGCAAATTTGGTAACGTGAAAAGTAACACTGATTAATTTATCCACTGATTATCAATAACAAACAATATTTTATCTAAGACTGTACGCTTTAATGCACCCTTTTCTGTGTTTCACATCTGAAATAATAAGTATATGCAAAAACATGCCTATGTTTGTGTTGAGCAGTGTTACTTACACATGCTTAAAGGAATCTTTTTCCCCCTGAGGCACAGGTATTTGATCAAAGGTATAGGTCCGCCCCCCTGATCACACACTGCATCCCACAGTATTTGTGAAGACGTGTCTCTACCATCCATACCCAAATCTATGCCCTTGTATGTCATATTTCAACATCATAGTACATATGAAGTGAAGACGTGACGTGAAATGGAGTTCTGAATCTGAATTGTGGGTGTCATTCTCATTTTATGTACATCCATACCTATTAATATGCACATTAAATAGGAACTTCAGATTCTTTCCACAGCTTAATGAGAGCTAAAGACTCAAAGCCTACAGAACATCTAAGAGAAAGAAGAAGCATCCAGCCATATTACCCATAACTGCAGATTCAATGCGGCTTCATGATAAGTTTAGGACACACGTCGGGGGACCACCTTGGATGGGCGACACGAACACACCAAGTGCCTGTTTGGAGACACCAGTTGCATCCATAAAAAAACGTCACGCTTGGACGAAACCCACATGAAAACAGGGAGTGCACAGAGAGCCGGGGCTTGGAATCGAACCCGCCACCCTGGGGCGAATGAGAAACAGCATGTCATAAGAAAACGAAGAAAACCGATCACTTTTGTGTTTAATCTACCATGAATCTACCATCTCTGCGAACTTTCTGTTCTAATATGCAGAAACGGAATCTGCGCTGTACGACTGCAACAGAGCACAGGAGGGAGTTTGGGGAGACCGTACTGATTTCTAAAATGATTTTTAAATTGGAGTGAGGACTTGCTAACACTCTGAAACCTCTGGCTGTTTCCTCGTAATTTAAAAATAAAACCAGATTTTGCTTTACGGAGGCTTCCCGATTATTCGCAAAAAGTAGAGCACTTGTGACGAAATACATCGCCCCCCCCCCCCCGCCCCCGCCCGGCCCCCCCCCGGGCCCGGGGGGGGACCGCCGGCCTGTTTTGGGGTGGTGAATGTGACAGGCCGCCGCCCCCCCCCGGCAACCGCCTCGGTGAATCATCGTGGGGAACATGCATTCCGTTTGACAACATGATCCAGCACCTCTTGACGCCCACTTAGCATTCGGAGTAAAGCCCAGCCATTTGTCATTGAATGGGTGTGAAGGCCCTGCTCTATCCCTATCAGCACTCATTACTGCATTACAAGCTGCCGAATTAAGACTTTTAAATAGCTTGTGTGTTTTTCTTTTTTTTTTTGGGTCTCTCCTTCTCGCGGCATATAACAGGGATAATTGAGGACATTAGTGGTTAGACCGCTGGCGAGATGAAAAGCAAGGTGTGTACTTCAACAGGGGGACCAGTGACAGCTTTGGCGTCGTGCTGCGGTAACGAGGGACCGTCAGAAGTCTCTCTGTGTTTATCATGGATCATCTAGGGGAATTTAAAACCCTTACCTCCACAATCCAATTCTTTACGGCACGTCCTGCATCTGCTGTGATTTACGCAGGCTCAAGACCCCCCTCACGTTTGATGAATGAAATGCTCTTGAGAGGTGTCAGCAACGGACAGCGGTGGGGGGGGGGGCGTCGCTCTCGCTTTCTACTGAGCCCTGCGCCACTCACCACCCCCCCCCATAGCCGCCCCCGTATTTCTCTCTTTGTCAACATCCCTCGTTCCTGGTTGCGTGGAGCGCCGGTGAGCCATGCCCGGAGGCCTCGTCCGTGAAAATTGGGTAAACCGCCAACAAGTTGTCTGTGACCTGCGACACGTTCCAATCACTTACGGAAAAAAAGACAGCTGCCGGACCAGGAGCCAAGCCTGGCGAGGGATAACGCTGCGATGCTACAGGTGAGTCCGCCTGGAATCCGGGGAATGGCTTTTAAGACCAGGCCCTACAATCGGCAAACTGCTAATGCCGACACAGGCAGGAGCCGCCTCTTAATTGGGTCTGCAGACAGAGATGGAAGACACATTCAAACTGTCCCTTATGCTCGCCATCTGTGGCCAGGATGAGGCGAAGACCTTAAATCACCCCCATATAGTATTTATAATCTGTATACAAGTGATTAAAAAAAACATCCCCTATGTGACCCGAAGTAAGAGGCCTTGTGACTGGTGCAGCAGAGAGGCCAGCCTGAATCCCAAAGCTCAGGCGCTCATGCAAGCATCAGTAGCCCAAGGCTCTGTTGACAGCGGCCACCAATTAGACCGATGGCTTAGGGTTGCAGAAGCACGCTTCAGCTCCCCAAGCCACCGGGGGGGTGTTAAAGCAGCCACCGAGCAGGCGCCACCTCTGCTGCAGATGCGCTCCTGACACCTGATTACCGCTGGTGTGCGGGGCAGTCCGGCGGGATTGGCCCGGCCAGCCATCCGCGATGGTTGTCCTGGGAGTCGTAGGCCCACCAACCTGACAGGGTGAGCGTGGAGACGGCACGAGGGGCAGCCTCCTTTATACCCTGACCTGTGCCACCACTGACCTCGGCCTCTTGTCCCCATCATGTCTGTTACGGCTGCCGTAGGACGTGCTGGATGCAATTGGTGTGACAGCAGAGGCTGGACCTTAACCCAACATGTGCGTGTATTACTTGTCTAGGAGGAAACTCGTTCAACTCCATCTTTAAATACATGACACATAGAGTGGTTGATTTATTTTACCCGTGTTAATGGCCATTGTAATTGCACAGCATCTCCACAAGCACAATTGTACTGGGATTGTTTCAAAGATGTAAAATCTCAGTGCAAAATGAGTGTGGCTAATGAATAACAATGAGAGCGTAGTGTATAATCACATATGCGGAGAAATTGTTTATATAGTGAACCGGAAGCTGCACATCAAAGCCTCTTATTCAGCAAACCACTTTATTCTTGTCTCAACTCTATTTGCCACAATGAAGCAGTCTATTAATCCCTATTAATACACAGATATATGTTCTAATCCTGCACAGCATGCTTTGTCTAATGTACGCGCAATTTAACAATAAATCCGCCGACTGAAAGTCAAACCAAGCATTGCGGCTTGACATTGATTCAGCGATGGGTCTAAACTAATGAACAACGGCAGAAATGGTAAGGATGCAAACCGTACAGTAAGACCGTTCGGTCAACAAGGGTGTTTGTGACTGTTCTGATAACAAGGAAATGTCCAATAACCCATCCTTCATTTCCTGCAATAACACAGTGAACCAAAGCTCCTTTTTGGAGTGGCTGGTCATTTCGAGGAACCCGTAAAGGAGTCCCAACCTTTTTGGCATCTTGAGACCATTTTGGTAGACTCCAGTATATTATGTAGGAACATTTAGGGAACATTATTTCACTCTCGATGGGGAACGACTCTCACTCATTCAAATATAGTACTTAATGCATAAATTATAGTAATTTGTCTTCAGCACAGCAAGCCCCCAGCCCATTTTATAGACCTACACTTTTCTCCTGAACATTAACTTCCCATTTGCCCCTAGTTTCCCTTGGCATTGGTAAACTAATTGATTAGTATGATTAAATACAACAATTTACAAGACATACTGTTTACACTGCCGCTTTGTCAGAGTTCTGAATTCCTTCCCCTTGACTGTACTCACATTGTTTTTAAACTGAAAGGTAAGCTGTTTCACTGCCATGTGGAATGCATAATTTACATCATTACACATCGGAAGACACTACTTGCAACATTTGGCAGCAGAGATGGGACAGAGAACTAAATGGAGTGGAAGAGTATAGAGTTCAGCAAAGTCTTCAAAACTTATGCTAATGCTAACCTATTATGAACTAGAATGTTTTTGACATGCATTTTCCTGCTACTTATTGTGGTCTGAAAAACAAATCATTGCTTTGCATGCAACAGATCTTTGTTTTTTTTTGCAACAGTTAGTTTGCCCTTTGAAATGTATCCCTGCCTAATTTTTTAAAAGCATAAATTGATCATACATTTCATAAGATCTTTACTTTTCATACCAGAAAAAGTAACATGGGAATTTGCTAGCATTTAAGCTATGGCACTAAAACAAGTGAAAGGTAGAAATGAACGCATAGCCTTAGTCGTCACATGTCGATCCACTTATGCGCTTAAGATAAATGTCTAGCTAACAACAGAGCGCGCTCCTTCTCGCCAGTGAGATATGCCCTTATTGTCACGTCTAGTCATTATCTTCTTGTGCATGTGAGGCCTCTAAACCATAGAAAAAAGCAGAAAATGAAATACAGTTACTATTTACCATGGAGTCTTTGATGATTTGCAAAACAGACTAAATAAATAAATAAAGGACACTAAACAAACTGGTAATTAAAAGGTTTTCCCTCAAAGACTGCGTGTGTTAAGGCACCAAGGCAGGACAAGTCCTTTGAAGGACAAAGTCCAGCAGCTCTGGAGATTAAGCCAGGGAGTTTAATTGGTGCATGCAGGATGTGGTGAGGTACAGCAACTTTTTCAGCAGCAAACGTGCAATCTACGTAGGAACATGACTATTGAAGACATGGTAAAGGTTCAAATTCACCTTTCTAAATTGGATTAATTTAATGCAAATCTGATTAAGCAATGAAAAAATAATTACAAACAATTATAAAAAAATTACAACAGCAATGTTTCAGTTTCATCAACAAAACACAAACAGGTCATTGTTATTTAAAAAAGTTAGTATGTGAACAAATGTAGCGTTTCTTGTTGTGAAAATAAAGTGTAATATCTATAGAATTTTGTTATTGTTATGCTTGTGTTATCAGAGAATTAAGCAAATACTTTAGCTTGATGATAAAATGACTGATTATCACATTAAAAACGGTTTAAACCATTATAACCTTAGCATTTTTTGTTTGAACTATGATTAATTAAAGCCCACATTCAATTTATCTATTGAAAGCCACGTTATTAAGGCTGATGTCTTTATTTCATAACACTCATTCATAATCATTATTTCAATTATGAATGCCAAAATAATTCTTAATTTTATTTTTTATGATTCGGTAGATCCTAGTCGAACTGATCTTGGCTAAACTCGGTTCTCATAAAAAATATGTACATTTTTGCAGGGGTGGATAGTTCAGGTCCAGAAAGTAAAAATCCAGACCAAGATTTTGTTTAAACTGACCAGATGGTC
>JAODJX010000097.1:19138772-19155910 GCA_026776945.1 Isichthys henryi | reverse complement strand
CGTAAGGGTTCTTGCTTCTGTGTTGTTTATTAACTGCCACCCCCCCCCCCCCCCCACCCCTGCTCCCAGCTGCCCCACCTCATCAGTTTAAACAGCTGGGGGCACTGCGCAGAAAGACGCCAGGTCATACAGAAATGTGTTACATTCCGCAGTCCGGCTGTTTGATACTTGAGGGCTTTTCGTGAACCCTGGCTGTAGCTGCCTGCTATTTTCTGCTTCTGTGAGTAAAAAGGCCAAATACTACCTCATGTTAAGAGTCAATTCAACCATAATACACCAAAGTAATGACAACATATTGCGAGCCGGGCAGCAGCGTAGGTACAGTCCCCCAATGCCGGGCCACAATGAAATAGAGTTTTATTATATTACTCATCAAATTTCAAAGAAGAATGGCTGTATTTCAGACTGACAAAGAAACAGCTGAATGGGTATTTTATTGTATGATTAAGGACATCAGCAACAGTGTTACAGATATTTCATGATTTATAAGATCATCAGCTGTGTACTAACCAAAAAAGGAGAGTTACAGGTTCTTACTCAATGTATGTGCATGTGAGTGTGTGTGTGTATACATATAGATATGCATTTGCAATTATCAGTACATTTCAATTCTGCAGCCCTAAGGCCCAAAGTGCAGTGCTCACTAAAACTACACTGCTTACAGTACAGTGTTATAATCTGACAATCAGGATGGACAATAATTAAATTAGTATCCCATGGAATGAAGAGATGGGCTGCTTTATGCTGGAGTCACTGATCAGCTCTGCAGGAGCGGCAGCTCTGTTGTTACAGTGCAGTACATGTTTCATTTTACCCACTGTACACTGCGGGGGATGGAGCATGAATACTGAAAGAGTGCACTGCAGCTGGAGCTGAAAGATCACGTTTTTCTCCCAACCATCTAGCTGTCTGTCCTGGAACTCCTTTCCAGAACACCAGTATGCATCACAGTGGTCAAATAAAGAAAAGGTTCCATTAACTAATCCCAGGAAGCAAACTCTTCTTATTTAGCATGAATTTCTTATGGAAATATCAAATGGCAATTGATATGAATTAGGTTGGACAATAACTAAAGCAAAATGCAATTCTAAATGAAGAAGGAAAGAAAAATTGTATAGTTTTTCGGCGAGGCCTATCATCCAGTTATAAGGCAGTTTGCAATTTAACGGTTTGGAAGGCACATGCTGCCTGGAAATGAGTTTAATGGAAATACTTTTTGCAAGAGCAGAAACAACTATTGTACAAACCCGTATTGTTGTGGAGCACAATCTTGCACTGACCAGTAGGCTGTGAGTTTTTAATTTTTTTTTTTGTTTACATTCCATTGAAACGGCACAATCACAGCGTCTAATTCCGAAGCTCATTATTTTAGCACGCTGTCATGCGAACAGACGTTTATGTTTCACTGTGACTCACAGCGTTTCCAGACCAGATGCGTGACGCACCAGGCCACCCAAACCGAGCGCATCCTTGCGAATCAAGCAGAGACCACCTGCAAATCAATACAGTGAGCGATTCCATGGGTGTTAGCTAGTGGCAGCCCACCTCAGGGAGAACATGTACATAAAAGAAGTCGTACAAGCCTTTTCAGTAATACTCAGTTTGTGAATTTTTTATTTTAATATTAATAGAACATTTTCGCCCATTTATTTGCAATTTCGTCTGCCATAAAATACCAGGAAGACAAAAATTCAAATTCTAAATACTTTATGTAACCCTGTCTTAATTTTTTTAAACCTTATTTTAGCGAAGATGTAAAAAAAAAAATTATCACTGTAAAATATAAATAACTATTAAAATTCCAGTTGTGATGAATTTACTCTAGACCCGATCTCTTTGGTTATAATCTTGGATTTGATTTTGCCCTACTGGCGTTCACATAAATAAACGCCAACTCTAATATGCAAATGGATAAAAACTAGTGTGAAAAACTACAGAGAGCAATGCAGGCTGTGAAATGAAATAACGCATCAATAACAGAGGCCATGGCCCCCTTTGGCACATACTCCATCAATGCCGCTGCTGGCTACTTCTTGTTAGTCTGCAGGACAGTCCGGCACGATCAGATTTCTGGCCAACGCTGGGCAGTACAGGTTAGAGGTACAGTGCTCATCTATTCTGGGTCCACATAACTCTTGTCAGGGGGAGTCAAACATCCCGCTCATTAGACTTGCAGATCTAGGGGCTCCGTTTGTGAGTGACAACTTCAACGCTCTCCACGAACTCTCAGCACGTGCAGAAAACAGGAGTTTGCATAATGATATTTCCACAACAAAGGAACTGGGAAGAGAAAATAAAACCCATATAAGAGATAGGTAATAAGAAAGTGCTACATTTACAAAATGGAGAGGAAATGGTGAAATATCTTGTTGCTGTGTCCGCATTTTTCAGAAGGAGTAGGACATACGCCACCGCCACTCCCATAAATACTGATATTATTACAGATAACAAGCTGTTTTCTAAAGCAAAGATCTCACTATAATTTAAATAACTGATGCGTCTACCAAAATTGTCAAGTGATATTAATTGCTTAATTAAAACAATAACATTGTCGAGATGAATTCACAGTTGACTCAGTCTCCCATCGGCACTTTAAATGCATCTGAGATAGTGACTCGTGATGCAGAAACAGGGACGTAAAGGAAGATGTGATCTGGTACTGTGGGCTAAGCCCCCATGCCAGTAAAGCTACGAGAGACATATTTCACTTGGAAATACTGCCGCACAAAGCCATCTCCTCATCCCTGCAGCCTAGTGGGAAAGGTGCCGGAAAAATCCGCCGCGGGCAGTTATCGAACGCAACCCATTATTACAGCAGGGATTGTGAACTGCCAGAAAAATAAAAAAAATGCTATTCAAAAACCAAAGAAAGTAGCGTATCTATGGTGAGGTTAAATGCGGAACTCACTCTATTGTTGTGTATTTAATTGCTTCAGTAAAACCCTACTTTTTTATGGTTGCAGTCACACTCGTGCACAATCGTAGGGTTTTAATTAACTTAATTAACTTGTTTAATTTGAAGACATGTTAAAAGTATCCTTCAGAATTCCTTCAAAATTTTGCAGTTACTTTTCCTGGTAATATTGGTGTCTGTAAATTTGCACAGAGGATAGAGATAATCTGCACCGTATCAGTGCTCCATACACCATGTGGCATTTTCTGAGCTTACGTGCGGCACGGAGGCTCCTCTCCACGGGTCCGACGGGCAGCGAAGCGGTGGCCTGCGTGGCTCCCCCATGACCCGCGGCCCGGCAGGCGTCGTGGAGCGGCAGGCAGGCAGGGATTACTGCCCAGATGGCAACAGTTCCGCTTCACTCTGCTTCCTAATCCGGATTGTTATCGGCACACCCGTCAGGCCCCAAAGTGATGGAGTGGCAGTAAACGGGGGTAGAAAGTTGGGGAGGGGGGCGTGACACCAACCCAAAAACTGGAGATCTCAGCCTGTCCCCCCCTCTGTAACAGCACCTTAGTGGTTCAATTCACACAAAGCAAAGATCACAGGTGGGATCACCAACAAGAAGATGCTTTCATTCTGCCCCTCAAAACTTACATGTGCTGAACTGTGTTTTCATAAAAAGATATACTCACACAGCAGCAGGCATGTTATAGGAATCTTAAAAAGATTACCAAAGCCTTTATAGTAAGGCCTCATCAGTTAATTGTGACTATTCATTTAAAGGATTACAGTAATTTAAAGGAAGAAATGTTATGAACACCAGGGAACTTAATGTGATGAATTTCCTAAGCATTTGGCATTAATCTGACTTTTGATATTTTAGTAAATTTGAGTTAACAGTACATGAATCATTATTACTTCCTTAGAATTCATTACTGCTTCATGCGCTATTAAAAACTGAATCATGATTAATCAACGTGAATCTTCCCAAGGCCTGGGGACACTTCTGTGACCCCGCTTAACTTCACTCCATGTCCTTCTTCCTTTTTGCAGGCGAGTCTTCACTCTTCCAGCCGTAGCGTTGACATGCCGGTGTTTCCATACCCGTAGCTATTAAACCTCAGCACGCTCAGCATGGGGGACGTAAAAAGAGAGGGATGGAAAACTATGCATCAGTCGCCATCGTGCATCGAGCACGGATGGGCCTTCCTTACGCCCAATTATCCGTGTCCCGTGGTGGGTGGAAGGACAGAAGCGGTAATCCAGAATTAAGCAGCAGGTGCCATTCAAAGGAGGTGCGTGATCACTAAGGGCCAGTCAGACGAAAGGTGGCGGGAGACTTAGCGGCAGCTCTCTCCTGCACCTGTGTTCCATCTGTACCCACTCCATTAGGATTCTGGTGGGATAGAACAGGGAGCCCCGTGGAAATGGAAAAGTCAAATGCTTATCATTTCACAATGTAACAACATGTGCCTAATCAACTCCTCTACAAACATCACGTTAATTGACAACTGGCCTCTGGGGAGGTGGTTTTAGAATAGGACAGAAGGCAGAGGCTACCTTCCTGGGGCTGAATATGGACAGTAACAGGGCAAAGGCAGCTACATGCTCTCACATGCCTGTGGATCACGGGCCCTGGGCCAGGGGAGAACTGACACCCTCCAGGGTGTAGAGACCTTACTCTGCAAGTGGAGGACGCTATTCTGAAATGTCCTAGTGATGTGCCCATGAAGTTCTGGAGCCAAGAGGAGTGTCACAGTAACCCACGGTAAGGGGATTTTGGACGCCACTTTTACCCATGCAAAAAATCTGCTGTTAAACAGATGGCAGAGCAACCATGCTGTCTATGTGAGAGAAGGCAGCGTTTTTTTGCAACCCATTTCCTGCATCCGACTAATTCATCCATCCATCTTCTAGCCGCTTATCCTGGTCAGGTTTGCAGGGGGGAGCCTGCAGCCTATCCCAGGTGGCACAGGGCACAAGGCTGGGTTACACTCTGGAAGGGATGCCTGTCCATCACAGGGCACACGCAGTCACACGCTATAGGCAAATCCAAAAAGCCAGTCAGCCTCCATGTGTGTGCACTGTGGGGGGAGACCCACGTGACGGGGGAAGAACACGCAAACCACACACAGTCAGGGAGAAATTCGAACCCTCAGCCCTGAATTTGTCAGGCCACATTGCTCCCCACTGAATAATAATCCTTAATATTCACCTTTTACATTTTTACCATCATGCCCTAGGCTGCCTGGGATAGGCTCCACCCCCAAAACCTAATATCGGATAAGCATTTGGAAGATGGAGTGATAGGACAGATGGATAGTTTTATCTAAAGCCAGTTACAGAGCGTCCATTTTCAAAACCTTAAATAGTTCAATTCCAGACATCATTTTCCACTCACGGTTACCTTCACCATTTTTGTCAGCACTGGTTCTGCAATCAGCACTGTACCTGCAGTTTCATTCTCCCATGATGCTGGGACCGAACGCAAGGGCCTCACCTGTATCATGCATTATTACATAAAATTAATCCTGCTGAACCTAATATAAAAATGCTGGGTGCATGTTTTATTTTTTTTTTTTGAGTCACGTGTGCTGCAATTCAGTGCCAGCCGGCACCCCCATCCAGGCGATGCTGCCAAGCATGTAATCAGACTTGCTCCAGTGCTCACATGTCCCTCTTTGGTAAGCGGCCGCATGCCAACCAGCAGTCCTCCTCCACTTCAAACCTAATCACCAACACAACCTCCGTTCCGGAGCTTCCCATCTTCATGAGAACAAGCAGCACGTTTGCTTTAGCGAGCCTTCATTTTACAGGCTCACAGCCTCTGTTTTGTAGAGGAAACACATGATTCGTCCGTGGAAAAATTCATCCTTCCGACAGCTTATCCAGTACAGGGTCACATGGGGGTGGGGGAGGGGGCAGCTGGAGCCTATTCCAGGCAGCACAGGACACGAGGCAGGACAACACCCCAGATGGGATGCCAGTCCATCCCAGGGAATCTTACACTCAAACCATAAGAAAGCTAACCTCGGTAATCATCATTGATGGATGCAGTAATGCTAATTCTTAAGGAGAAATTAAGAAAAAAAACACAAGAACCTCAAACCTAGAATAACAGCTTTTCTGCAGCATTTTCTGGGATATTAGAATCGTATCATTTCCAATAAAAAAATACACAGAAACCTTTAACAACTATTCATGTGGTCTGGGTGAGACGGTATGACACCTGCTGCTGATCAGGGGAGGAAAGGGGCGAGGAAAAATGTCTAAATGGCGAAATGATGTAAATCTGGCTTTCTTACCGCGTGGAGAGGAACACAGGCAATTTCGTGAGACTGATTAGCACTCCGGAGCTGCCTCTTGGGTCCACTCCAGAAAAATGAACACAGATACCTACACTGTGCCACAGCAACTACTCTTACAGGTTAGATAAAAACACCCAAATATAAATGGTAATCGCCTCTCCATGTCTTTTAACAGTAAGAAAGAAAAGACTTATTCAGTGAAACTGTTGCAGGAACGCTGCTGAACCACACATACTGAATACCCCATACAGGTGCAAGAGTGCTACGATGATTAACTCCCTCTGGCGTACATTAAGGTGCAACAAACTAGTTAGCAATACTATGCAAAAGTCTGAGCCCCAGCTTCGGCACAGCATAAGAACAGTCAAAATTATACATCCCAACCAGCGCATTTCCATAGGAATCCTTAGATCCACTGCCACTGAGCCAGAACACAGTAAGGTACGTATGCTTTCCTTTTGTAACGACTCCTATATGTCGAAGGTTAACCATTCAAACATCAAAGTCATTCCTATTAGCCAATCAGCCTCACTTAATAAGTGATATTAAAAGCACAAGAAGACTCTCTTGTTGAAAGGACAAACCCAAGGTAGATGATCATTTTATAGTATAGATGCTCCCTGGGTTACAACGGGGTTATGTTCTAATAAACCATAATAAATCATAATAAATAAATCGTAAGGCAAAAATGCAGTTCGATACAGTACAACCAACATAACAAACATCGTAGCCTAGCCTACATTAGCCTAGAGTTGGGCAAAATCATTAACACAAAGCCTATTTTAGAATAAAATGTTGGATATCTCATGTAATTTACAGAATAATCACAACCATTGTAACGTCGAAGTAACACGGACCATCGTTACCTGAGTAGTGTCTGTATAAAGTTTAAGAATAAACAAATTTCAGTATACTGCCCTGCTTAAATTAGTTATTACACCTTCTTCCTCAGCATTAGAAAATCATTATAAACAGCAGAAAACTCTTGTATTACTGAGACTTTCTTCTACAGGAATCACACAAGTATTTAATATCAAAATGATTTCACACAATCCAGAACTTTTAAAAATATATCTATTGAATAACCTATATACTCTATGCATTGTATAACAATTTTAACAAGCTATCCAATAATAACTAGTTTGATAGCTGTAAATGGTACCTGCTAGAGTAATAAATGAATGGTTAATGTTAATTGTAAAAAATGCTTATAAATAGGTATAAAATATATACGTATTTACCACCAGTAAATGGTTTGGAATAACCGGTCACTCTTCTCTGAGCGTCACAGAAGGTGAGGAATGGGGCACACGCACTGTAATTTCCAACAATTATGTCAGTTCTTAACCCTGTGAGCTGGTGCTGCAGTCTGCAGCATGACATACCTTGAAGCTTTGAAAAGCCTTCACATCAATCACAAGGTGCTATGAAAGTCATCATTTTTATTATCGAGCAAATGCAATTACTGGGACAGTAATCAAACAAGTGGAAATAAAAGCTGCCCTCTTTCACTCAAAAGAATTCCTTTTCACCCATTCACTCCAGAACATTCTCTGATTGTAATTTTCACCTTGTAACAGTGTGAATGTGTGCATATGTATATTATTCTCATATAAAGTCTACAGGACAACCAAGAGGTCGACACTAACTTTTCATGTAATGTACTTTAACATTTAAAAATGCAGTAGTAAGTTATCTGTATACTCCATACTGTGTCATTTTAATCACTACCAGTTGCCCCTATTGATATACGCAAATGCGACTTGCAGGACTTTCAGCATATATTTTAGTGTTTTCTGGGGCCCTGAAGGTCAGCGATGGTGTTACTAAATAGATTTCCATGAACGTGCTGGGAAAATGCAGATGGTAAGACGTGCAGAAAATGTACGTAATGCGTTTCAGACTAAACGTACTAAACAGCATCAGAATAAACAATCAGACAAAAAAAAAAGACAACGATCGTGATTTTACACTAGAAGCACACAAAAGCCATGACCTTGTGCAGCTATGGGTTTAACTTAACTTAGGAATAACAGCGTTGGCCAGCCGCATGCGGTAGAAAACCCAGCGTGCAATAATACCATAAGAATGAACGAGCCAACACCCCCGCGTCAGCGTCTGAAATGCTGTTAGTGAGAACAAAGCACGAGGGCAGCTGCGTATTAATAATCACTCGCAATGGGTAACTAATGTTTAGAAAGCTGTAGGACGCGGGGAAAGCCGTTTGCCGAGTGTCATGGGCTAACCCCGGTGTTCAAACAGGAATATAATGAGTTATTAAACTATACCCCAGAAGGGCTCCTACCCCGCTGTAAAAAGCACTGCGCCGCCACACGTTTGATAGCGTTTCACTACGGTTTACCTCGTTATGCAAATATATTATAAAATCTAAGAACGGAGGTGTTTTTTTCTTTTATGTAAAAATATCTCATTTGAATTCTTAAAAAAACAAACAAACAAACAAATAACGCTGCGCATCTCGGGTGTGGGGGTGACGGCCGAGCCATCCTGATCTGGGTTTTATTTATCTATCTATTTATTTTGCGCGAAAACGAAAGCGAAAGCCCGGCGCGCGGGCAGTTTGGAGGGGCGACCCCCGCAGAGCAGACTGACAACGCCGAATAACGCGCTGTTGTTCCCGCGGAGACGCCGCTCCAGCGCCGGCGGCTCCCGTAACACCTTGCCCCTGGCTGCTAGCACCCAGCCCGCTACTTCATTTGCTCCGTTATTTCACCAGAGTGGTTTCCAAACACGGGGCTGCTACAATGAATCAGAAGCTCGACCTCGGTCTCGGTGCCTTGTTTGCACATTGGACTAGCAGATGGGAGGCTGATTCCTGGCCACCAGTAGGGATGAACTGATACAGGCCTGTTATAAGTTGCTGAGAAAGGACCAGACCCGTGTTTGTTATGCAATACTGCGTGGGAATTTCAAAACATTGTATATATATAATACACTTAAATGTATTCTTTTTGTAATTTGTCTATTTTAGATATTTTATGATTTTGAACAGGAATGTCCATCGGGCCAGCTAGACGAGACAGGGAATTGTGTAGTACGCTGGTAGTTCTGGTTTGCCATTCTTTAATGTAATATTAGCAATGATACTGGTTGGCTGGTTTGAGGTTCTAGTGTGTGTATATTTTTTACACATACAAATGATTCTTATTCTAAACGTCATATGCCCAAATGCACACATATAACGGCGTTCAGAATAAGAATTCTGTTTGTATGCATTTAAAAAAAAAATTATAAGCTGAGGATCTGTGGATTTTAAGTAAATACATAATGACGACAAAACCAAGCTGCATGAAACATAATATCCTAACCTCTGACATACATGGTGGAACTAAATCTTCATCTTTTACTGTTCTGCTGCTTCACCCCTAACGCGACGGTCCTGTTTAGTGCTGTCTTCCTGTGCAACACGTCCCCACCGCACCCCTTCCAACCCCCACTGCGCGTTTGTATCAGGAACGGAATGACAGGCAGTGCTGCAGCATTAAGCTCTGCTTTCTCCCGGTTATCCTAACAGGCCGGCGAGCCTCGACCACCACAGGAACAAAGGTCGAAGGTTAGTTCGGGGCATGTTCGTAGCGGGCTACTCTTGACCTTTACGTAAGGGTCAGCAGAAATCAATATACCTCCTACACAGATTCGGGAATCGTAGGAAAACAGAATACAGACTGCAAACTCCACCTCTCCATAGCCGTTAGCATTGTGCGATCCTCCAGCATGCGCTCACTGATCCCTCATCAAGTATCAAAATATTTGAGGTCTCACTGAAGGCATAATTAAAGACAAAAAATACATCCCCCACCCAAAAAAAAAAAAAAACATAAAACTTCTAATTAAACCAAGTTTAATTAACCTGCCTTCTCTAATCCCTTATCTTGCTAACAAATGTAAATATCTTTCCCATCTTGGGCTGTGGAAGCTTTTGAACCATGGGAAGGCACAGATGCACCATACGTTCCTACTGGAGAATAAACCCAAAGCAGTACACAAATACTGTATTAAAATAATCACACTTCACCATAAATCAGACACAGCCAGTGCCTCGAGAGTAGAGCCAGAGCACAATGCCCATCGGCCAATTTGAATCTTTCCAGATTTATAATATTCTGCCAGACCACTGTGTTGCGAGACATTTAATCTATGCACTATTTATAATGGGGGAACAACATACTCTCCCAACACAGATGTCTTTATAACGTTGATGATAAAACGTAGGATTCTCAATGGAGTTTAAATGAGATATGAATTGTACTCAAAGTTTCTATCTTTCCATTTATGATATGTTTGATGCTGGCGATCTTTTAAATGTTGCATAGTGAACAATGTCTGATCTTTTTTAATGCTCTCCTAACGGTATATAACTTGATCGTTAACCTGCGCAAAAACAACATCTTACAGGGTCCCATTCATTCATGCATTTTCCACAGCTGCTTACCCGGTTGAGTTTTGCTATGACATCATATGGAAATTCTACAGAATTACATGGATAATGGATTTCTAGCCTGCAGCTGAGCATGGTACCACTTTCTTTAGTATGTACCATCATAAACAAAACAGTGAATCAAAAGGAGGCCAGTGGGGGGGGGGGGGTTACATGACCCCACCCTGCTGAAGCATTCAAGGAGAATCACGGTTCTCATTGATTTGCCCCCAAGCTTCAGTTCTATGGTGACTTTCCAATCGATGCATGGGAGAAAGAGTCATCAATGACTGACATCAATGATGTATAACCACTATGGTCACCTGACAGCACCTGGCTTCTCGGCAGCCTGATCGCAGAAGGCTGGGTGTCGTACAAGGACAAAGGATACGTCACCGGTTGTCCCCCCCCCCACACTCTCCCCCAACACATGGCAGCGGGAGCAGGTGTAAATGTTCCCTCTTCCCACGGAGATCAGACCAGAGTCGCCGGCAGGATGCTTCCTGTCTGGCGCACGAGTTCCATCACACAGCAGAGGCACCGGTCCAGGCTGATGCGGGGAACTGAGCAGAGAGCATCTTATTACAGTGCCGCCCCAACGAGAGAGTTTCCTGAAACCCCAAGCAATGCCATTGTTCCCCATCACTCCACTAATCCTCTGTTAGTACAGTGTCACCGCCTGCCTTAGATCAGCCAAGTCACTGGATCAGTACAAGGTGACTGTCTCACAAGATTTCTTCTGCACCGGATGAGGCAATAAGGGCTGACTGGGTGAGAGGTGAGCGAATGTGGAGGAAAAATCTAAGAGCGACCAAGCAACTTCCACACATTGCAGCCGCTCAACAAAAAGGGACAAAATATGCTTGTTCTTGAAAATGGCTTTTTTTGGGGGGGTGAACACATGAGGGGGAAAAATGGTGTGGTTGCATTTAGTAAAATTGGACTGTCAAACATTTGTCCTTCTAATTTCCTGGTGCTAGTGGAGGGAATGGGCGGCTGACAGCTGAAAAAGATGTTATTTTTTCCCCTCCGTGTACCTCATACATTTTTAAGCTCCATCTATAAATAAAATAATCAAACAATTATTACGCGTCAAATGGAAATTGACAGATGTGGTGACCTTCTGTCAGCGCGTCAGCAAAATGCCAGGCCCGAGGTGCTTATTAACACGTCTTCGGCAAGAGAGGGCTAGGGAGGGAACATTGCACACGTTAACCGTCAAGCATGCACCTGTTTACCCTCCAGAGTAATCGCCTAAAAAATGGGGAAGTTCAGATTGAGGTGACTGCTAGCAATGCCCTGCATCTGTACCCATCGCGATGTCCATCTACGGCAATACGGACACTGTTGTTACATCAGTAGGGTTTAGTGCAAGTTGGGTATCTCAACGAAAAACTAGAGGAATTAAAAACATGCAAGCAGATCCGAAAGATGTCAAGGCTCACAGTCTCGGGTTGTGTCTTGCAGGTGTGTTGTGAGCCTCATAATGAAATAATGTGTATTTCTCAGCAGCCCGACTCTGAGCATGTGTGGCTTAGCAAGGGTGATGCAGCCCTGGGCTGCCTCAGGCGCTGCTATCACAGCAGACTGACTGAACTCCTCTAAGCAGTTCCACAGCCCTCTCTCTCTGCGATTTTTTTTTTCCCCAGGACCCCTAACCTACATTGTCAGTAGCACAATAACTGTTCGACTCAATGAGCAGTGCAGAGGAGGATGCATTATTTATAGTAATATAGCTCATGGAATACTTTGTCGCACAGACGGCTAATCTTGTTACCCACTGGAACCCTCACTTATATCCCTGACCGTTGAACTTGTGACTGCACTTGCAGAACCCAAAGCATGTTAAACGCTACACACCTGCCTCAGAGAAGGAGATGGCTATCCTACCCTATGAAAAACAGCAAATGACTGATGAGAAAAGAAGCATAGGCATGGAGGTGTCCAGGCCTCCCAGGGAAGAGTTAACGGTTTCTCTGTAGTGTCTTCTCTCCCGGCGAGACAGGACGGTCTGAGCAGAACTGTCAGTTCTCTCCCCTGTAACAAGTGCTTGATACAGAGGAGTTGGCAGCGGGGATGGATGTAGCTTGCAAAGGGTTTATGTAAAATGACAGCTCCCGCTAAATAAAAGCACACACATTCAGACAGTAGAGGGGGAAGCGGGACAGAGAACCCCGCGCCGGCCCGGGCATTACAGCCATCTCATCAGATCGCGTGCGTTGACACGCACGCCGGACGGCACCCAGGTCGGTCACGGTCTTTAGCCTCCGCACGGCGCTACAAGGCCGTCTGACTCGAGCTGCCCCTGCGAATTATCCACGCACTGCAGTGCTGCCCACTCCATAAACATATCGATATGCGACCAGCGAAAATCGAGGCTCCGCCGTTCGAGCCGGTGCTATAGCTACTCTGATGGACGCACAGCCTGTGTATTTGAATCAGTGCTGAATCTTTGGGGACAGTTTTCTCAGCGATGTCACCGTGAGACCCAAGCACTGAATCTTACGATAGACTCCCTTACATACCAAGCATAGCTTAGCCTCTCTCTCTCATGCTCCTGGGGTTTGAGGTCACCGTGTAATGCCCCCTGCCCACACTGAGAAATCTGGCTTTCTGAAGGCATAGCACATCTATGGGCTGTCGTTTATCTGGATTTCCCTCGATTGAAAAGCACTCCTGTCGAGGGGGGTGGGGACATGCGGGAAGGCCCGACTTCACCTGTAGTCACTCGAATCGGGGGGCTCCATCGCGGAACTTCTCACGTTCGTGCACCAGATGGTGTCTTTCTACCTGTATGGGTGCGACCCCACCCTTTCATCTGGGTCTCTTTTTGGGAGCCATCCATCATATTAATTGTCAAAATCTTCATCACACACATCAACTGGTGTGAGTTGGAACTCTTTTTTTTTTTTTAAAATAGATTTTTTTTGATCACATAGTCATAATATTGTGACATTAATACCTCTGCTACTGATCCCTTGAAAGGTAAAAGTAAACACGACTTAATAAGGGAAAGAATAGCGCATTTTTCTTGTGCTCATATCTTTCATGAAAAAAAATGGCCTACATATGATTAATGGATTAATAACAATCAATTTAGCCCCCACTGCACTGTCAGCCAAACTTCCCCTCGTGCCATTCATCTTAAATCCAGCCCACTGATGAACCGGCGGCCTGCCGTACACAGAGAAGATTCTCTTTCACCCGGCGCGCCTGCTTTTTCACCAGTTAATGCAAGTTCACCCTTTTTTTTTTTTTTAACCCCCCACTCCCCCCCCCCCTCCACCCACTTTTATTCAATCTCACTATCTTCCAGCAGCAGCTCCGTGAAATGCCCGACGCAGCCACAGAGCAGATCAAGCGGGTGCAGCTTGCTGTCGCGGGGCCGGCCTTCTCCTCATTACGCCGGCTCGCACATTCGCTCTGAAACCCCTCGCTCTAATCACTGCCACCAGACCCCAGCTAAAAAACTGATAATTAACGCCGGGGCTCTGCCTCGAAACGGCTCGCATGTTAAACAGCTTTTCCGCTTGTTTTGCGGATTCTGTCAATGCAGGAGACCCCCCGGGGATCGAGATGCTCGAGCCGTTCCTACAACAATTTCTTTCAGATAACAAACTCTCCCTGGACCAATTGCGCCCACACAAAAATCCCACATCAAACACAGTGCGGATAAACCGGGTCTTTCCCCAGCCAGCCTGCCACGAAAAGGGAGAAAGAGGGAAGAAATCGTCAGCTAAGCTTCTCTTTGTTACTGGTTTTTTGTAGTCTTCAATTGGGCTCCTTTTTCTCTATTTTTTTTCTTTGCATGTATCCACAATCTTTCCTTGGCGTGAGTCTCTGCCTCTTCTGTTTTATTTTCGTCTGTCTGCCTTATGAACCACTTTATCTCATGATTTCAAAAGACTTTTGTCGTACCGAAAGTCGTTATTTATTTTGCAAATATCCAACCGCTCCTTGTTAAAACTTGACGTGTAGGATTTAGGGGCCGACAAATGGAGTGTGGAGATTTCGCACACCGGGAGCCATCGAAAGCCCCGACTCGGAAGCCATCGTGCTGACTGGAACCCCTGCTAGTAGCTGGAGACTCCAGCAGAAAGCTCACGTTCCTGACAGGAAAGAACCGGAAAGTAACCCCCTCCCCCGCCCGTCGTTTGGCCATGCTAACAGCGTACAGCTACATAAACCATGGTGTCTTTCGGACAATGGGACCCTATGGCGAAGAGCAACCTGCCCAAAGCGGGTAAAAAAAATTATAGCAAACACAGAAATATGCCTCCATATATCTGGGAGATTTACACAGGAAGAATTTTTATATCATCTCTAGAAAGAGCACAGAAATAATGATCCCCCCTAAATATAATGTTGCAGTCTCTATCGGTTTGCTTTTTCTAGTTATCGAGAAATCAGGACACTTCCTACTGAGATTCTGCTGTGTGACAGTGTAGATATCCAGCTGAATAGCAGAGTAAAAAGGCAGGATGTATTATATAATGGAAGGAATGAATGCTTAAAAAATAGAAACCAGATTTTCACTGTTTGCTTAAATATGACCACGTCGACAATATTTCAGTCCAGGGTGTGTGGGCAGTAAAGATCGGCATAAGCCTGCAATGAAAGCCGCACAGTGACACTCAGTCACAGGGTGCTGATAGATGCGCCTTCACCTCTGACCCTTCCAAAACCCGGGCTTGTCTTCGATCGAGCAGATACATCACCGGCCGCACCGGCTCGGACTCTGCTGAGCTGATTTATAGCTCATCTACACGTTGTGGATCATCGACATACCATGGCCTACCAGCCGCCATCCTTCCTAGACTCTACTCAGGAGTAGGCCAACGTTGCCGGGAGACGATATACGTCCACTGGTGAGAAATATTATTAAAAACCTTTATTTGTTTATTTTTACCCAAAAAAAGAAGAATTACAATTCCTTGTGTTGTTTCTTCCTTCCCAAGACGACGGAAGGAAACTTGACCTTTTCGGCTCAATTGGGTCGAGAAAAGGTAGTGAAGAAAAAAAATGAATAAAGGCAATTAAAAATGCTTTTCTTACTAGTTATATTCTCCTTTATTCATTGAAGTGCTTGGTACTGCTACTGAAGTGCTGCAAAAGTTTGTAAACATACCTTACTGGCCAGACTTCTTTTAATTCCAGTAATTCCCTACAAGTATATGGGTCAGTACGAGATCTTTTTATAACCTTAATGAATCTCATTTGAAAATTAAAATCAGGAGGATTTGCTCTCCTTATAAATACAAGAAACAGGCTAAGTATTCCTAGTCATGGCTTTGCCATAGTGCACCTTAGGCCCAGGATCCAGTAACCGGAGCAGACAGTAACTGGCACCAGGGAAAACGGGGGAGGGCTGTGTTTCCCAGGGATGCAATCAGCGCCGGTGTGGAGAGGCTGGTACGAAGCCAAGTGTGTCCATGAACGAGGAGCACCTCACTCCTAGCTCAGTCCGGCCGAGCAGGTCGTTCTTACCACTTATTATGCAGTGTACTGCACGCTGGAAACTTCTCAGACTCGCCCTCAGAAAATCTGTTCCCCCTGGTACCGGAACAGCACTCGTGTCAAAATTGTGTCTGTCCTCATAATGGCGCAGGAAGCCTCGAGAAAGCAAGACTTAAGCAGGAGGCAGGACATCTGACGATCAGTGTCTGCTTTGTCATCCTGCCATTTCGAAACGGGAGCTTTTAAACAAATGGATCAGCTGAAGTCCATTCCTAGGCAACGATCTATTTTTACCACAAATCCGTTTACTGCGCCGAAATGCAAAACATTCTAAATTTGCTTGTGGGAATTACAACATATTCCTGAATTTAGTAAATATATACTTACTGAAATAACACTTGTTTCTTGCATTAATGGCATGCAAGAGATATTCATGTATTTTGTTTTCATTATCGCTAAGCATTATACGGAATATAATATTGTAATGCTTAAATCCTCTTGTGGAATATGAATGTATCAATATAGTATCAAAGTAGTAAAATAAGGTTCATGAATTACATATACCTGTCGTTGAGGGACAACAAATATTTTACTGCTCAAGAATGTATTAACATTACATTCTTTTACAATTGACCTTATAGAGGCCATTCAGAGCTCAGCGTTTATTCCAGGTACCCATTACGGAGTTAATAAAGCTACATTTACAACCATACAAATTAAATATCAAGAAGTAATTATAAAAGTTTCATAGTGTATGGCACAATCGGGTCGCAGCAACTGGCCTGTAGCGTCTCCTGTTATTCCCCGGCCCGTCCTCAGCTTTCACACCTGCCCACCAGACGTGTTGGACGTGTGACGGAGCCGTGCAGCTACGTGGCGGCGCGCCCCGCCAGCTATTTATCTGCGTTATTCTGAGTGGCGAGAGTCGCCTACTACAGGCAGCCCTGCTCTTCATTGTCACCCTCGGATAATGAAAATGTACATACTGGCCATCATTTAGTAATGCAAATATCATATATATATATATATATATATATAT
>JAODJX010000097.1:19108465-19120760 GCA_026776945.1 Isichthys henryi | reverse complement strand
CCCCCCCCCCCCCCCCCCCCCCCCCCCCCCCCCCCCCCCCCCCCCCCCCCCCCGCCCCCCCCCCCCCCGACCCAGGCAGAGTGCAGGGGCACTCAGGCAGAGTGCAGGGGGATTCAGGCAGAGTGCAGTGGGAGTGTATTGACAGCATGCAGGTTAGAGAACAGGCACTGGGTTCGTTTATAAGGGAGAGAAGAAAGGCAAATATTTATAGGGCTGAACATGAATGAGGAACAGGTGCAGCAAATCAGGACACTGTGGACTTCCACCTCCATCTCCACACATGTTAATGTTCAGATATATTATTTATTAAGTATCTGAATATTTTATTATCGGTTATTAATAATATGTGAGTGAATGCAGCCATTTCGCACATTGCAAACTAAGTTCAAATTGAGTATATATTGTTGTCACTGTGTGTGCTTGTGTACACACGTCACATCGCATTGTCAATATCTAGGAACGCTCGCTGCCCTAGAAGACAAGGAACACCTTGTGCATTGAGTCAGCTGGTTCGAGAAGAAGGCTCCTATTCCATTCTGTTCTGGTAAATCCATAAAAGTGTGGGCTCCACAGGAACCCCTATACTTCTAAAATATTCTGAAATTTAATCTTATTGTTGATTCTGTTCTAATCACTTAATATGTAATCAGTTTTGCAAAAACATGTCAAATGCATAACTAACCAAGCTAAAAACTATTTTAGTGGTCATCTACAGAAAAGAAACTCAATATTAACATATTATTAACTTTTATCAGCTCATGTAGGCAATTGCCTATACATTCTTACATTTTACATTTCTTCTGACATTTTACCTCAATTGCTGGATAACTCAGTAGTTTATTTAAATATAATTTGCACTATTTTCTCTTGCATGTAGCAGAATCGCTGGTTAAGCTGGTCGTATGGAAGACCTTAATTAGGAAAGTGATCTATCGCTGAAGTCAAGTTAACTTCATATAAACTCATAATT
This sequence comes from Isichthys henryi, assembly GCA_026776945.1. Lineage (NCBI taxonomy): Eukaryota > Metazoa > Chordata > Actinopteri > Osteoglossiformes > Mormyridae > Isichthys > Isichthys henryi. The sequence continues at coordinate 19,119,790 of JAODJX010000097.1, read as the reverse complement.
AGTTTCTTGGAAGCCTATTGCTGGTGCTTTAATAACAGCATGTAACAGCTATGGTATGTGAAGAGCTATTTATTTTTAAATAGCCATTGGCCATTCACATTCTGCACATGTTGCTGCAATTAGAATACAATAGGAACATTTCCCTTTAAGACCATCTAAAAACCATGGAAACTAAAAACCCCTGAGAAAAACAGAAACCCAAAAATACCCATTTCCTAACCTTTGCGTCTATGATGGACCTCCTCAGAACTCTCCTTATTCTTGAACTCACAAATCTGTCTAGCTGTCCCTATTTATACCTTAACAAGCCAGCAGCCTGATCAAGGTCAATTAAGATTCATTGCTCTAGGCATGTGAAGGCACATGGCCAAAGATCAGTTGCTATATACCTTTAATTAATCAGTTTATCTCTACACCTGGCCATTTTTTTTGCTTCCTCCTCTTTTAGCAACAGGACTACCAAGACAATGAGCAATTCATATTGAGGAGTCCACAAGAGGCAGAGATATCCAAGCACAGGCAAAATCCACCACCCCTTGTTCTTTGAAGGTTGTTCCATCATTTAGGATAGAAACTGAGGAGGGGTACACCTACAGCCCCTGGCTTCTAGACCGTAGCAATAGCTCAGTTCAGTGCTATTATACATTAATGCCTCATGAACCAAGCCAGGCAGTATTTGTGATGTCAGGAAGGCAGGTACAGGCCCATGATGATATCATGATAACAAGCAGCATCGAGGATAACTGGTCAGCAACAGTATCGCCATCTTGCGGTTGCTCCAGTTGTAGAATTAGGTGGTGCCCCAGTCATTTTATAGCTGCTACCTTTTGTTGAGAAACAGGAAGTAGTTACTTTGCTCTGGCCCTCCGTGGGTCAGTTCCTGTGTGATCTGATTGGTGGAAGACAAAGAACAAATTCACGTGACATAGGGATTGGAGGATTGTACAAGGACTTTATTAATGATTTGGGGTTTAATAAAGTGGTGGAGAAGATCAGACACAAAAAACAGCTTTTTTAAATTGACAAAGAAGAGTGTCTTATCAAACGACGTTACAGGGTGTTAGTGTGTGGTCTGGGGTGTCAAGGAGGCAAACAGACGGTTTTTACATCATTAGTAAGAGCTGGGACTTCAGGTGAATGAATGGGCTTGTCGTTTGACTTCAACCTACCCCAGGCCACACACCCCATGTCTTACAGTTACCTCTGGGACTACTGGCAGGGCAGCTAACAGCCTCATCATCCCGATAAAAGCCTCAACCCCTTTGGGACCCCAAAAGCACTTGTAGAAGGGGAGACAGGGCAGGGGAAAGGAGGATTTATTTCACATACAAATGACTAAAGTTCTCTTCAATCCTTTGAACACTGTAAAATCCCCTAGACAGTAATTCTTATTCTTACTTAGATTAAAGGGTATGACCATCTTCAAGCTCAGCATGAAGGTCTTCCATATGGAAGCTAAAAGATTGCAATGAGTGAACCTCTTCCCTGTGATAGATGGAAGGCTATAGCTGCAGTGCTGGTAGAGTGGGATTGACCGTGGTTGTTGGGTCTACGTAGGAAAATGATGGCATCCGAGATTTCAAATACCATTGATCAGGGTGGTATGTGGTAAGAGCACTAGAAGCTAGACTTTTATTTGTTTCCCCTGTTTCAAGTTCTCTCTGGTCATGATCTTTGCAGTCCCTTCCCTTTTCCTCATTATCACTGACCAGATTCATGATGGACATATTCCCCGGGTGTAGCCTATAATTCTGTGCACGAAATGCTTTCCTGAGCTCCTCCCACCATATTCAGTTTTACTAGACTTCCACATTCTACACAATCAGGGCCACTAGCATTTCTCAGCAGTTTCTGGAGATTAGGGTCTTGGGTAAGTTTTTTTTTAAGTCTCCCACAGCATCTCCCAGATCGTAACAACCCACCGCTTTGGACAAGGTAGTGAGAGCTGACCAGCCTCCATATGGCAGGATGGACAGCTTTTCAACTGCTCAAGGTTCACTAACTGTTAATGCTGGTCTCGTTCCTGGTTTACCCTCCAGTTCTTTCACTGCACACTAGCTCATAGACCCTCCAACAGGCTGGTTGTCTTTTCTGAGGGGATTGCAGCCCACCAGCGTACCACTGTCTTCATGTCCTCATTGTCTCTTGAGTTTTTCCCTTGCCTGAAGCTTTAGGAGCCCTCCTAAAGCTCTCCTAAAGCTTGAGTCTTTATCCTCAGTAAGTTTTTGATAGCAAAAGGCAAATAAACCTGCCGTAAACATGTGGGCCCATCATTCTCCATCAAATGTGCCTTGTTGCGGTAAGACAATCTACCAATAGGCTGGATAAAGTCAAACGGCAGCCGGGTAACAGAGAGGGAATTTTTTTCTCTCCGTGGATGAAAATCAAAACTAGACAACACAGTAAATGCTGAAGCATCCATTTCCAACATTTGTGTTGACCATGCACTTCACAAGCATATGCCACGTATTTTCCCCAAATCCACCCAGCTGACTCTATTTGAACTCAAATGAATGCGGGAGCTTAATCAAGCTGAATTGAGTTTCATTACGTCATTTGCTTGGGAGACTGATACTGGGGATCAGATACCATGGAAGTGCGACTGATCAGCTTAAACCTTCCCCTAGCCATAAATCTACCTCTGACTCAGATCTGGTTATGGTTTCTCTTGAACTTTAATGTAGATTCATTTGATCTTGTCATATATGAAATAAACCAAGACTTGATTTCACTGGGAGCTGAGCTGGATTCATTCATAATATTATGCAATGGAAGAAAGTAAACATCAAACTGAATTTTACCCAGAAGAATTCATACTTCCAAAGGTCTTAGAAGGGTTCCAACATAAACAAAAAAATAAATAGACCACAGAGTACAGGGCTTTCACAATTAAAATTTGTATATAATAAAAATGTTACTATTGCCGAGAAGAGTGTTTGCTGCCTGCAGGTTCAAGCTCAGCTCAACAGAAAAGAAACTCATAGCTCCTGTGAACCATAGTGGTTGGTCTTTGTTGTTTTGGACTTGTTTTGGCAGCCATTTTCCCCTGTCATCCTGAACTTCATCATGTACCAAGATATTTTGGCCACATATCTATGTCATTCTGCCAAGACACTGGAGCTGGACTACAGATATACCTTCCAGCAAGATAATAATCCCAAAGATAGATGGAAATAAACAAAGACATAAACGACTGACCACAAAATTAGCAGTGCAAACTAGACATGTTAATCAAAATATCAGAAGCAAAAAAAAAAAACAAAAATGAATTCCCTCTATAAAGCAAAACCCTGAAAAATAATTGTAGTGTTATCCTTACCACATAAAATATAAAATTCTGACTATAATGGGGTGTGTAATCATACTTCACGCCATTGCATAATTATTAAAGTGTATTTTTTAAAATACCAAAATAACTAATATTAATCATTATGTCCAACTGGCATAAGATGATTTGTAAAGACCAGTAGTTTTCCAACAGGAAATAGTGATTTACATGATTTATTTAGCATAAAGTTGGGCCAAGATGTTGTGATTTTCCCTGAAAAAAATATGTTATTCATAGACACTCATATCCCTAGATATGGCAGGGATGAGAAAAAGGGTTGGATATGGTGCAAGATTAAAAAACGAATCTCTGTCAGTGGTGATCGACACTATATAACTCAAGAGAACCATACATCACAATATTCATTCGCAAAGACCTTTAATCTGCTGGAATGCACACATTCTTGTAGATGTTTTTTTTTTCACAAATCGACAAATGTTTTCAACAATTTAAAAATGCTCAGTAGGAGATTTCTAAAACAATTAAATGGCTTTAAGAGGCAGCTATTGAAGAGAAACCAGTATTGTGGTCATGGAGACAAAAGAGATTATAGTTTTAAGGAAAGATTGATATTTAAAGAATTGTTTCTCTGTGACTGAATACTTGCGTGAAGAGAGATCATAACAGATAAAGTTCATGCTCAGAAAACGTGATCATTTTAAAGATAACGAGTATGCCTTTTTTTTCCAAATATGTGTTTTGTAAACATTCTAATATCAACTAATTTTATATAAGGGTTGCATGCAGCCATTTACAGTCTGTAAAGCAAAGAGTTGGAATAAATAAACAATAAATACATGTGCAGTATAATCATAACTGCAGGTATTTAAACAGATATAGAAAATGGATGGTCAAATGAAGAGTAGTAACTTTTTGAAAGACTGGGAACAAGGAATGATGCCTATTCATGAATTCCCCCAAAAAAGTGTTCTATTAATCATCAAAAGCATTCAGGCCACATCTTCCAAGCACTGCTGAACTAGCATTTATTAATCCTTATTGTGCTTCGTTGTATTTGTCACACTTCCTTACCCTCTTTACTTAAAAAAATTGGGAAAAAACGGGGTTATATCAGCAAATTTCATCTGGATACACAGACTGAGAAAAGCAGTTTTTATAATATTGAAGTAAGGCTGCAAGCATAAGGCAAGGGAAGTGGGAGAATTCACGTCCCTTCGGAGAAGGGCTCGTACTGGGAGGGAATCATACTATCTTGTATAAAGACAAATAATTATTTCTAAAATGAGCTGCCTCCCCCGCAGTGTCAGAGTTTCCAACCTCAAGGAGAGTATGGCTGCCACAGTCAATCTCCGACCCTGTCAGCACCCTGATGCAGCAACAGGAGTCAATAGCCGGCAGTTTCAACAGCTTCCCAACCTTGAGAAAAGATCACAGAGGGCGGTCCTGACAAAAGCTGCCCTGTCTGGAGAGCAGTCAATTTCTAACCGTGCTTTTTAACTGCTGAATGAAACTGGTTAAGGAGTCGAGCAGCGACGACTGCGTAAAGCAATGCATTGTCTGATTCATCATGTCTTGGTTGGGGTCAGTGGATGAGATTGGAGCCCCATATGAACAACAAATATGCGAGCTGTAGAATGAAAAAGTCTCTGGCTTGCTTCTGAATAAGGCCCTATTATCTGCCATTAGCGTTTAAACTCACATTGACTTATGTCTCCACTGTGCATCAAATATTTTTTCAGCTGTAGTTCTAGAAAATTCTAGAACTCAACCTGTGACTGGAAAGCTGCTCTAGAACAGACCATCTGCCAAATAAATAAATCAGCTACATCGTTCTTGCTTTGCATTTTATCTCTTTAAAGGTCAGTTTTAATCATTGAGTAATAAGAATGATTTTTTTTTTAAATCACAGCAGCCTCATTAAGCACTACTTCTAATTAGTGGGAAGGATCATTGAGAAGGCAACACCTTGTTGTTGGATGTGGTCACTCTCCGGGTTGTTTTGTGAATGCCATGGTTTTTGTCTTAATATCTGTTTGTTCTACAGGTGTATGCACGCAAAGCCAAATTTCTAATGCGTTTTCAGAATTGTGGTTCTTCATGACGTTGATTAGACCCACAGGACATATTTAAGAATGGAATGGGATGGCACCCTCAGGAGGAAAGAGGCAGACCGACCAAGCAACAAAACAACTGTTTGCCTTTCAAATGAAAGCAAGCCAAGCTGTAGGACCACAAGAGTTCAACCACTGCTTCCAGATACTCTCTCTCTCTCTCTCTCTCTCTCTCGCACACACACACACACACACACACACACACACACACACACACACACACACACACAGACATGTAGGGTATACCTATCCTTATGGGGCCCTCTCATTCACTTCTATGGGAAAAATGCTAACGCTACCTATGAGAACCTTAACCCCCAGCCTGCCCTAACCAAAACCATAAGTAACCAAGCAAAATAAGTTTTTGCATTTCTAACTTTTTCATAGCAGTCACTGATTTTTATAAAATATAGTTTTCCCTTAAGGGGACCAGGAAACCGGTCCCCATACGGGAAAAAATGGATATTTATCACGTTATGGGGACATTGTGTCCCCATAAGGATAGGTACAGTATACCCGTTCACACACACACACACACACACACACACACAGAGACACACACAGGTTTGTAATGATATGTTTGTGGGGACACAATTGCCACACATTTCTATAGCAAAAACATCCCAACATGACCTTAACCCCTACCCAGCCCTAACCTTAACAATAAGTAACCAAATCAAATACGAGCATTTTTGGCAGTTTTTTGATTGCTCTCACAGATCTTTGTGGGGACTTGAAAAACGGTGGTCTCCAAAATGTACAGCAATATAAACATAATATCCACACACACGAGCGCGCAATATATGTTTTGCATGAACGCATACACCTGGGATTTACACTTCTGTAGTGGGGTTTACACTCCATTGTGGGCTACTGGCCAATCACAGGCTGAGTCTTCAGACTTTGTTCAGTCATCGAAAGGTTTTCCTAATGTCTGAATTTGACCAGTGATCAATTCGTACCTTTATTTAAAACATTGCATTGCACTCCTGCTCTTGGCTAATATTGCTAAACATTTTTTCATTTTTCATTTTTTCATTTCTTTTTTTTCATTCTTTGTACTTTCATTACCAGTTGGGATTTTGCATAATTTAATTTTTCCACGGCACTATCTGCGCACCAGTCCCGATGTTATGGGTAATAAGACAAGCTGAATGCTGTGGTTAGAAACAGACAATGCATGAGGGATGTATTACGAAAACTGAGAGATTGAGAATTAATTCAATTATGTTGTGGATTTTAAAATGATAGGGAATATTTGCATTCAAATATTCATTCTCTAAAAGCATAATTTATTTTTAAATAAGTGGTTTCTTATTTTTATTAATTTACAATAGATTGAAAGAATGGTTCACCTCACAAAGATATGATGTTTGTTTTTGTAAGTACTCTCCATATTATTATACTCTGTGACATCCACATATATATATATATATATATACACTGTGTATATATACTGTGTGTGTGTGTATATATATATATATATATATACACATATGCAAACAAACACTCAATTTACTTAGCTATGTTACTCTTCTTAAGTATCTGCACAAGCTAGATAATATGGGCTACCAATAGATTAATGGACATTTGTAATGATTTTGGCTGATATTCAAGTTTGGCCAGATTCCTCAGGGGTTAAAAAATTCTTGAGTGGGTCTCCAAACAGACCATAGTTATGCACTCATTTATTACAAGCCTGCATGTTTTCTGGTATGCATAGGATGATTATATTATGTATTTAATGTATAAACAGTCTGGAACACGTTCCACCGTTGACTGCTTTCTGGATGAGTATGTTTTTAAATTACATTTGAAAACTGAATATGTATGTCTTTAAAAGGTTGTAAACTAAGGTTGTAAATTTGCATTCCGTCTTTTAAAACTGATTCCCTGGCATTGAAATTCACATTTCATCTGTTTTTCCCAAACTGAATACAAAGTCAGAATTTGTAATCATATTGCCTAATTGGATCTGTAAATAAATCAAAATACCAATTCAACATTCCTCAATGCAAATTGCTTTACTTTTAGCACTCATTTTGCTCTACATAAATCAGTTTGTTAACAGCTAGGTTTGAAGTGTAAACGTGAAAAGCGGGGTCATTGGTGAGCCACTTCTGACTGCAGTATGATGAAATGTAACGTTCTGTAAGGAGGGAATAAGACACAGCCCACTAAATGTCTCTTTTAATACTGCCAGTTAACTGACATTTACCTCAATCTGAGTCATTATATCCAAGGAAAGAGCTCACGAAATATTGAGTAAACTAATTTTAATCGTTAAATTGCCATTGATGATTAGGATATATGGTCCTTTACTTTGCAAATTGGTTGTCTGTCTACTACCTAAGCAGTGAAAAGCAGTGTGTGACGTGACTAAAGTTAAAGAAGTAACTCGGCCATAGCGACGAATGTCTTCAAGAGATCCCAAGCCAAAATAAGCCAGTGGGTTAAAATGTAGGACATCCTGTATCCTGAGTGGTCGATTTTTATAATGTGCTTTTGAGTACAAGCAGCAACCAATCTGGAGTAAAGTAAAAAGTACCAATTACAAAATGATTAATAAAATTTTCCATTCATTTCCCGTAATTTGTTATTCAATTTAGGGTATCCTGGAGATTCTACCCTGGACAGTATGCCGGTCTATGTTATGGTCACAGGGTACAAAAGCCAGTTCACTTATTCAAGATTCAAGACTTTTATTGTCATTGTTCAGTTGCCTGGACAACGAAATTAACTGACGGACCACAAAGATGCAATAAAAGTGACATAGACATAAAAAAAAAAAAAAAAGCCAGGTCTTCTGGCTGTGGGGGGTGGGGCACACTCATCCCCACGGACTCGCAAACATATAACAGGACTCAAACCTATGACCATCAGCATATGAGGCTACAACACTGCACATTCAGCCAGCAAGATCCTGGCCAGACTGTCGGACAGAAGGACAGGAAAGGGTGACCTTCCAGAAGAACAAAGCACAGAAACATGTCAGCTAGGAACAAAGTTTTCAGACCAACAGATTTGATAAGCAACAAGAGAGAACACATGATAAACACCCTCTGTCTCCACGCACATTTTTCTTATCTTCCATTCGTGCGCATTATGATCTCCGGGATTCTTACGTAACACTGTGCTTCATCGCTAGAAGAGCTTCATTAGAAGTTTCATAATGGTCATTTAAGATGAGGAGGTAAAAAAGTTTCAGTCCCAAACCACACCACCAGTCATTTTAATTAACAACCCCATTTTAATTAAACATTGATTACGTGCTAATTAGTCTAATGATCGTCCCTAGATGAGAGGGAACAGGTATGGCAAGTGACAAGCAGAGAAAAATGAAAGATTTGAGGCAAATGGAAATTGTATTTGAGATACCCCCAGGGTTGAATATTTTGTGATTATTTTTTCTATTATAAATGATGCCTTCACCACATATTTCTCTAATTTATGTTTGTCTGATGGGTCCCGAATGACTGATGCATAGTAGATTGAGTTTATGCATATTTTCATCAAATTTGGGCAATTTTCTGGCACATGGAAATAAATAAATAAATAAAGACTGAGACCCACTTACATGCAAATTAATCTATATTGTGATAATAAAGGCATTTATTTGCAGGAAAAATGGCAATTTGTATGACTCCTTTCAGCTAAAAGGATGCATAACGAGGTAAAAGTCTCATCGCTTTTCAGTGCGCATTTCTCAAAATGCACTATCGCTTGGAGGCAGATAAAATATGGTTAAATACTGCCATGACTTTCCGCAAGAATTTATTCACTCATTAATTACATACAGCCATTTTTTCTTCCCAAATGAACCAAAATGAATGGCTACGCACCATCATATACAATGCAAGTTTATTTGTACACAGTCATAATGTATATGATAAAACTGTGATTTTATCGATAAAAACAAACAAGATTAAAGGCATCGTCATACCGCAGTATAGTCAGCTGAAAATACACTTATAGCTTTATTCAGTTCCCTCCCCAGAAAAAAAACCCCTTCAAGGTCAATAATCACCATCAGGTACAGTATGTATTTTTAAACAAAATGTTTATTTTTTAACGTAGTTTCTAATGTAACATTCATTCTCGTAGTACTAATTTGTGGGTGATAAAGACACAAGAAAAGTTACCCAGATAGTATGAAAATGTGGGATACAGTGGGTTGCTATCCTTTCTAGAGTGTCCCCCAGTCAGGAGTGCCGAAAAGGGGGTGGGTGGGGGGGTGTCTAAGATGATTCACTGTATAATCAAAAATCAGAGGATTGTAAATTATACAAGGTACAGATGCAGGAAGAAAAGGCCACGTAGAATCAGAATTTACAAAGAAACAACAGATAAAGGGAATAATAAGATTTCATTAACAACAGAGCAAAAGGTAAGAACAGACGGCATTGGTAATATTCATTGTTAGTGTTTTATTAATTTGGAGCTGCAGTACAAATATTTTTGTACCTTTTGAATTTTACTGTAGATCAGTGTTTCCCAATCCGGTCCTCGGGGACCAGCAGACAGTCCACGGTTTTGCTCCCAAAAACATGAACACTCTGGCAGGGAGCCTGGAGGGAGCAAAAACATGGACTGTCTGTGGGTCCCTGAGGACCGGATTGGGAAACACTGTTTCAGATAATTGTCATGATTTCTACTAGCAAATGTATGCTAAATATCTCATGCATCCCACTTGCAATGTCAGATTTAGTTTCAGCTTAGACAAAGATACACATTTGATTGTTGTTCTTAATCCTTGATACCTTTTGTTTGGTTAACTGATAAGGCTGCGAGGTTAAGATTCTCCAAACTTCTGCTGATCACAGTTCATTGCTTTGAGTTGGATTAAGGTCAGTTCAGATGGGCACAGCAGCATTCATTAACTGAAGATGGAGAGGATATTGCTATGTAGGATAGGCAGGCAATTATTGCTACATACGTCTCAGGACGACAAACATTCATTTCCCGCTTGATTTACAATCAAGGCTGAAAATTCTAGTCATCACTGACCAACAAATCCAAACCAAATCCAGTGGCAGCTAATTTTAACTGAACTGATTAGGATTCTTCATGTTAAAAAACTATTAAACACACAACTTAAATACAACTCAGCGTAACTGATATAAACTTAGATAAACTATTCCTATTCTCACCACGACCCTGACCATGATAAATATTTGGATGATGAGTGAATTATTAATATTTTCATTCTTTTTCTCATGAATCATTGTATTGTTTTGGTAAGAAGAACTATTATTGGATTGTTGTGTAATATTTTTACCTTTTAGGGGTGGCCTGGTGGTACAGTGATTAGCTCTGTTGCCTCTTGGCCCGTTCTTCAAGTCTCCGCCCTGGCTCAGTTTGCATGGAATTTGCATGTTCTTTCTGTGCTGTCATGGGGTTCCCTCTGGGTACGCCAGTTTCCCGCCACAGTCTAAAAACAGGCTGAGGTGAATTATAGTTGCTGAATTGTCAAAAGGTGTGAATGGTGTGAGTGCTATGCAGTGGGTTGTTCCCTGCCTTGAGTCCATAGCATAAGTTACTGTGGAAAATGGATGGGTTTTTACCTCTTAGCTCTATTGGCAGTATTGATAACTCGACTACCAACCATCTTCATGAATAAATCTTGAGAATTCTTATGCTAAATTGCGATCAGTTAACAAAGTTTATTATGACTGGCAAGTGACCACAGTCTGGGAAATGATTATTTGATTTCTTCTATGATTTCTGTCTGCTGTGAGGATGCCTGAGTTTTGAAGAACGTAACAGATCAGGCTGGTCAAACCTTTACAATTGTGAGAAAAGGCTTAAATGTCTCTGGTCCGGGCAGAACTATCTACTATTATGATAGAATGCCATCCAACTCATATTAAAGAAAAGACTGGCATATATATATATATATATATATATATATTTTCACATGCCCAG
>JAODJX010000097.1:19077476-19104336 GCA_026776945.1 Isichthys henryi | reverse complement strand
GCCCATTGCTTCCGGGATAGGCTCCGGACCCCCCGCAACCCAGTAGGATAAGCGGTTTGGAAAATGGATGGATGGGTATATGACAAATCAACTTCACTGACCTTCTCATCAACTGTCATTCAAGCTGATGAAGGTCATAAAGTTGCTGCTTAACCTTTGCCTCAAGGTCAAGCTTGAATTGGTAACTAATAAAACACATTACCTGGAAGTATATGCTTTGCACCTGCCCTAAGATCTCATTGGTACATTTTACCACAACGCTACCTGTGAAATATAAATGCAAGCTTAACATATGCATAGCATTTTAAAGGAGCACAGATCACTACTGTATCATCACCTGTATTTTATTACGAAATGTATGAGGAAGTAGCCAGTTATTAAAAGGTTTAGCAAAGCTCTCCGGACATTATATTCCATTACTTAGTCAATTGATTACCAGGAGTCAGCACAGACATAGATCACAGAGACAAATAGGATGGAGGACTTGAAATGGGTCACTGAGACCAAAACAAGGCAAATTACCCCACTGTGATGCTGAGCAGGAGGGGACAGACTATAGGGCTATTAACAAGGAAAAGGCCTTTGGATAAAATTTACCTGGTCATCTATTCCATTACCTTTGAGCTACACGGGCATACCTGATGCCTGCAGGAGGTGAAACATTACTGTAGATTGACAGAGAATCCTGACTCTACCATGCGAACGCTGTAGATTGACAGAGAATCCTGACTCTACCATGCGAACGCTGTAGACTGACAGAGAATCCTGACTCTACCACGTGAACGCTGTAGATTTCTTGGGTCCACAACCAACCTGAACTGTTTTCCTGACTCACGCTATCATATAGACAGGCATAAGCATCTGGAAACTTTTATACTGTTTAAGACACTTAAGGAGTGTTGCTGCTTAATGAAGTGAACAGTAAAATATTAAGACCTCAAAATCGCTGCAAACCAAAGCTTGAATAACACACATCTTAGTCTCAGATCTATTATTGGCCAGCTAATTTAAATTTGTTCAGGGTGACAGCTTACTGGGAAGTATTCTAAAGGGACATAATGAATTCCATTATTATCAGCAGTGCAAATTCTAAAGAATGTTAACTCTCATTATCGAATCTGTCCCGAATGTTATAGAAATATGCATCTTATGCTAGAATATTCTGAGAATGGTGGCATGAAGCAGATACGTACTGTCACCCATGGTGGGGGGACACAACAATTAAACAGTACAGCTTCTCTGTGAAAAGTCTGGACAGAGTATTACTATAAAAAATAAGATTAGACATTACTATCTCTAAGGAACACAGAAGTGCATTTTTACAATTGAAGGCATGACGCTATATGCTTTCCTGTCTGCAATAAAGAGAGCAAGGAGGTGCCTCTAATGGAGCAAAATGACCTAAAATGTTTCATTTAACTTGTCTTAAGGTAACCCGATAGCACTTTTTAGAACTTATCATTCACAGCGGCCAGAAAGCTTTTGCTACCATTAAAATTAAATTACTTGAATTGTTTTTGCCTAATAGATTCAATTTAAACTATTGTATGAATATCTATTAATGTAACTTCTTTTTCTGCGGGTTGTGTTCTTTAGCCACTAATGTAAAAATCTTTCAGAAGGAAATCTAGTAAGCGGTCATATTATTATAATACATTTCCCTTAAACATAGACTGTGAAGGTGTACAGTATGTGTAACACATTATCATGTTACGATCCGGCGATCCGCAATCCACACTCAAAGTCGTCACAATCACGTCTTCTGTAAGATGATCATTGTCATTTGAGTTTGTGTGCATGCTACAAAAATCTCACCTATGGATTATATTATTGCATGTGCATACTGTCCAGATTTTCACCCTAAAAGTGCAACAAGACCTGACAAATATATTCAAAACACAGCAATATCCTCAAGAAAATAAAGGCATTTGAGGATGATATGAGCAGACACTCAAATACGTTTAGGCCCGTGTGATTTCTGTCCCTTAAATAACAAAGAGTGGACCGCTCTTCCATCACACCCAGTTTTACATATTCATGCTGTTATATATTTTTTTTTAGCAACTTATGGTCATGTGTATAACATATTGATCTCATGTTGACCGGTCCATTGGGGAGCACTGAAAACACATCCGTGATAGAAAGGATCCTACAAATGGAATAAATGTCAGTGAACAAGTACATTCATTAAACACATTATGCATGTGACAGTGGATAATGAGAATCCCCATGCCATTATTAATGGCGCCGCATTAGCATACGCGGCTGCATGTAGGCTTAATCGCTTTTCACAGGCCTGAAGGCACTCTTCTAGGGAAGGGGCATGAGGACCAGAGGGGCAAAACATGTACCAGAATGCCTTTCTCATCAACACGAACGTACACAGAACTACATTGTTTATTTTTTATATAACCTCCCCCTGGAACATAAGCACATTCTTAGGGCAGCAAGCATAATTAATGACCATTGTTGTAGAAAACCATGCCTCCAGCATCGAATATATCTGTAAGGCAGTCTTCAACGATTCAATGATTTTGTAATTAATTTCTTGCTATGACAATCTTGTTTTACTGATTCTCCCCCTTTTCTATGACTTTGATTAACATATACCTCACCTCTAAAACCTGATTTCTCCCCCCTCCCACACACCACAATTTAAAAATACAATATGATCAATACAAAACGAGCTTCTTAGCAAAACCAAAGTTAACGCAACTCAAATTTCTCATAAACACGGAGGAATAAGCCGTAGCGGCGGTTTATGAATGCCCGGGTGTACAGTAACAGCAGAACATGATTACTGATGAAGGGAAACAGAAGGGGGTTTTCCTGCCAAAGGACTTGAGCCATTTCAGCCCCTCAAAGGAGCTGTCAAGCCTCCAGTTTTCACTGGGTCTCTTGCGAGACGACATGTGACCTGTACTGCTTCTTTGAATGTCAGGGTAGGACATTTTGGAGCCCTAATTGGTCTAATTGCTGCTCTTTAATCTATTATACATTTTAAACTCTGTATATAGAGTGTAGTCTATCCTTGATATTGCTTAACCTTAGTCCTACGTTAGCTTTCGGTTTCTATCTTTTATGTTAAACAGGTCGGTGCCGACCCGTGTCTTAAATCAGCCATAAAATATCCTCAAAACACTTATTTATCATCCAGTTTATTTCTTGCCTCTTAGTTACCTCGTTAAGCTTCCTTATCCATGCAAAGATTGGTTTTAATATTTTTGGTGTGGCTTTCTGGACCTTTCTTTTGACAGCATACCTCTCGTTTCCAATAAAAAAATAATGGTAAAATAAACCTCAAGTGAATTAAATAAATAAACTGATTGGTCTTATCTTGCATTTCATGTCTGGGCATGCCTTGACTGCTGGAAAGAAATGTTTAAATTTATTTTGTTTAAATAGCAGTTCCTGACAAAGTCAAAAAGCCTTAATGCAGTACACAAATTTATGTGGTGCTTTTATGCATTTTAAACTTACAAACGGGTCGGTGCCGACCCCAACACCAGAGCGAGGTTAAACCATGCTGTTAAACTTCTGATTGTTACTGGTAGAAATTATTAAAATAAGCTTGCTGCACGTTTGGAAAGTTCCTAATAGAATCGCAGTATTTGACATCTTAGTTAATAACACTTTTGAGTCCAGGAGGCTTAGTTTTCATCATCATCTAAACCATTTTTGACAAGGATACTGTCGTCTGTTGTATGTGTTGCACTTTGGTGAAATCTGTGAAACTGCTAGGAGAACAAAAGTGAAAATAAATCCAAGTGGATGCAATTTAATGAAGGGACTATTAAGTGAAATGTTTCATCTGAAGTCGTAAAATGTTACAGGGAAATGCAGTGATTTTTTGATGTATTGAAGATACGAGAAATGTAACTACATTTCCATCTCAAATATAACATGCCACACCGTAAAACAACCAATTGTTGCTGAAATATGTATTTCGAGAAAATTCCTGAATTTATCTCAAGCAGGAACACGCTTCATGGTTTCCATCATTCAAGTAATTGCAAAGTCATATTAATCTTGACTGCTGGTATGTAAAATGAAAGTATTGTTATTTTGCTCCAGAATATTTGTATCTATTCAATGTTAAATATAGATTTTCGGTCTGGTTGACCTTTAAATTACGAGTATCTAAAAATAAGTTATTCTTCTTGTAATTACGCTGGATGAAAATAATAAATTGTCTCATTCTTTAAATGGCTGACTCCTTATAAATTACTAGGAAGGATGGTTCAAGTAAGCATGGAAATAAATTGAAGGCAAGTCCATCAATCCAGCCATGCTCCAAATGCTTATCCTGCACAGGGTCATGAGTAGACAGAATGTGACATATTAATAAATACAGACAATCCCCAGGTTACGAATGAGATCTGTTCCCTAAGTCTGTCTTTAAATCAAATTTGAAGGTAAATTGGGGAAAAAATACAGTACATAATAATAATGAAAATAATAATAATAATAATAATTTGTATTATTACAACAATAAAACAACAATAATAATAATAAAAATAGTAACAATAACAATAATAATTAGCATTATTATAATAATAAAACAGCAACAATAATAATAATAACGATAACAATAATAATAATAATAACAACAACAATAATAATAATAACGATAATAATAATAATAATAATAATAAAAGTACATACGGCAAACAAGCTACCAAAGCCGCACAGTGTTTTCATGAGTGTCACAAAGAAGTCGGTGTGTTTGTTATTACGAACCATTGAATTTAACCCAGATTTTTATATAATATGTTTGTGGTAGTCAGTTTGTAAGTATGAGTTGCATGTAAGTCAGACATTTTTAACCCGTCTGTATTCAATCAAATAATACTTGACGATGGTAAAACACAGCTTTGATCTTTATTAAATAATGGAACTGTATCAAAATGTATTGTTCTGTGGTTGCCAGCATATTGGGCGTCATTTTTCATGTTTAACTTGTTTATAATGTAGAGTCACATTTCAGGTTGATGTCTGGGATTGGTAAACTATCCAAGTTTGACAATGCTCAATGCCACTGAATCAGAGCACTGTGAATAACTGCTTGATTTGTGACGTGGAATCGCAGTACGGTGGAACCTCATATCCAGTGATTCGGTAACCACGGTTTCTGTTATTTGCCGTTTACCGTGGCCTGAAGATATTCAGTGATAGTTTCCATAAATAAACAGTTAATGAGTTTTAAATTCTGTTTAACTGACCCTTGTCCATTACAGCAAGAACGTTTTCTGCCAACTTTTAGAAGACTTGCATAACGTTAGCTAAGTTCCCTGGGAATTTTCCCTGTTACTTGGGACTGCGCCAAACAAGAAGAGTCTCATGATGGGAAGCACATGGTATGCATACACCCAGTTATATAATTTGAAACACGTGAACCAGAATGCTGTCGTAAGGTGGCTGCTGCAATGATATGCAGATCACATCGACAGTTATGAGTGATGTAGCTTACCGATGGCAGAAAGCCACTGAAGCCTCGATTGCCCCAGTGAAGATGACCCTCATGGGTTTAACAGCATCAAACGATCCCAAGAGTCCCATCATAGTATTACGTAGCCTTACGTTCATATTGGAACAAATCAACATTATTTTGGGGTGCGGTATGTACAAGGTATTTACTCTATTTGCATTCCTAAAAATGGCTTCACAATTGAATGATTCTGCCTTAAATCAGACATAGCTGACCATAACTGTCAAATGTAGCTTTTATTAAATAATAATGGGTAGGTTAGTGAGTTAATGTAATTTATTTTTTAGGAAAATTTATTGAATAAAAAAAGAATGAAATGGGGACAGAGTCAGACACAGCAAGATATCCAAGTTTTATTTAAGAAGAAAACATGTCATAAATAATAATAATAATAATAATAATAATACCCCTGACAGTAGGCGAATGGTGCCCAGATGACATACTACATTCTGTGGAACTCAAAAGTGTGCAACCAATGGACATCATGCTATCCCACAAGGCCACTGGAACTGCAGCCAGAGACAAAGATTGTCGCTTGCTCAGAAATTTGGGTCAAGAGGGAGGAGGGAGTGCCAGCTCTCTACAAATGTAAGTCGAAAACAATACCCAGTTACATAAGTTGAATATGTATTTTTGTCGTCGATAGTTTTTAACAGTTTTTAACTTTTGTGGGGGTCCAGCCACAAAAATGTTGGTCAAAGAATATGCAAAATGGCGACCACAGTACGTCCAAGTGTTCATGTACAGTACATAGTACATTTTGTGTAGTAGGCTTTTAATGAAAATCAGCATATACTGTGTAAGTACAGTATGCGATTTCAGACACACCCTGAGACTAAACAGGACGCATGAATGAGAGAGAGTTGAAATATTTTGATAGATTGACTGCAGATGTGGGAGATTATAGATTATAACCATCAGGAAATGAGTCGGGGGTCAGGGAGGGTGACCACTCCAGTGGAAGGCATCTTGTGAAACTGATTGTGTACTAAAGGTGACATATTTACCTAATGCTAGGGACATATTTAATTTGCTTGTTGCTTTCAGGTATTTGTTGGAATACTGTATTTATATGTTTTTTTTTATTTGTTTTAATTAGTGATGTGATAGCATTCTATATGAAATTATGTGTGAATGTTAGCTAGATAGATAGATAGATAGATAGACAGACAGACATACAGACAGACAGACAGACAGACAGACCGACCGACCGACCGACCGACCGAATTGATCAAAAGGGGAAATGTGGTTGTGCACAATAACAATGGGATGTGCAAAGAATTACAAAGCAAGTACAAAAAAATTGCACAAACGTAGCATTTGGATGTGCAAAGAATTAAACATCACTCCTCTTACTACAATGACACACATATTACATACCTGTAGTTTCCTTTGAAATTGCAATGTGTCAGATACTGTGTCAGGTGTTGCATTTTGCACATACTGTGTCCTTGGACTAGACACTTAAAATCAATAAAAGTTATATCCCAAAATACATATATCGAATGTGGTGTATAGACCGGGGAAAAATAAGAAGTCCTAGAAATAAATTTATTATTTTTTCCCCCCAATGTGAAAGCCATAGGAATGGAATAGATGTGATTTTTGGGGAAGAAAATAATGTCATGGGGGTGGTAAAAGAGGCAGTGACATCAGGTGTGGTAAAGCGGCCTGTCGCCATGCTAGCTACCACTAAGGACAGGCTTACACTTGGAATTTAAACATGTATAACGTGTTATAAAGCTTATCGCTAAAGAACAGAGCTGGATATTTTCGAAGACAGAGCATCTGCATTACGGGAATGTTTATTCCAAATGAAAAATAATTATGAAGTCCTAAAACATGCAGTGCATTTATATTTCATGTCCTCTGGGGTGTCCAGTCTCAAAATACAAATAAAGGCACATTTTTGTTCCAAAACTGAAGTGTTAAATAAAGCGATGCAATGGACAGCATAAAGGAAGAAATATCGTAATAAATACAACAGTATTGGTAGCACCATTTTATCTGAATATAACTGAAATAACTAAATTAAGATTGATTATGTTCATGAATACCTCACATGCACATGTACATTAGCTAAACCTACAAGGCACTAAATGTCTCTTACAAGTAAAGAGGTCACAGCAGTTTGTAACAGTTTTTGTTTTTTGACTCAACGCATGAAATATTAATTGTGGGCACATTATTCTCCCGTAAAACGATATTCTGTGACAATATTACAGGATATTTTTCAAGACGCAAATCAGCTGACCAAAGCATTCCTAAAGGTTGTGTACACAAAAACTTAGTCTTTATGATGCATAATTAAGTCTCAATGATGGCCAATTAAAACCCCAATACAAATGATTATTTATGTGCTGAAATCCAATTATTATGATATGGAAATAAAAATATAATTACAGGTGACACAGCAAACATCAATCCCAGCTCGCTGATAATTAAGGGTCCCTAATGAACGATTCATTTCAATTCCTTGGTGCAGTCATGATGTATTGCTAAAGAATTTGTAACAGTTTGCCAATAAATCAAAAATGAATCACTGAGGAAGGCGAGGCTTGATTTGCTAACCTGCAGCTAATGTTGGCTTGCTTGTCTACCAAGCTAAGAATACATCATCTCAGGAAAAAAAAAGAGAAAAAATCAGCTGCTCACTCTTCATCGTTATTATGTCCAACTTAAAAGGAGGAAATAGACACTTCTTTCCCCATGACTCACAAGCACCGTTTCTGATCTGGAGTAATGCAGAATCCTCTTTCTTTGGTCAGAAAAATGCCATCAGCATTGCTTCACTGCAGTACAAAGGAGAATCAATCACAGGTGTCCAAAACAGCTCAGAATGACCTGAATGTATTGAGAATAAATGCTACTGGAACAAGTACATGAAAGACACATTACACTCAGAATCTAGGCTCATTTGTTTTGTGTCTTGAAAGACTGAATATAGAGTTTGCACGCTAGCTTTCATATTTCATTAACCCTTCAATCGTGAATAGGTACACATGCACAGAATAGCATGGAACTGCCTATTGTAAACATTAGCCACCTGGATCTTTTACAGAACCAATTTGGGTTAAGTACCTTTCTCAATAGTAGAAGAGTGACCAAAAAGATGAAAAGCAATATTCATGTTTTTTTTATATATATATATGTTGCAGTCCAGTCGAGCCAAGGCACAAAGTCATTTAGTTGCCTAGAATTTTTGCAGCAGTTTTCTGAAGAAGCACACCTAAGGCATAGCGTGGGTGATATTTTCTGAAAATTGCCACCGATCATGCATTTACACAGTTGCCATTTGTTACTTTATAGTTTACATACACTGGTCAGCCATAACATTAAAACTACCTGCCTAATATTGTGTAGGTTCTCCTCATAAGGGCTGCTCGGTCCCTGTACGACCGGTGTCAGACCATGGTCCGCATGTTCATAACTTTTATGGACAGAATTTCTAAGCGCAGCCAGGGTGTTGAGGGTGTCTGGCTTGGTAACCTCAGAAGTAGGTCTCTGTTTTTTGAAGATGATGTGGTTCTGTTGGCTTCATCAGACCATGACCTTCGGCTCTCACTGGAGCAGTTCGCAGCCGAATGTGAAGCGACTGGGATGAAAATCAGCACCTCCAAATCCAAGAACATGGTCCTCAGCCGGAAAAGGGTGGAGTGCTCTCTGAGTTGGGGAGGAAGTCCTTCCCCAAGTGAAGGAGTTTAAGTATCTCGGGGTCTTGTTCATGAGTGAGGGAAGGATGGAACGGGAGATCGACAGGCGGATCGGTACGGCGTCAGCAGTGATGCGGACGCTGCATCGGTCTGTCATGGTGGAGAAGGAGCTGAGCCAAAACGCAAAGCTCTCGATTTACCAGTTGATCTACGTTCCTACCCTCACCTATGGTCATGAGCTGTGAGTAGTGACCGAAAGAATGAGGTCGCAAATACAGGTGAAATGGATTCCCTCCGCAGGGTGGCTGGGCTCTCCCTTAGAGATAGGGTGAGGAGCTCGGTCATTCGGGAGGGACTCAGAGTAGAGCCACTGCTCCTCCGCATTGAGAGGAGCCAGATGAGGTGGCTCGGGCATCTGATTAGGATGCCTCCTGGACGCCTCCCTGGTGAGGTATTCCGGGCATGTCCCACTGGGAGGAGGCCCTGGGGAAGACCCAGGACATGCTGGAGAGACTATGTCTTCCGGCTGGCCTGGGAATACCTCGGGATTCCCCCAGAGGAGCAGGATGAAGTGGCCGGGGAGAGGGAAGTCTGGGATTCCCGGCTTAGACTGCTGCCCACGCAACTCGACCCGGAAAAGCAGTAGATGATGGATAGATGGATGGATGGGTTCCCCTTGTGCTGCCAAAACAACTCTGACGCATTGAGGCATGGACTCCACAAGACCTCTGAAGGTGTCTTGCTGTATCTGGCGCCAAGATGTTAGCAGCAGATCCTTTAAGTCCTGTAAACTGTGAGGTGGAGCCTCCATGGATCGGATTTGTTTGTCCAGCACATCCCATAAATGCCCAATCAGATTGAGATCTGGGGAATTTGGAGGCCAAGTCAACACCTTGAACTCTTTTTCATGTTCCTCAAACCATTCCCGAACAATACTTGCAATGTGTCAGGGTCCATTATCCTGCTGAAAGAGGTCACTGCTATCGGGGAATACCATTTCCATGAAGGGGTGTACTTCGTCTGCAATTATGTTTAGGTAGGTGGTATGTGTCATTGTAACAGCCATATGGATGCATGGAGCCAAGGTTTCCCAGCAGAACATTGCACAGAGAATACTGCTCCGGGAACTCTGTCCAGTCTGTGGCTGCGCAGCCCCATATGCAGAGAACTGCTTTGCGCTGTGTGTTCTGACACCTTTCCATCAAAGCCAGCATTAACTTTTTCAGCAATTTGTGCTACAGTAGCTCTGCTGTGGGATCAGACAAACTAGCCTTTGCTCCCCACACGCATCTATGAGTATTGTATGCTCATTACTCCATTCCCGGTTTTCTGGTTGGCCTTCCTTGGATCACTTTTGGTAGGTACTGGCTAGTGCAGATGGGGAACACCCCCCAAGACCTGTTATTGTGGAGATGCTTCGACCCAATCATCTAACCATCATAATCTAGCCCTTCACAGAGATGCTCAGATCACATCAACTTCAAGAACTGAATATTTACCTGCCTAGTATATAATGTCAGGTGACATTGTAATTGGATAATCAATGTTATTCACTCACCTGTCAATTGTTTTAATATTATGGCTGATTGATGTATTTTAACTACCATTTGGCTAAACAGATTTAATTTCGTTTTTGATTTATTAATAGTGGTAAGTACTGTTGCCTCACACCTCTGGAACCAGGGTTCGAGTCTCTGTCCTGGCTGTACGTGTGTGGAACTTGCATATCCTCCCCGGGTCATCGTGGGGTTTCTCTCCACAGGTTTCCCTCCAAAGTTCAAAAACATGCTAGTTTCCAAATTGTCCCTAGGTAGGTGTGCAATGGTTTGGCACCCTGTAGCTAGGTAGGTGTGAATGTGTACCCTACGATGGCTTGCGGCCCATAGCTAAGTAGGTGTGTGTGTGTACCCTGCAATGGGTTGGCTCCCCATCCTGGTTTTTTTCCCTGCCTTGTGCCAGTACCTTCTGGGATAAGCTCCACACCCCTGTGACTCTGCATAGGATAAATAGGTATATCAGATGGATGGGTGGTTACCTCTTATAAAGGAATATGTATCTATGTTTTCCAAATTTTTTTGTATCATTTTACTGAATTTCAGTCAGCTAGCAAACAAATTTCGCATATTTATTTTGTTTGGTCCTGCCTCAGAATAGTTTGCAGCAAATCCCGTGTAAGTTAGGAAAGCATTAAACTAGTGAAATCTCTGGCCAAGTAAAAGGTTAGGCTTCTGTTTTACTGTGCAATTGTCACAGACGGAATTACATCAAAGTGTCTGCCAACAGTCAGTCAACAATAAAACTGAGAGTAACCTGAAACCATTTCTGGACGTTTCAGGGAACAATGTCTTTATTCTGCTCTTTATTCTGGTAAGCTTGGCCATAGATTTGTTGCATTTGGACCTTCGACAGCAGCCAAGAGGCAGATGCCGCAGTGGAAATTCAAGCTGCAAATATGTTTGTGTCGTATAACTAGCTGGACAGACAGGGATTAGCATATGTGGCATGCAGAGGTGCCAGCGTGCTAAAACAATTAAAGAAGCCATGTCTGTTTCCAATTCCTAAATTCAATATTGAGATATAATTAACAGTAATGCATTATTAAGATATTGCAGTCCATTCCATATTGTTATGAACTGAGGTTTCATTTTTTCTCCCATGAGTCTTGTTTATTCGAAGGCTAGGCAGCATTGTATGCAGTACAACTTAACACATTTGTCTAAAATGAATTGTTTCATTTTGTTAACTTGACATTCTGCTAATCGTTATTGGACAGATCATTGCAAAAATTTCCTGCCGAAGTGGCATGGAAAAGTGGTGACCGTATTTCTTAGGATTCCCTCCGGCGAGGGAAGCGAGGTGGTCACCAAGCTGGTCTCTCTTATCTGTAGTCCAGCTCTTGAAGAATTTCCCATAGACTCAGTTCCCCTACATACCTGTCTTTTGCCATTCACACTCGATACTGCACCTTTCCTTAATAACAGCATGACAATTACAGTTTTCTGGCTATTACTTTCACTGGCCAATAGCTACAGTATAGAAGACATTTCTGTTCTACTATAACTATAACTTTAACTTATCTCCCGGAAAAGTTCTGTTTTTTGTCTCTGCTGTCCCATCTAGACTCTGATCTGCTTTCTTTCTGGTTTCGGATCCAACTATCTCTGACCTCCCTTTTCTCCATGGCTTCCTCGGGTTGTCATTCTGCAGTCTTACAATTTTTTGCCCCATTATATTCATTCTCCCTTCATAACATGCTTTCTTCGTCTGTCTCCATCCTGTGTGCTTGTCCACCCTTTTTAATTATTTTTTAATCTGTGTATATTTTCTGTGTAATGAGACATATACAGAAGATGCTGTTGTTGGTGCCCCCTGCACCCCCCCCCCCGCCCTGTGCTTCCAATAATAGGCTGTGCCTGCATATTGCATATATATATATATATATGAAGATATTGAAGATCTGCATGTGTGTGTCTGTGAAATGTGTGTGTGTGTAATATGGATGGATGATGAATGATGGAGGAATGGATAGATGGATGGATGGAATATATTCAACAATTATTTTAATTTGCTGATGGTGTTTTGAATATGGACAGAGGCACATAAAATGACAGACACAGATATAAATAATGATGTAGGTTAATAAACACATCCAGACAATAATAGATTAATTAGGCCGTTTGTGGAGAATGTAGCTGCCACTTACAGCCTGCTTTGGACACGCACACCATCTTCTCCTACCTATTAAAGCTCACCTTTCTTTTCCGTCTCATCTGCAATAGACAAAACGCAGACACACTGGGGAAAATGGTAAGGGAGTGCAACAGCAGTGCACTTGAACAGAATGAGCTGCCTTTCAGAGTCACATACTTTGTGACAGATACTGCTCCCAATATAGGCAAGGCATTTACAGTTTTCAGTGATTTCAGAATGATGGAATAGGTGGGCTTTGCTGTGGTAGATGATGAGGATTTCTGGAAAGACATTCTACAGGCTTGCAGCTACAGGAATGACAGATCTCATAACCCGTCTTTAGACAACCGGTGTGCTTTGAATACTCACTACTATGCATATTCAGCATATGGAGAAAGATGGGTTGGAGAAGTTAGACATCTTTAGTGCCAAATTCAGTTAAAACTTTTGTAGGTCAACTGAGGAAAACTTGTTATATTTCTAACACTAATGTCACAATGAAGAGTGGTGTTCATAGAACACTGCCCTGAATAAGCCTGACCCAACCAAACTTACTGGGTAACTTCACCTGCCACATCTGTTGTTTTCTCCATAAGGAAAAACCTGCAGCTGCATTAACAGGTTTGGGAAAAAAACCTGTTAATCAGCTTTTCTCTTTCCGAATCTTACAGTATTTAAGAATCTTAATTGCATACATTTGCTGCATCGTAAAAACTTTTCACTCTAAATCTGAAAGTGGCCAGCATATATTTACCCGTTCAGTATTACCTCCACCCTTTACCAGTGTTGCTACAGTAAGAAGTATTTGTGTGGTTTGGAGAAGACCATTACAGCAACAGTGATCCGTAGCATTTTCGACAGCATTTTCATAGTCTTAAAACACAAAATACACAGGGAAACTGAAAATAAAATGCAATTCATGAGGGAAAATTACATATTCGCAGACCCAATAATTTTACTGTCATACATAAAATATTTTTCCACATGGTATCTATCATATCTATTATTCCTGGGGTGCAATAAGAAACTTTTTAAAAAGATTTTTCAAAACCTGAACTTAAGAAGCCGGCAGCATTTCAAATATTTAGTAGCTGTGTCGGTTTTAGATGATATTTGTATGATTTCACTAAATAATTTTTATGACATTTAATTTAATATGACAATTCATATTTTGTTGACCCCCACAACTTTGCGCTGGATAAGTGGTTGGAAGATGGATGGATGTTTAATTGATGGGAGTAAGTTAAAAATGAATCTTGATGAATAGTATTTCGTGATGCATTTCATAAACCAAAGAGGTAAAGGCATCTAATTGGAAGCAGCCTCACAAAGGTCACTTGGTTAAGGCATGTTTAGTCCAAAGTGAGTGTATCCTGTTACTTTGACTTTTTTGGTACTTCCTACTTCACTTCCTTGTATAACTGTACTTAAGTCCTCTCCCAGTCTGCTTCACCAGCCACCACCACTAACCACATCCACCCTGCTCCTTCCACTGCTTAACTTCATCCTTACAGGCAGGCTGGGAAACTGCAAGCCTGTTGTCAGGAAGACAGGCTTAATTTCAGCCTGTTCTCTTCCCTGCCTCCTTTAGCTTGTCATGCTTACAGACTCTATCCTGTCTTCTTTCCCTTCCTTTTTCACTGATCCTACCTAGCCCTACTTTCACCGAGTCCACCATCATCCCCAGGAACTGTAATGTCTCTGAGCTGGTGGGTTCTCTTCTCTGTCATCCCTGTCCCACACCTTCATAACTGATGCAGTTCCCATCTCGCTGACTTTATTAACCAAATTCTTTAACATTTAAACCTTAAAGATTTATTGGCAACTTCTCCTAGTTTTGGAGTTATCTTAAATAAACCTTGATATTACCCATGTAATTGCAAAGTTATGAATCAAAGTCTACAGTATAATACAATGACACCCCATGACTCTGTAATATTTAAAGTGATTGTCCAACATGAAGATGTTCTCTGAAAAAAAGAAAGAAGAAAAAGTTTCTGCTAAGCAATAAAAATTGATGTTCATCCATCGTGCCCCAAGACATTTATGAAAACTGTCCAGAATTGTCCAGGTTACATATAAGTACATTTCAAAAGTTATACCTGATTATTATTTCATGTCCTTTTCTTGCACGTGTAACAATCTACATATGTAATGCAAAAAATCACATGCACACACATACATTCACGCAAATACACACAAACTCAAACACTGTAATTTTTTTGTCTAGTTTATGAATACATTTGAAGTGTGCCTAGTAGCTGAAAATGTTATTACACTTGCATTAAATTAATTTAGTGGACACTTTTATCCCAAACTATGTATATTTTTTGAGATACCGGGGTCAAACAGTCCCTGCAGCAATTAGGGGTTAAGGGCCTTGCTCAAGAGCCCGATGGTGAAATCATACCGCTGACCCTGGGATTTGAACCGCCGACCTACCGATCACATTCACAGCCCAATAATATGCGCAATATTTATCTGGAAGCATTGTGATGTAAATCATTAAATGTTTTTTTCATAAGCTGAAGATTTTTCTCAAAACTATTTTCCTGGTGGAAATGCTAAGGAGGAGTGTGGGTACATGGTTTGTATTCTGGTAATGTATTTCAGATTGATTATAATACACAGGCTTGATTATTTTGTTACAGGACTTGTCCTCTAATTTTAAGTGATGTGGGACCACTGAAAAAAATCAAGAATGTAGGCTACTTGAGTTGTTGTTTGTTACATTTCTATATTATTATGAAGTGCATGATGTGGAATATATCAACATTAAGGTGTTTTTGGATGTTTTTATGCAGACAATGAAGTAAACATCAACTTAAATTTACATTTATTTATTTATCTATCTATCAGATATTGCATAAATGTGAAAAGCTTGAGGGTGACAGTGCTGGGTCAGCTAGCATCCAACACACCTGGAGTCATACAGGCTCCAGGGCCTTGCTCAAGGGCCCAGTGGAGATATGATCACTCTGCTGATCTTGGGATTCAAACCCATGACCTTCAGTCCATGGGCAAGGAGCACTAACACTCTCAAACAGCCTTACTTCACTTCAACCTTTGGAATGTCGATGAAATATTGAGATGTTTTGGAGCCCAGTGACCCTCACAAGCAGTTGTAAGATAGATATTTGAAACCATAACATTCATTTGAATTGTTAATATCATAATGAATTATATTACAAATTTTTTCATCTTAAATGATGTTATGTCTGTACACAATGATGTGGGTTTCATTTGAAAATTGTAAGGACCGAATCAGCTCCAACCCTGTTGCCCCCATAAACATAGATGTTATTCCCACAATATTGGTGCAGACATGTCCCTACTGTGCATATCTAAATTCACACCCTTGTCTCCAACATCTCTACCTTACCCTAGAGGAAGTCTTTCTTCCCTTTATACTTTAATTCAATAAACATTTTTACTCTTTACTAAGTGAGCAACATGATGTTTGTCTCCGGGCTAGTGAACGCCTAGCTGTCAAGCAGGCTGCACCCCCTAATCTCATCGGGTGGTGAGTGGCTCAGAGGGCTAAGTCTCTCTGCCCGCGGTTGGAAGTTTTCTGGAAGTCTGCTGGTTTGAGCCCCTGCCTTAACAAAACAGTCACGTGCCTGCAGGCCATTAAGCAAGGCCCTCGATGAGGGGTGTCGCACAAGGGCATGATCGTGGGTTATGCTTTGGGACGGTTCTCCACCAATTTAAGGGGGTTTTTATTGGCTGGTTTTGATTATTGGGGGGTTACAACCCCCCTATCCCCCCATAATTTACACCCAAGGCACCGCATGATGGTTGACCCTGTGCTGTGCCCCCCCATGGGGAGCAACATGGGGTATGCAAAGAGACGAAGTACCTGTACGTGTACTTGCGTTCAAACCCATGACCTATTCATTTTTATATTATTTTATTCACCCTTTTTACAAACTCATTTTCATTGTGCCTAGATATTACCTGGATATATCAAAAGAAAAAAAAAAACATTTACACTAATTTAGTATCACGAAATGTCTATACGGCATCATGCACAGTAACATTTAAGCACATCTGTATGCGCGCTAGCTACCGTTTCTGCTAAAATAGTTATTCCTCCATTTTGTATGTATTTTTAGTTATGCTTTATATAACGTACCTACCCACTCAGGTCAAAGACATTCAGCTGCTTATCTGAACCTCAGCTCTCTTCAAATAAGTATGTGTGTCTTTAATTTGTGATAACCAATTAAAAGAAGTAAATACTGTAATAGTGCCCACTTTGGCTGTTCTCTGTCATAATAAAGAGGGAGCAGCGTCTTCCTAGTTTGCTGAACATTTCTTTCTCGTCGGGGGGTGAAGAGGGAAGATTCTAAGGAAAATAAGGTTTGGTGGTTGGATGAGTTTGTGTACACTGGACCACAGAGGACGGGTGAGCCCAATCCATCAGCTGTCAGGGGAAACACTTACAGCACTAGAAAGTTAGGGTGGGAAGCATTAACAAAAAAAAAAAAAAAACTGAATTAATCTTCCTTTTTCCTCCAAAACAAGTGACCCTGCAAGGTCATGTGATGAAACTTACAATAAAGAATTGCAAAGCTTTTTAGATTGGAGCTGGACTCCCCTTTGACACGTCTTTTCTTACTCGATGACGCTGGAGTGTCCATTACCTGTGGCCTGGCCGGTAACGAGCACGGGGTGTGCGACCTTTTTGATCTAACGAGCTTGGTGTCACGGTTAAAAAGTCTTCTCTTCTGCTCAGGGCCAGACACCTCCCTGAAGGACAGTTACACAGTAATTTGATGCATCGTCTGCCTCTGACTGGTCAATAAAACAGTAAGACTGCAGCCCAGAGCCCTGAGGAAGATTAAATCACAAAATCAAAAGCAAGGATTTTTTTCAGCCAGCCACAGGTAATGTTCTCCTCTTTTCCAGTCAATCACTTCACCATCCGGAATTTTTCCCTTTCACACTTTTTTTCATTCTGTTAATGACAAGCGGGGTCATCTACGCATATGTTAACTGTACAGATTTAGCATAATCCAAAGGACTTGTTTACACTTTACAGGCTTTGTGGTTTCTGATGTGGAAATCTGCCAAGCAGAGTAAGCAATCTGTTTGCGAAAGCGTCTCATTTCTATATTCCAATGACCCATATAGTTGTTAGCCTTATTTCTCCGGCACTGATATGAGTTGTGCAAGAAGCATTCAATCAGAAAATTAATACTTTATTCAAATATGATCATTTGAAACATGTTAAATATGAATTCCTGCTGCCCTTTAAATTCACTCGCCTAAATATGAAAACTCACAAAATTATCTGAACTGGGGGGATCCAGATGTTGAATTTGCATTTATGAACCAACTCCGGATAATCTTTATAATTCCACATGACCTAAACATGTGACGCCGAGACTCGGGTACACAATGCACGAAACACACCCGCTACTGTCCTCCCCTACTTTACTGTAGCTGCTAGTTCCATCTGTGTCTGTATCCGTCTACTATCTGGAATCTGAAGTTGGTACATAAAAAAGAAAAAGCACCACTCTGGCTGTCATCAAGAAAAATGACACACCGCCATGTGAGAATTCCGCCGGGGGTTACCCACAATTCACAGAGCCTTGCTGCACAATAAACGTTTATCAATAACTTTGGAGCACACAGCGTAGGGTATGACTTTAAAGTTCCATGTGGAGTTTCTGTTAGCTAGGAGGGGATGGCTTTTTGAAGAAACGGCTGGAATATCTATAACTTCAAGCCTCCCGCCCCCCGAAACCTGATTACTCACACCGCCCGCAAACAGCCGGCATGTCTGCGACTCATATGAGATATGCAACTGGTACGTTTTGTGTAACAAGTTGCTTCAACAGGTTTAATAAAAATGTTGAACGGGTTGATCTGTAGTGCATATCGATAAATGGAAAGGTCAATGCTGAAGGCTGTGCATCGAAGTGTCCATTCTCTTTTCAATACGCAGAAAAATCCTAATCCCAAAAAATCTATGTAAAAATGCTCAATATTGGTGCTAAATATCTTGCATGACATATTACACTGGGTGTTGTTTCATTATTGTTTTTTGGTGGTTTATGTGTGTAATTTACTTTAGAGGTTCAGGCTGGTTACTTTGCTGAAGGGTACAGACACAGTGTCCCTTGGGGGCTATAGGTTATGAGCTCGCGTCACTGCCATTGGTGCCATTATTTTACCTTATACTGTGTTCATATGTGCTGTCCTCGGATTATACGGATCCCACTCCTCCCTTTATTCATGGTTGGAGTTGCTTTGCTAAATTTACACAAAAAGGCTCCACATATCTTCCCACCAGCGAAACGATGGGAAAGTTTACACGATCTATCACGTCTCTTAACGTAAACACGGGGGCATAAAACGACTCACTCACCGGTTGCTCTCATCATTCCGTCCCTTTAAGAGGAAGGGAGTGCTGCTTCTCAACTGCAAAATGTGGACGGACGAGGAGGAGGGTGAAGGGAAGAGAAAAAAATAATTATATATCTAAAAAAACCTCTATTAGCGCTGTCACTCTGGTTTCCATAACAACTAATAAACCCACTCTCAAATTTTTTTTTTTTGCAATACTACTTTTACTTGAAAAGTGAGTGTTTGCTTAATATACATGAAGTGGATGAAATGAGAAAAACAGTTTAGAGAATACACCATTTTGCAGGTATTGGCTGCAATTTCACTGGTCGAGGGACATTGTGTGTAATGATTTCTCACATTGTGACGCTTGCTCATTCCATTAAGTTTGTTAGTGACCCTTCAGACCTGAAGGACTTCCATCCCTCGCACCTATTTTTCCCTGACAAGAGATAATAAAACCGTTACAACTAACAGGCTATAGCACATAACCAGGTGTGGGACTGAATTCTCCCCATTAAATGCTGATGGGGAGGATAACATTGAAATGTTCAAATGCGATTTTATTTAGCTGCGACATCCCGATAACCCTAATTCAGTGAGAATTTTCCTGATCAGAACAGAAAATATTACAAGTGACCCTTGTAATCCATTGCTTCATATGGAAAGCAAAATAGAATCGTATTGAATGTGCAGAGGTTTTAATTCAGTCTTATGTTCAGCCTGAGCAAAATGTAAAAATAAAAAAAAAAAATGCAGGTCTTTCCTGCGCCATCATAATGACAAAAACAAACAGCATGTATTTCATACACGGCAACCTGAGAAACGGGGAGTGGCCCCCATGTATCTGGATCATAAGGCCAGAAGACCCGTCGCAGCGAGAGTCGCAGAGAGAAAATGTGAATCTACTGCTAATGAAACCGTTAGCGAGCTAGCAGAGGATTTCCTGCTCGCGACCAACCAAGGCGTAAAGCTGCCATCCATACAAACAAACCCTTAGCTCAATACACCGGTGACCTTTTGAGAGAGAAACTCCATCATAACTTTTTTTTCTAAATAATAATAAAAAAAAAACAATGATAAACTCAAGGTGAACAGTTTTCATCCCAACACAACTAAAGCTCAAGATGTGAAATGTCCAATCAGAAAGTAAAACCGAGCGAACAAACGGAAGAGAGATAAAACATTTTTGATACAATTTGAAATTGTCACTGATGGCTTTATTTCTCCGCGACTTTGGCGGTGCTAACCTTGAGCCGCGCCTACCTTACCCAGGCCCTGAGCGGGCGGATGGGGACTTAGAGCCCCACGTTTACTTAAGCATTCCGCTCAACAGGCGCCCAGGGGGTTATAACCCTGAGAAATTGTATTAGTTCAACTGAAGTCGCCATTAATACACCGCGGTGGGCCACACCATAACCTTTCACTACTCATCTCAAGGGTGTCCTCAGAAAAGCGTCTTTTTGTTACAATCGCCAGGGAAGACTTTCAAAGTGACCTCCCGCCAAAGTCAGTCCTGTCCGCTTTTCTTTTTCATCCCCTCCCGCCCTCCCTCCCTCCGCTCTCACATCTGCGTCTCCATCTCCTCCGTCTCCGCGCGCCACCGGTCGATTGGACTTGAGCGCTCGGCTACCTGTCAGGTGAAAGGGATAGGAGCCGCCCTCCGACCGTGGATTCAATTAAAGATTGGAGTGGCTGTGGTGGATGAGGCTCTGCTCCTGCTTACCGCAGCACTCCAGCCCCCAGAGCCTGACGGACAATCCCTCACAGACGGACGTACTGTGAGCGCACTGGCGGGGATGTGGAGGGCGATTGCATCGCACCCTTCCCGAAGTCCTGGCGTTCTCAGCCAGAGCTCGCCACGGATTCCGTGGAGGCCAGATTAAAGAAGTCCGCTAACCTTTTAAATAATTAAACTTTACTTTATCAACCACAAAACTAGATCTGATCTCTTAACGAGGCGCTTATTTATCATTTACTATTAACAAAATTATGGGGCACAAGGCAATTTATCAACACAAACATATTCCTGGACATTCAGCTCTTTTACAGTTTACTATTATCCTGGATAGTTTGTTCCTTCAATACGAATGAAAAAGTCTAAAGTAAAAACACATTTTTTTTTGTTTTTCTTAAATAATAAATTATGCAATTTATTAAATCATTTTTAACTTTAGGTTTCGAGAATAAATCAAGATGAATTCTTATATGTCGTATGTTTAAGGAAATTTATATTGCTGACATTTGCATGGTCACAGCAGACTACATACAGAAAGGTTGTTGTAGCTTAAGAAAAGTCGCTCAAATATATCTCTCTCTTTCTGTCATGCACAATTGTTGGTATTGTAATTACTGGTCACTTTATGAACACGATATTTTATTGTAACGCATGATAGATAATAAACCAATCAGCATATAAACACAGTATATTGATGATATTTCTTGTTTGAATTTCTGTATTTATATATGGATGTGTCTACTTAAATGTAAGAATAATGCGACTCTCGGCCCCTCGGAGCATATCCAGCCCACCCTTCCTTCCACCCCGGCGGAGAGCTGCTGATACGCTGACCCTGAGAATTAAACAGCTGCCATCTGCACTACAACTCCTCCGAGGAGCTAAGCGTCCAAGCCAGACAAGCGTGTGGGCTCTCACTGTCCATTTCAATATTCCCCCTGGAGC
Source organism: Isichthys henryi (assembly GCA_026776945.1). Classification (NCBI taxonomy): domain Eukaryota; kingdom Metazoa; phylum Chordata; class Actinopteri; order Osteoglossiformes; family Mormyridae; genus Isichthys; species Isichthys henryi. The sequence continues at coordinate 19,082,465 of JAODJX010000097.1, read as the reverse complement.
AAAGGAACAGACAGAAAATCAATATCTTCATTTTTTTCAATATTAAAAGAAACAAACCTGCAACTCTTCACTATAAAACCCAAGATTGGCTTTAAAGGCATTTGCCATTTTATCTCTGATGGGTCTGGAGACAAGCCTCTTGGGCAGAATTATTTGATTAATTGTTGTTCTGCATTCTTCTGTCTTTTTTCTAAACTAAAGAAGGTTCTGTCTAAAGCTGTCTGTTTTTGCTCTTAGTCAGCAGTTTCCAAACTTCGGATTATTATTTATTTCCAGAATCCTGAAATTAACTCTTCAACTAACATTGAATATAACTGGGCGAGTGACCTGGTGTATTTCATTTCATTTACATGATGAGAAACACAGTCATCTAATTTCTACACAGAAGGCAGCAAGAAATAATTAGCCAGATACTTTTAATGAATTTGCTTTTTAATGCATCTGCTCCTTAAACTTACGATAAGTAATAGGATGTTTCATGTATTTAAGTAGTTTGCAATTCTGCAGCTAAACAGCGGTGTACAATTAATAAAAAGAAAATATTTTGCCTAATGTATGCTGCCTTATCTGTGTTACGCAACAGCTGTCCTCAAAAGCTAAACTAATAATTTATTACTGAAATATGATGAAACTTCTAGATTTCATGAAGCTGAATGTTCATCTGCATGAAGCATATAACTGTGTTCAACTTTCTTTCACCATTTATATCACTGAAACCCCCTTATGTTCACAGTAAACAAATGAAACAAAACAAAAAATTGTTTACTTTTATATCACAGAGCTTTTTGCAGAAACGAAATTCACTTACAGGATCATTACAAGTAAAAAGCATTAAATTAGCCATATTATACAAAACTACATATGGCAAAATCACGCAAAATAAAGAATAATAATAAAAAAAAAACTCCATTGTATTGTTGAATATTAAACCAGTCTTTCTGGCTTAAGTCAATAGCTACTCTCTTCAACAATAACTTAATTTAAGAAGTATTGGCATCACCCTTTAAATTGAGAAGCTTTTGGGTTGGCTATAAAATATGTGGAAATGGTTTCAAGTTGTTTCTCTGGCTTTAAAGCCAATAGTTAGCTTTTTAGGGAGAATTCTTCCTGCACACTGGCTTTTTCTAGTATCTAGGCATTGCAAATGGAGTTAGCGACTTGCACAGGGATCTGCACAGTTTCAGCTCTTTACGTGTAAGATGGTGGGAGATATCGAAGGCTTGGACATCAAGTTCATTGGCAAACATTCATTCTCTTCACCAGTGCCTTATTCCCAGTAATACAAAGCAGTAATTCTGCTTTCTCTCTCCACTCCCATAGACAATTAGACCCAGGTGCCTACGTCGTTTCTCACTGTAATTTTTTCTACAATTCTGTGGCTATATTTTACCTATATACAGTAGCTGTCTTTTTTGATAATTTCTCCATGTCTATTCCAGAAGCCAAATAAAGTTTTGATACCTCACCCCATCCTGATCTTACATGCTTACTGTATATTTACTGTTTGACCAGACTTAGACCTGCCCTAATACCAGGGTATTAGGATAAATGCTACAGTATATATTCAACTTGTTTTACTGGCAAAACTTTTTTTTTTGGTGGTTGATAAACTGGCAAATACTTGTAGTACTAATTTTTGAGGATTATGAAGTTACAGGGGTAATATAACTGAACCTTCAACTTAACATCAGTCCAGTAACTATGTAAAGGTTTTATTAAGGTGTGTAACTTCATATGGACATTGATGTCAAAATTAAATTATAAATACAGAAAGTTTTTTTTCCATTTGTGAAATAATTATTTGCTGTGCACAAATTGTAGAAATTATTTGGAAAGGTCAAAACCCTAGGTATGTAAATTAAAATCAGATCTTATTTTTGACACTGTAACCCAATACTTTTGCCTATTTTTGTACACTAAGACTTTTCAAGTCTTAAATTTTAAGGTATACCTTCATCTTGTCATTTTCATTCTACAAAATGGACAAACATTCAAGCAATTTTTTCATTTTATACTTTTAATTTATTGGCACGAAAAAATCCACCTTGCGTATGCTTCAAAACTTTGAAACATTTTTTAAGAGTAACAAAAATGCTCTCGCAATAGCTTTCACTTAGAGTTTCTTCCCTAAACATTACGTTTTCCATCAGAGACAGAATTGTGCCTGTGGATCGGTATTTGATGGGATATGCCTGCAAGGCATGATGGGAGGAAGTGCTATGTATATCAACAAAATGATAAAAATGTGAGGGCAGGTGAAGAATTCCCAGAGGCCAAATGGCAAACCAGGCATCAAACTGCAGCACTGGGCTGGTGAAAGAACACAGTGGCAATTCAACGGGCACATCCAAATCCATCACTCAGCATGGCTAACGCAAACAGCTACTTTACATTTTACAAAGTGCTTCCAACATTTCCCATTCAGACATGGCACAAAAGGGCAGAAAGGCACTTCTGTATCCACCACGTTTGTATTTCAAAGAAAGCCATATGCTTTTGAAAGAGGCGCATGCCAACCCCGGCTAGATGTACTGTGCTAGTGGCCATCAGGCTGATGGTCAAAGCAGTGTGGCAGCGACACTAATAACAGTACAGATTCGCATAATCGTTTGCAAGGAGTGCAATGGAGGCCTGACCTTTACTTGGGACACCTTGGTGGGAACGTCACGGCCGCATGCAGTGCTCGAGAAAGACTACCAGATAAATGACATGACCACGGCAGCTAACATCCTGCTCGCCTGTCCGTGACACCACCATAGCTCAAAACCCGGCCTATGAGACAGGTTAACAGTCCCGGCACGGAATACGGATTCTTGGCAGGCCTAATTTGCCCCAGTAGGCATCATGCATAATATGCCCAGAACTAATTATCCTAGGGAAGGAAACAGTGGCAAAATTCAACTAATGCTGTGTGAAGCCAGATAAATAACAGTTTATAATATTATACTTTTTTTTTAAATGTACTTAATGTAATGATCACTGAAAAATACATGTTGTGTTTTTTTCTGTATTAACAAATGTATTTTAGGAAATATATCAATGCACAAGTATATAGGAATTTGCAAGAACATGTTTGTGAGTATGTGCCTGAAAATTTCATTAAAATAAAGACGTGAACAATATATTTGGGGAACTATTTAAAATTTTATGTTTTGCTCGTCAATAATTTTTTCACTGTTTAGCAGGAAGGCAACTTTCACATGGAAACAAATTGCCGTATTAAGCGTAAAACACTTTCAAATCACCAGCGGGATTGTGGATTTAATAGAGGATGAAAAATGCACAAGGTCTGGGGTTGCCCTGGTGAAGCGTGCCGTAACAGATGGTCCTGAGGGCTTGTCCGCTGGTACTGCAACCGGATGAATGTCTGATTTGCAAGTGGGGGTAAATTGAAGCCTTTTCTGATGGATCTTTAGCTACACCATCACACTAGCTGTCCAAAATAGCTGGAGAAGAATGCCACATCAAGCTGAATTCTTGGAGCCCTCACCAGAGCTCAGCTCAGGCACAAAGCTGGCTGAAGGAGAGAGGAAAAAAAAGAACAGTGTTAGGCTGGTTCGTGAGTGCTGGGGGGCAGGGGGAAAGCAAGCCAGATCAAGCACTATCCAAGAGGAACCAACGAAAAAGAGGGAAGGCCAGGGTCCTATCCTTCTGCCAAGCCTGCTAGCATAAAGCACAGTCCAGAGGGAATGTCGGCAAAGCTGGACTAAACACGAGTGGCAACCCACAATTATGCCTGCGGTTATCGATGGGACAGTGCCTGAAAGCGCCACCCGCACAAACAAGTGGGAGGAGAGCAGTTAGACTGCTCATTCTACTCGTCAAGCTTCTTGGCAGCATCCCGGAGAAAATACCAATTGCAGCCATTGTTCAGTTCCAGCGAACATTGTTCAGGCCCTCCAGTGTAGCTGGAAAAGTATGTCACATCATCTTGTGAACCAAAGCAGCAATAAGCGGGGAAAAGGGCGGCAAGAAAAGTGGGAGATGGAGCACAGATTCTCAATCCATCCTACAACATGACATGATCCTGGCGGAAATGACACGATGGAAGCCCGTTTAGGGAATCACAGGGGGCTATGTCATCCTTTTCATAGCAAGGAAAAAGCAGTCTGTTCAAAAAGAGAAGCTGCGTTGGTGGGAGGATAATGATTTACTGTTTTTTCAAGTAATAACCTTTAATCTTCAAGTGAAAATGTGAACAAATGTGGAACTTTATAAATGGGAGCTTTTACTGTGTTGTGAAAAGTGTTCATAACTGCATCATCTGTTTTTTAGGACTGTGAATCAAAAAAAAAAGTAATTAATCTCATACTTTTCTGTGATTAATCGCGATTAATCGCACCTAATATTAAAACTTATAATCATAAATATTCATGCACTGAAATCCCAAATTAATGTAGCATTAATACAAGGATGAGTATATGGGTCATTGTCACAAACTCATTATTTTAACGTATTAATTTGCTCCAATTTTTAGACAGACTCAAATCATACAACTTCATTGTCTAATCTGTCAATTTTGCCTCTGGGGAAATCAGTTTTATTATATTACCATTTATTTCTGTAATTAAAAGAATAATTTAATCAAATTCAGGGCAAGACTTACTGAGATGAGAAAAAATGACAAACCAAACAAAAAATTGAGTAAAAATATACATCTTATCCTACAAATTGAATGTTTTTGTGGGTTACATGTAGGAAAGTTGAAAGATTTAAAAACATTTTATGTAGTTTCGTGATACTGACTTCAGGCTAGCTATTTGGGGGAAATAATTTTAAAAAATCAAATCACAGCATCAAGTGACATCATTTTATTTACTTATAAGGTTGTTAAGGTAGTGTCAATTATTCTACACAAAAAACAAACACTTTCAGCAAAAAAAAAAAAATTTCAAGTTCGTGTAAATTCCACCCATTTTCCAAACCGCTTATCCTACTGGGTCGCGGGGGGTCCAGAGCCTATCCCGGAAGCAATGGGCACGAGGCAGG
>JAODJX010000097.1:19032531-19044280 GCA_026776945.1 Isichthys henryi | reverse complement strand
AGTGCAGGGCACAGGGCAGGTCACCCCTCTGCCCCCCCCACCCCCAAAATAACGTTCGTGATACTTACTCTATAATTACACATAATAAGATTTTAAAAAGTAACAGAATAACTTTACTCCCTGAGTGTTACCCAGTATCTGAAATCATGTTGTCTTCACTTGCCCAAGTCCCGTAAGTTAGTGAATAACAGGCCTATTAATAAAAATGTATATAAATAATAGTCTTTCCACTAAACACACTACCCACATTTGGATAAGTCCATGAGAAGAAGGGCAGTTTTGGTCAAAACATTTGTATTGTTTTGCAGAGTGTTCATCGTTGAGAGATAATTTAAACATTGAATTCACCTGAGCTATTTTGGGTATAAATGCCAGTACCTTTTTACCCACATCTACAAGGCCTGTTAGGACCCAGATCATGTGTTGCCACCACTTCTGGGTCATTAACACCCCTTCTTCATTGACCCACTTCCCATCCAGCTACCTGCTTTATTATTTACCTTTCCACACGGACACACCTACCAGCAGGTGGCGCTATTCCCCCAAACAGAGCAGGCTATTACTTCAGCTATATGTAGTACTGTCATTATAAGTAGCAACCATCCTTGCTGCTTTTCCTGGACAGGGTTCCAGGGGAGCCCCAGGCAGCATAGAACCTTCCGGTTCAAGGCACACATACTCACACCCTACAGGAAGTTTAGAGACACTAGCTCTCCTAACTGCATGTCTTTGGACTGTGGGAGCAAGCCCACATGCAAACTTCACACACACTCACACACACACGTGCTTGTATTCATACAGTATCTTTGTGGGCACCGTCCGTAAATTTCTATGGCAAAAAACATAATTCCAACAGTAGCACCCATAACCCTTAAGCAGCCCTAACCTTAACGGTAAGTAACCGAACAAAATACAAGATGTTTGGCATTTTTTGTTTTTTAATTACAGTCACAGAATTTCATAAAATTGTGTTTCCCCACAAAGGTGCACAGAATCAAAATATAAGGTTTTTATCACGTTGTGGGGACATTTGGTCCCCACAATAAAATTTATACATGACCTGCACACACAAACACACACACAGAAACACACACACACACACACACAGAGTGAGGGCAGAATTTGAACTTTCCAGCTCTGGATGCATGATGTCACAGTACCGCCCACAGAGCCCCTGTGCTGCCCGTTCCTATGTTCTTCTATTATTAAATCAGTCATTAGGATTGATTTTGCCTGTACTTGGACCGTTTCCCAACCTCAGTTACCTTTGTTTGAAACTAAAGAGATTTAGTGGTTCTAATCTATCTTTTTATGGCGACCCTTAAAGCCTGGGACTCATTCTCCTTTCTCTCTACAGCAGCAATATCCATTTCGAACTGATCAAAGTTTTCCAAAGTATCGTAGGAGAGCTCTTATAGGCGTATTTTACAGCTGCAGCATGACACACCTGGACTTCAATTTCAGGCAGCCGTGTGAGAAAAGTCGATGGCCAGGCTGCTGACACTGAATCCCTTTTCAAGAAAGTCTTGAATAACGAAATTTAAAAAATGTATTTAAAATAATTACTTTCATACTTGGTATTATCCTTTGTGTCATCCGTCCTGACTGACAGTGTTAACTAATCAGTTACTCTCTGGATACCTGCACATCATTCAAACTTCTGCACAGGGACGTTCTTCAAGGCAAAGTCCTTCAGGTGAGCTGATAGCTTTATCTTTCTCGCTAAAAGTCTCACGAGGCTGACCATTGTCCTCCCCCACAAGCTCATAACTTTGAATTTCAACATCCTTCAGGGGTCTGAGGAGTTCAGACACCATATTCCCACCACTGGCTAAATCTCTATGGAAGATTGCTGGGTTTGGTCTCGGCAGAACAGTCACACGTCTGCAGACCCTAGACCGAGGCCCTTAACCCCCAGCTGCAGAGGTGCTGTCTGGTGGCTAACCCTAACTCTAACCCTAACCCTGCTCTGTGACCCCCAATATATAGAGAGCAAATGGGGTGGCAAAGAGAAGCATTCCTCTACTCATGCTTGTGCAAATGGAAAACCAAGGGTTTATCATTTATCAATGTTCTCAACCTTGTCAGTCATTGCTGCTAGTGCCATGTTCTACTGGGTGGTTTGATTTGGGCAAACCAATTCCACTTGATCTGCTTCATCCTGTCATACTGTCATGTTTGTAAACCACATTTCCATCACTTGTCTGTGGTGTGTGTGTGTGTGTGTGTGTGGGGGGGGGGTGAGTCAAGGATGAGAGGAGCATGAGTCAAGGATGAGATCCTCTTGTCACCTGTAAATAAATATATAAATATAAAGCAGCTTTGTTAGCACGGGGAATTCCCAGGAACAACGGCCTGCCTCTTTTGCGTTTATGCATCGCATATTTACCCTGGACAGTGAAATGATTGTCTTGCATATTCCAGAGTTTCCAGTTTTAGTGTGCTCATAAAATATGCACCTTTCACTCTGCTTTAACATTATCAAAGCCGGTTTTGATGAATACTGAAATCTACCGAAGACTTGAAGTGATGATTCTAGCCAAAGCTGGACTGCCACGTCCAAAATGGTTTTTTGTTTTACAAAAGAATTTTGTTAAACTCCTTGACTTATTTTTTTTTGCATCTGTGCTTTTCTTGAGCTTGTTTGTGCACAAGTTCAATGTCTAGCGTATTAAGTCTAATTTCAAATCAGTATTATGCCTTGTTAGCCATTCCGCTGGAGAGAACTTTGTGTGTCTCTGCATGGTTTTTTTTAGTTATGTGAATGTCTTTGAATATACTATAAATTTGCTTATATTTAATTCGTTATACTAAATAGAATTAACCCTCGCACACTGTACGTTCAGGTGAAATGTAGTTATTAAAGCTGGTACAGCCGCGTTCAGTGGCAATAAGGAATACGACCTCACTTGCCCTGAATGTGCGCTTGCTCATATTCAGTCATAGCTCGCTGCTCCTCAGCCCTTGCAGTATCTACGCTAATGTCTCTAGCTATGCCAGGTCCCTGCGACACATCAGCAAGACGTCAGATATGGAATCCTTTGTAAGAGCCCGGCGATTGTTCTGTGCCGCGTTGCAAGTCGTTTCGTCATGTAAAATGCTTTTTAGCCGTCGTCCGTGCGAATTCCTCCAGGCTACTGAAAATTCTGTGAGCCGAATTCTATGCCCAGTAGAAGGGAACAGCAGTCGTTTTTTTTCTTTTCACGTCTTCAGGTCAGTCAAGGGCAGCTGCCCAGTGCAATCACAGTATGGTGTCATTTTCCTTCCCACATAAATACCTAGTCCTGAATCTCCTCCCAGCTATTTCATCGACACCGAGTAGCAAATTCCACTGTTTGAAGATGTGATGAGAATGACCGATGGTCAGCACCATAGTCGGCGGTTTCCTCAATGACACAGAGGTTGATTTAATGCTTCAATATGTTCATGTCCCAAGTTTTAAACATGGTCAGAAGACTCCAGTGCTAATGCCAGTGATATCTGAATATAACACAAAATATACCATTAAAGGTAGAGATAAAACATTTGTTTTAGCGGAATTATCCTGAATTAGCCACTCATGTAGGCCTCACATATTTGCTGATAGCTGGTCAACCACTGCAAAATTAATGGAAATAAAACATCGATAATATGAGCACCTTCCAAGACCCTAATAGCCCTAATGCATTGGGCTGTATATGCAGATCCATTTAAACTTAGAAACTGCAGAATTTTTTGAACAAGCAGAGATGCCTTCCTCTGTTCCTGTTCAGTATTTCTGCAACTTCTTTAAAGTATATTTGATTCTGTGAAATTGATCTCTGAATTTAAAATAAAAATACTGCGTGGACTGAAGAATTATTCCGCTATTTAATTGGTTTAAACACAAAAGTGAAAGTCTTGTGACTCCTCAATAATAACATCCAATGTCTTAGGGAGAAGGTCGTAAATACAATCAATATTAAAGGAATTATAACTGAAACTGCAATTTCCAAAAATAGGGTTACATTCTTTTGAGTTAGATGGTTTGGTTTTTTTTTTCCAAACCCCAGGTCTTGACTATTTCAGTTCCTAGACAAACACTTCTGTCTATCCCTGCAAGGTAAGACCTCAGGCTAGACCTCAGACCTCGCTCTCTCTCTCTATCACCATCTCTCTCTCTCTGACACTTGCTACCATTTCTTCCTGGAAAAGGTTTCACAGCCTTGGCAGTCTGTCACCTGTAGGCTACATACTCTGTGACTCTTCTTTCCACACCTTCTGCAAACCACCTAAGATGAGGCGTGGACCACCGCAGTTCAGTACCCTTCTCCTCACTCCTGTTCCATGGCAGACTACACAAGGTACTCTCTTGGGACATAAACAAACCACAGAAGGCCTTCTCACCTGCTGAATCCGGAAGATTCAAACATTCGGCTGTCAGTGAGGGAGACGGCTTTCTCTCTTCACCCAGGGTGCTGAAACACTTCCGGAATGCAGTGATTCATAGATGAAACTTGCACTGTTGGAGTTTTTTTCACCTGTGGAACTGTGAATGATACAATATTATATAAAACGTTTAAAATGTAGCTAAATGACAAATGACATTCCAAAGTTATCCATTCATCACTACTCACTGATATAAAGAACGTAATTAATTCTAATGAGTTGATTAAATTCAGCTCTATTATTTTTTTAACGCACACTTCCCAACACTGCATATCACAAAGGTCTTGACAAAGATATAGTAGAATAGAAAGAAAAAAAAGGAATTTGGGGGTCCAGTTGGATTCCGAGCCTCATGTTCTTCTCCGCATGCTACCGCTGCAGATAGACAGCTGTTTGTTTGGTAAAGGCAGCCGTTGAAGGTACTGTAGGCACATCAGCAGGTCAATTTGCAGTGTTGCTGCAAAGGAGGATGCAGACCATGCAGTTCACACTGCGTTGCCGGCATGTAGCCACATAGTTAAATTATGATTATAGGGTTTTACCAGTCCCCCGCCCCCACGCCTGAAATTTGTTTGCTCCTGCCCCAGGTAGTTAAGTAACGAATTTGAACCCCCTCAAAATTTACTGGAGCCCCCCCCCCCTCCAACCCTGAAATTCATTTTTGGCAACCGGCATACTGCGTTGATGGTTGTCCTGGCCACTGACAGCTCCCCGGCCTGGGAGGTAAACTGTATTAAAACCGCTGTGGACATAATGACAGCATTCATAAAGACGTTTGGCAGCACGCAAAGCCCTACTATTTAAAGTAAGTTGGACTAAGAAATTTCAGCAGGGTGGTGCAGTGAGTATGGCTGTAGCCTGAAACCGCAAGGGTTCGATTTCTGCCCTTGCTCTCTGTGAGTTCTCCTCCTCATGTTCGCTTCTGCTTTCTTCATGCGGTTCTGGTGAATATAATGGCTCTTAATTTGCCAAGGAGTGTTAGTGTGAACCCTGCGATGGACTGGTTTTTCATCCATACTACCTCCTGCCCAATGCTTACCGGGATAGGGTTCAGGGATACTGCAACCCAATCCTGGATGATAGGTTATGGATGAATGAATAGACTATGAAGGGGTAGAACAACATAGGCAAAGGTGGTCTACAACCTGAAATGAACATTCTTTACTTGTGTTTAGTTTTTTTTTGTATATCTCCTGCAATGCAGTTAAGGCAGCTGGCGTATAACTAAGCACTGCATTTCCCTGCATCCAGACCTGTTGCAGCTGCATCTGGCAGCCTGGCTCTCTGCACTGGTTTCTGATGGCACCGCTCAAGGCAACATTCCTTGCCGTAAAAAATTCCCTGGCACTGTGGAAGGAGCACCTTGCCCAAGCCGTATGTACTTCAGCATTGCCCGTAAAAAGCCATTGCATTTGTTCCAGCCAGTTGTAATTTGCAATAAAATCCATGCACTGGCCACCTGTGTGTTTTTCTCCTGACAAACGCTGCAGCGCAGTTTTAGCCCGGGAACTACAGGCATTTAAAGAATGTTTACATAATGTATTCCTGCAGTCTGTATAGCTTAGGAAAAAGCAGCATAGAAAATAAGTAATAACTTAACACTGGGGTCATTTTGAGCCATTATAGCAGTTGGATGGGTGGGAGGTGTTTGTTCCAGGTGCAGCAATTTGAGCTCCCATTTTATAAAGACATACAGCGGACCCATGGAATTTAAGGTAAATGTAATTTAAAATGAGACTGACAGTGTGTGTTATTTCTGTGGTGCAGCTGTCAAATTGACCCCAACAGTAGCTCCAGTGTTACCTTTTGAGGGGTTCCAAAATTTGTCCCGCTTAATGAGGCAGAGGGTGCTTTTCTATTACTTCTGTCTCATACTTGAAAGCTCTAGCTAAAATTGTTCTGCTCACCCAACCTGAGGCATTTATGTAAAGAGATTCACAAATGTGCAAAGGCGTTGTTATTTTTAGGGCGGTATGTCTGCGGACGTCTTGGAATCTATCGACTCCAGCACAATGACAACTCATTTTTACTCCCTGTGGCATCTGGAATTGTACCGTAAGGTATGCCGGTTGCATTTGTAATAAGGGGAATGATTTTGGAAATGCCTTTGGTTGTCCGTCATTCCACTGTGATGTCAAAAGTCGATCCCATGTATATTTGGACCGTCCGGGAGAATTCTAGCTGACAGTTACCTTTCCTGCTTAGTCGGTGAAGAAAGACACCTGAGTTGTGTCCTTCCTTACACTGACTGCACTCCACCTACAGTACATGCAGCATTTTAGGTCTCCAATGGACACAGAGAAGCTCGTTCTCAACACCCAGACAAATGTTCCCAGTGATAAGTGTGAGCAGCTGTGGTAGAAGACTGATTAGATGCAGACCAGAACACTTTTATTTATATATTTCTCCAAACCAGGTATTTGCATCCCTGAACAGGGCTTGACCAGATGGAAGTTGCAAATGGCATTTGCAGTCAGGCGTTAGACAAAGATTTATGGCTGAGGTGAATACATCAGCATAGCTACACCTGCTGCTTAAGGAACAACAGCTACGCAGGATTTGTACGATACAGGAAACATGTAGAGCATTGCTGTGTGAAATGACAGTTACACAGTGAAGTTACTGATAGAATCAATTACATATATTTAAAATGTTTATTTTTTTCATTTACTAAGATAAATAAATCTGCTGCATTTTGTTTACAGTCCTGTAAAAAACAGTAAGAGATCTTTTAGGGGAATGGACAGTTGACTTTTGATTAAATCTATCCATTCATCTTGCAACCACTTATTCAGCACAGGATCATGGGTGGGCTGAAGTCTAGGCCAGGCAGCACAGGGCACAAGGCAGGGGATACCCTGGAGAGGATGCCAGTCCACTGAGGGGCACACATACACACAAAGCATGGCATTATGAAGCAACAGTGTTGCTTACTGAGCCACCATACTGCCCTTTTTGATTAAATGTTTTTTTTTTTATTCTGAATCTCCAATTTTTTTCTGAATTCCCAAACTCTTGTAAACATGTTTTGAAATGTTTGCTGGCTGAGTGGGTCTTTTTTTTTTTTAAATGATTAATTTGTATCTAAATATCTATCTTTCAATTGCTTATTCTAGTCAGGATCAAAGGGGACCTGGTGGCTTTTTCAGCCAGCAGGAGGCACAAGGCTGGGTGACAGGATGCCAGTTCGTCACAGGACACACACACACGCACATACACACACAGACACGTACATTTACATTCATATAGTTTTAGGGACCGTTCATTCATTTCTATGGGATAAATCCTATTCCCATCAATGACAATCTTAACTCCTACCCAGTCAACCAAACAAAATGCAAGATTTTTTGTTTTTATATTACAGTCACTAATTTTTTTTTTATAAAACTGAGTTTCCCCTTCTGGGGACAGAAAAAAATAGTCCCACAACCTCAATATAACATGTTTTTATCACATTGTGGGGACATTTGGTCCCCACAACGTAATACATACATACACACACACACACACACACACACACTAGATTCATTTGTACTTGGGAACATTTCTCTTTTGTCCGCGTTTTCGGAAATGAAGTTCACAAACTGACCTGCAGATGTCAATGTTGTCTATATAAATAACCCAGAGCTTGTTTGATGCGTGTGAAGTTACACGAGGCGAGGTTAATTAAAACCAGTTACACACGCATTTAGGATTACAACTATTGGTTTCATCCAATTAATTATTTTAGATATTTAGATTTTTTTTTTTCCTTTTTAAATTTAAGGCTATTTTCATGACTGAGGGAATATGTACGTCCTCCCAATATTAGATACAGTATAAAAAACATAGATGATGAAAATCCAGCACAAATATTTATTTACATGAAAAATTATCTTTAAATCCATTAACAGAGAAACAGATTAACACAAAGAACAACGTGGTGAATTAATGACATCCAGCAACCCACGGAATGTTTTGTCTCCAAGCTTCTGTCATTTGAAACTGCATCATTTTTAACTAAAGAACCCTCCGAAGCACCCCCTGCCATCCACACACATGCGCACGTTTCCGTCCTCCTCACACCAGCTCTCCTTCCATTAGATAAGGAAGACAGTGATATACTTACTCAAAGTGCCCTCTGCAATGCTACAGAAAGCGTAGCTGGCCCTGGGGTCAAGGGGTGCCACCTTATGGGCGTCATGCTAAGGCTACAGGGTCACATTTGGTGATCTCAGTCCTACGTTACACAGCTGGATGAAAAATGGGGAGAGAAGAAAGAATATGGTCCTTAGCCGGAGCGGTGTACAGTTTCAGGAGTGAGGCAGAACCAGCAGAGGCTTCCTTCAGCCCAGGTCAATTGATGTTGAGTGGACAGCCCCTCACTTGACCCCGCAGACATCCAACCCATAACTATGGTTGATAAGCAAAGTGGTATGCTCTCTATATTGCTAACAGCAGATAGCAGATAAGGGGGTCAGCAGACAGTAATCTTAGCAGCAAAGTAGCTCTCAGAAAGCAGTACAGGCAAATTTAGTGTGACACCAAAGCCAACCAGAATCCATTAGAGTAAAAACACCAGCACTTGCTGAGGGCTAAATCTTTGTGCAGCTAATGAAAACTTGAGACAAACAGTGCTTTCTTTGAATAATAATGGGAGGCTAAATACAAATGAAAAGCAATTTAAGTTAAAGAGTTTTTAATCTGATTTCACTATTTTCATGACTTCAGTTACTATAACGTTGTACTTGTGCACTAGGGCAAGAGAATGCTGTTCATTCTTCGTCAAATGTTACTATTGCGTTTAATGTCTTATTAAATCCCACCCTAAAATCAAGTCACGTTACCTGCGGGAGTCTGTGAGCCTTTGATTTTTTTCCTGCAATTTTTGTGTCGCGGGTGTGTTTATGGGGTAAAACAGTCCTTAACATAAACTGAGGAGGTGTTGTGCACAAGTGCATCATGATTGCTGGGTAAAATTTGCTCATATTTTCCCAGGGTGACTGCAGATGCCTGTAGTATTTCAGGAGGAAGCGGCTGGACTCTAATGTTGCTCAGTCATGACACTGTCAGCATGGGAAGACCAGTCCTCCTACCATTAATCATTAGAGAGATACATACAAGGGGTGACCCCCCCCAACTCGCACATGTGCACCCACATACATACACACACACACACACACACACACCTCTCCCTTTCTGTTCCTCTTGTATTTGTGTACTGTTAGATATTTCATCCCGAGGAATAAATGAGTGACAGAAGTTATCATTACACAAAGCTGCAGATTCAATGATTTATGGTGAAATCCTGTCCAGTCCTGTGGAATTTTCCCAAAATAAGTTCATGTAAACAGCTCACGACAAAGAGGCACTCAGAGCAGCCTGGTATGCATAAACAGTTTGAACAGTGCAGCGCACTGTAATCCCCTGACTGCAGGCCAGTCTGGAAATGTGGAGTCTCCTCTGGCAAAATAAGCCAGACTCCAATCCATCTTCCGTCGCAATAACACCCTTCTCAAACGAATCCATTTTCAAGGTGCCCCGCGGTCCGGCCGCATCACTGCACTCCCAAGACGATGCTGGGTGTCTTTCCCCAGCTTTCCTCGACGTTCAGCGCTTTTCTGCGGAGATGGGTCCATTCCATCTCCTGGTCAGATAGAGCGATCCCTCTGCTAGCTGAATCTACATGCTGCTCCCAAGACTTCCTTGGATTATGGATATAGGGTTAAAAAAAAAACATTGCTTATGAATTTAGTTACGGTCTTTGAGGAAAACTGATACGACCTCCTAGAAAAGGAAATGCTTTTATTTTTTCGACGACATCTTCCATGGTCCATCCTTAAATCCGTCTACTGAAGCAGTGTAATCAAGCTGGAGTTTGCCCTCTGATACTCGGGGGAAGACGTGTGGCAGTCCTGCGACAACAAAGCCTTCGGACAGATGCTGCCGTGGGCTTACCTCACTGTCCATCCATCACTGTCCCGGAGTCTACATGTCTACCAGCCTCGCTTTTGCTTCCAGAACTACAAGAAGCAGCATCTGCTCATCCCTACACACCCCTGTTCTGGTGTCTGTCTTCCTCTTTGTAGCCATCTCCATTCCCAAAGAGATGGTGACTATAGTACCCTACTCTGGCCTAATTATGCCCAATCTAGCCAGCGCCACAGTATTGCCATTTGGCATTATACCGTACTTTATGTGCAAAATCCTCATCTCATTTGTATGTCGTTTCTTCTCTTACAATTATACAAAGTCCAAGGTCTTCCATGTCGGCTTCTGTGTCCCTCGGCTGGTTAACGATAAAGCACCGGCGGGCGTCTAAGGCACCAATTGCGGTGATATTTCCATATCTGAGAGCCTCATTTGTCTTCATTTCGGTTATTGATTAATTACAGGACCTGATAAATAACAGCATACATGTGATGTAATGGAAGCTTTGACGCGACATTTCCATTTTGTGCACATGTACTGCCTGCTGTTAATGATACACTACAAAAGTGGCGTCTCTTAGCATTTTCCATCAGATACAGGCTTATTAAGGACATCATGCTACAATAAACAACCGGTGCTCACAACCTTTGTGTGCTGAAAGTGCCTCCAGATACGTCCATTTTGTGTTTAAATATTGTATTTCCTGGCAACTCTTTTATGTTTTTTTCCCCTGTTCCTTCAGCTGCAGCCTCATCTCTTTATTCTCGCTGCTTGCTGCCATATAGGATGGCTTGGCCAGGGGAAAGTTCCCTCCACGTTTGAGCCAAAACACAAAGAGCCCCATCAGGGTCATTCTCCGCATCAATCATGCAATTAAAACAGGTATAAAAGAACATATTGGTAACAGCCCATATTAGCTTTCAGACGTGGTGTGCTTTGACAAATGATGCGGAAATGCGGGAGGGCAGGGTTCATGTTTTCAAATTGCATAAGTACAATCGCACAAATACATTGGCACTATCCAGGTTATTCACAAAGATGAGGCCACTTAAGTCATTGAGTGGGTGGGGCTTTAATGCATAGAATATAACAACCAGAGGCACACTGAACTGCATAAAGACACCCCCCCCACACACACACATGCACACACCTTGGCATACCTATCTAAATGGGGACCTTCCATTCATTTATATCGGAAAACACTAATCCCAATCATGATGCCCTTAACCCCTATCCAGCCCTAAGCTTAACCATAAGTAACCAAACAAAATATGAGACTTTTGGCATTTTTACTTTTCTGATTGCATTCGCAGATCTTTGTGGGGACCTGAAAAATGGTTCCCACAACATCAAAATAGCCCCCCCCCCCCACACGCACACACACCCACACACACACACACAAAGGTTTGTAATTATATCTTTGTGGGGACCC
>JAODJX010000097.1:18981377-18994243 GCA_026776945.1 Isichthys henryi | reverse complement strand
CAGAAAGCATGAAAACAGTAAAATTGTAATAGTAAAAGACCAAAATATATTCACACATTTCTCTTGTCACTATAATGCCCATGCTGGTGACAAGGAAGTAGCACTGGCAGGTTGGGATGCTGAGTTTTATGTTGGGGGAATGAAACTCCTAGTTTTGAAATAACACCAGTGGAGTGTTTGGTCCATGACAAAATGCACAACGATGGAAGAATATAGAAAAGCCACATTAAATCCTGGGCGTGTTCGTGAATACGAGGACATCTACAGGGAATTTCAAAACACACGTACAGTTCAACATATAAGGACTTGCACACTACAAACACCTACAAATGGCTTGAAGAACAGCAATCGGCAACAGCTGCACAGTTCGAAGGCTGATACCACTGTCCACTTGTCCCTTCGTAGACGGTTTAACCCTGCTCAGTGCACCTCCCTACAACTTCATAATGGTACAGCCGAGTACCAAGACACACGCAGCACCAAACGACCTCATGATCATGACACATTTCTTTTTTTTTCCGATGCAGAACACTAACATTTAAAGTAACACGAGATTTGACTGGATCAATATAAATTAGGTGATTTGGTGTAAATATCACTGTGCAGGACGAATCTGAATGGACGTTATGGGAGCAAGGAGCGCTGACCCAAGTGGAATGTTGATTGCAAAAACAATCTTGGGTAGCAGAGTTAGAGCCAAGTGAGGCGGTAAACACCAGTTCCCTCTAAGGAACCATAATGGCATTGTGGAGTGTGTCTTTTTCTTTCTGCTTTCACTCAAACTACCTGCTTTCTGACAACCAGCGAGCACCGTCTTCACTGGCAAGAGCAGACAATGTCTCTTCCATTCTTTTTGGAAATTATAGCTAAGGGGCTCGTTCGTGGCCAGATGGTAGTGTGTTTGAATCCCAGAGCACTGCTTCGGTGTATATCCGGCGCTTAAGGGGCTGAACGGTAAGGTACAAAAGTGGCTTAGATTTAGCCAGGATGGAAAGAAACAAAATACCAATTGTGTCATTTGGTAAGTGGCATCATCTATGTAACATTGTAACGTGTTACAAAGAGCGCATATATATATATATATGTTTGTGTGTGTGTGCGCGCTAAAAAGGATGCAAAGACCTGCTTGTTTGGCATGTCATTATGACTCTGAATTAACCGCAACATGCCAATTCACAGAAAGATCACATTTTATCTAATCTATTGTTCAGTTACCTATTGGTGTTACAGCCTCAAATGGAGGCAGATATTCAAGTCTGAAAGTAAGAGCAGTGCGTCAGATCAGGCTGCATTGATTATTATTGTTTTAACAGTCAAAGCCATAGAGTTTACATTTTTTAAATAGTTGACCAGCAACATCAGTCTTTATACATTCTATTGTAAGGATTCTATATCCAATTATGTTCTGTATACGTTTACTTAAAAAGTGAACTTCATTCAGCTATGTGTCTCATTCACGTGCTATCGTGGAAAGAGGCAGTGGTGAAAAATGGGTGACTATGAGAATGCCGCGTTGTCTGTTGGGTCATCCTGCTGCCTGTTTCTAAAGTGTGCTACTAAGTATCTCAGACACTTGGGCGTTGGTTTGGTCATCTGAGTCAGTGTCTTGAGCCACACTAGTTTCAAATGCAGTGGGGGTGGCACTACAACCACCAATATCCAGGGTCCAGCCTCGAGGATCTGCACCGGGCGAGGTCTGCTTGCAGGGCTCCACGTAGATCCGGCGTACATTCTGCCTGGACTCCCTTCTCATGCCCTTCAAGCCTTCTAAGCTGTAGGTAGCGTGAGATGAGACGGGGCCCTGCAGCAGGTCTGTGAAAATGCCAACGGAGGAGGTGGATTCCAGGGGCAGGTCGGCGTCGTGCTGCTGTGTGTAGATGCCTTCTGACAGTGAGGTGCCCAGGCTCTCGCTCTGGACCCGCAGCCAGCGCTGTGTCACTCCAGCATTGCCCTGCTGGGTCTGGGCCTTGGCTAGCATCTTCCTCCTGGCTGGAGGATTGGGTGGAATCTTGCTGCAGGACACCTGGTTAGCGGGCTTGGTGGAGTAGCCTGTCAGCATCAAACTCTCCATATTCCTGGTGCAGGAATCGGCCTCCGAGTCCTTCCGGTAAACACTGTACTTGACGTCATGCACCTGCAGGACATCAGGGGCACTGCCGCTCAGGGCATACACGGCCTGCTGGGATATATCTTGCGAGGAGGAGTACACCAGGTCCAGATCCCGTGGACTTAGAGCATCGCTGGAGTCGTAGTCGCTGTCCGTGGGGAGGAACACCTCAGAACATCCCTCTTCATCTGAACCAGGCTGGGAGTCTAGAAGAACAAATATCAGCATAGGTAATTCACAATTGATGAGTTATAAATATATTTAAATTAGTATTGACAAACATGGAATTTACATGGAATATAGATTGAATGGTTTTGATAAATTGGAAGGTTTAAAGGGAATACTCTTGGGTAAAAAAAGAATTACCATTCACACCCTTTCGTCTGCGCATCTCTGGTGAGGGGGAGGGGGTGGGGAGGTAGTCCATGTTTGAGGAGGTGGAGTCATTCTTCTGTATGGTGGGCTCGATGGCAGGGTCCACCAGCCAGGTAATGGGAACTCCTCCAAGGGGCTGCTTATAGCGGGCGTACTGCAAGGCCTCTGTGATCCAGCGCATGTCCCTCCACATCTCGTCCATCTGCTGCATATGGCCAACAACAAAGACCGCTCAATAACCAATGGTGAGCTGCCAGGGTTCTGCTCTGGTCTTTCACATGGATGATAATCTTTCCAGCAGAGTATATTAACCAGTGATGATGTCAGTGAGACTCGTGAAATTCCAGTTCTATAGAACAGAAGAGCAAAACATATGCACCAAGGACAGACATATGCATATACGTTCCAAGAACACCTTAGACCTAAATTCCTGTCTAGCGCAAAAAGAACATGCAAATCACACATACATAACCGGGTACAGAAGCAAACTCCTGAAGCATCAGACCACATGGCGACCCACTGCTCCAGTGCACTGCACTTTAATGAAGGTATTATTATTATTTCTTTGCAATGATGACTTAGTTGAATTTCTGAGGAACACCATATCTAACACATTTGAGTGGGACTTTATCATCACCTGCATCACTAGAAAAGCCCAGCAGAGACTGTTCTTCCTACCCTAGCTCAGGAACCTCTACACAGAATATCTCACATCCCATCGTCATGAACTTCTACTCAGTTATCATGTAAGTATGCTGACCATCCCATTGGTGCCCATACCCCATTTCCCCGAGTTTCCAAGACTAAACTGGAGCAAATGGTCTACTACACTGAAGAGATGAACACTCAGCTACCATATATATAAAAAAGCACCTTCACTGCCAGGGTGAAGAAGAGACTTGGCAAGATGGCTGGAGATCCCACTCACCCCATCAGCCAACTCTTCAACAAACTTCCATCACAGACGAGGTACAAGTCCATTGTCACTTCGGCTACATGCCAACTTCACAGATTCTTTCCTGAATGTATCCGACTCCTCAACAAACTCAACTCAACTCAGAGTAAGCCCCCCCCCACCACCACCACCATTTAGAATTACCTTAACCAATCAGAACCCTAGTTCAGTTCCATCCTGTGTTGCACTACCTCTGTTTTTTGCACATCGATGTTGTTGTTGTACAAAATGTCTGTGGACCTATGTTGGGTTATACTTATTGTACAATGTTGCACTACTGTTCCTTGCTTTCTACTGTACAGTAACTTTTTTGACAATTTTTTTATATTGCCTAAACAGTATATTACATATCTTATTTCTCTACATTGCTGTGTTGTCTAAATACTGTTGTTGTCACTGGTCCTGTACTGAACCAGAACCGATTCCTTTTTGTTCCAAAAAAATACACTGTTGTAATAGAAGCTACAGAACAGAGATAATCTGGAAAAAGTGAATTAATTTTTATAGAGGTGATGACTTTGTCACATCCTCATTCAGTCTCATACAAGGACACATTTATTTTACTCTACTGAATTCCAATAACTGTTTTAGGCTAGATGAGGAGTGATGATTAAACCTGACTGAAGCAGCGAATATGAGCTCCATTGCTTTTGTGGTTATTCCACCGCATTCAACATTTATTTCTCCATGTGAAATCCGTTCTGGTCTGTAATTCAGTAAAACGCTATTTGAGAGATGTGGACCCCTACATCTTAAACATACTCACCATGACTAACTACACCTAGAAAGGCTTGTCATCTACACCAATGATTTTATCACTGCAGAAATAACAATCTGTCTTCTAAGTTTTGGTGAACATAATAAGACATCTCCTTTAACAGCAAAGATGACTTTTTCAGACGTAACATAGTTCTGAGAATGAAAATCTGTCTTACCTATCAAAATAAGGCTGTTACTAAAGAATACTCCGTGCTGTACCGAAAGTGGGCTGGATTCTAAATCACAACATGTTCCCCATCTTATCTGTGCTGGAAGCTTCCAGAAATTCTACTTTATTGCCGAGTTTACAATTTCTGTCGCACCAAGTAACCATGAAAATTCCCTTTTGAAATCCCATTGACAAGGGGTGCTTATTTCATTAAGGCAAGCTTAAATAAACTTCTAGGAACATTTAGACCTCTTTTTGGCAGAATATGTGAGTTCTCGATGCGATGGGAATGAGTTTTGACATCAGGAGTGAGTATTTTGGAAGACATGGATTCAGATGACTTGGAGAGAACTGTGTGAACCCTTCTGGGGGATTTTCTTACATGCTCATAATTTTATTAAAATTGAACATTTATGAATTGAGCTATTAGGACATGCAGGTTTTTACAAATTATAAGAATTTGACATTTGGTGGTCAAAATTCTATCGTCCAAATATTATAGGAGATGGCACAAGTAAACTTATCCTGATTATACGTAATAAAACATTTGAAATTCCAGATCACATTCAAGAAACACTGCTGCTACACCCAACCCCTTGAAACGTGACTAGTGATCACCGATTCATGGGATTTAACCCGGGACATGCAAAGAGAATGATAGTGTAGGACGCCAGGGAGGAATTCGTCTGGCACCAAGACAGACTGCGGAGCTGGCGGAAAGCAATCTATAGAGGCCATCGAGTGACATTTCCCATTTAATAAATCAGGAGATTCGGCTGAAA
Organism: Isichthys henryi; assembly: GCA_026776945.1. NCBI lineage: Eukaryota > Metazoa > Chordata > Actinopteri > Osteoglossiformes > Mormyridae > Isichthys > Isichthys henryi. The sequence goes on along the minus strand of JAODJX010000097.1, from coordinate 18,989,096 downwards.
GAAAAAATGGGGCCACGGGGCATCTGGCGCTGGGGTCTGAGAGCAGTGACTCGACGATAACCGAGCAGTGAGAAGAAAGAGATGGATAGAAATGATATCCGTCCCACCGGAGTTCGCATTCGAGTTAATTTCCAGCGATACGTAAAGCTGACATGTGGAACGTTATCTGTCGCTGTTCATTAACAGAGATAAATAGTACTGTAGTATTTGATGATGGAATGACATTCCTGCAGTATTTAACTGGGTATGGATATTTAGTACTTTAAAATCAGACTAGAAGCTGTTATCAAATGGTGATGCTGACCTGCGATTCCCCAACAGATGAACGTTTATCCTGTGAAATGCACACTTTTACAATAGTGATGCAATATACTATTTATAGAAAGCAAGATATTGGGCAGCTCCATATGGTCACAGCCCTGTCTGTCCCCTGATGGGAACAAACTGTATTCTGCTTGGACACAATGATAACTTTATTGGAGGAAAGGCTGCAATGTGGAAACTGGTCTAGCTGAAAATTAGCTAAGAGTTTGAATTAGAAGTAAAACAAACTGTTTTAATATTGTACCTTAGGTTAGTGAAGTTAGCCTAAGATAATCATGTCTTCAATAACTGACAATATGCTGTAGTTCTAAGCAGACACAAACAATACAGGCAGAATATTCTCCGTCACACTAAGAGTCTAAACTAGTTTTCCTGAACTTCTTCCAAAGTTCTTGGAGGCGAGAATATAAATGCTCTGTGTGGTTTTGTGGTTTATCTCTGTTTATCACAAAGACTGTACCAACAAAGCTGGATTAGTTCTTTACAAAACAAATTGCAGATGACAATTCATTGTAAATTCGAAAAAAAACAGAGAATTCTTTATAGTATTTTATTGATTAAATGTTTATTGTTTAGCCTTTATATTTTATAGCACCAATACCTAATTGTCCAATACCTGTTGTTAAATCTTGTTTTTGCCCTTTTTAAATTCTAAATGCCAGATATACATAACTCACAATATCTTGAGCATTCTGCCTATATTCTTATATAGGTGGAGATATGTGATATTTATGTGCAAAGAAATTTAACAATGCAGAGCTGTGATGATTACTAGAACAGCAATATGTTTAATGAAATACCTGTATGAAATCCAGAATATGCTGCTGCCTCTGCTTGGCAGTTGCAATTTCTGTGTCTGAGATGGCTTCTCGTACGGCCTGCTGAGTAATGAGTGCGTCGAGGTCCAGCACGGAGGACAGGCGACAGTACAGACTGATAAACTTCTCCTTGTAAGTGCAAAAGTGAACTGCGAAACAAAGAGTAGATTGACAAAGAGCGTGCATTAATTAAGTCTGAGACCTCACACTTAGAAACACGCTTCACAAATATAAATAACTGCTTCATAAAATATAAACATCAGAAAATGTGGAATACATACATAACATGACATATATAAATAAAATGTATAGATAAAAAAAACACACACACATCTATATTACAAATTATAATAATTCTGTTGTCCAAACATTATAGGGGATGGCACAAGCAAGTAGGATTATGCGTAAGAAAAGACTATAAATTCCAAATCAAATGCGAGAAGCACTGCTGCTACACCCAATATATACATGTGTTTTTATTAAAGCATATAAATATTTCTAATCTCTGACCTACATGAAGACCTGAAGCATTTTGTTGAAGGTACACAAATATATGAGTGTAACAGGGACATTAACAATTTGCCATTCTCTCTACAGGTGTACCTCGCCAAATGACTTGTAGGGCAGGCCGCAGCCAGTGCTGTGCCGGTGATTTATTGGCAGCCCATTTGGAGCCAGGCGAACAGATAGGAATCTGTGAATTTTTATAAGGCCACTGAGCTAATATTGTAACCGAAACAGAAGCCAGTCTACCTAGCTCAAACATTTGAAGAGGGAGGTTGAGGAACCCCGAGTGCAGGGTGTAAGGATTAGTCTGTCCTGGGGCAGTGCAGACGTCGTCTGAGGCGGGTAGCAGAAGAAGAAAGGACACATTGTGACCCAGCTCCAGCACCTCCTGTGTGTAGAGACGGAAGTGCTTGGCCTGCAGAGGGACACAGGCACACAAGTAGGGGGTTAGAGGGTTACAGAATGGGACGGGGACCTCGCATACCTGCACATATTACGGGCCTGCACTTTTACACAACCTGTCATTTATGCGTTCAGTCTGCCTGACCAATGCACAGTACTGTATATGCAAGCATATGTGTGTGGGTGTGTGCACACAAAAGAGCACTATTTTGTGAATTGTCCACACTTCCCAAAAAACCCGAGCGGATCTGGCGGATCAGAATAATGGCAAACGCATCGGCTTAACGGAGCACAAAACGTCCCGCCTTTCTGTCCAATTTGCAACACTTAGCTTTCATTACCTACACAATAGGGAGCATTTGAGAAACGTAGCTGCCGGATTCTCCGCGAGACGTACGGCAATAAAGCTTAACGGCGAGGCTGTGGAAAATACACTTTATGACTCAGAGCACAAAATGTAGAGCTGAAATAAAAGCGGCAATAAACCTCGGAGCGATAGGGGAAACGGCACGAACCGTGGTGGCTGAACGCGAGAGTGCTCTGCGAGCGGGCCGGAGAAGGTCCACCGCATTTGCCGTGATTCATTTCACAGGTCACGGGAAAAAACACACTTTCTCAAGCTCAGGATGTTTCGGCAAAGGGGAGCGTCGACAGTTGGCATTAGCCGAGACTCCAGACTTCTGGCGTGCATGAGCGGTCTTGTGTTTTCCAAAAGTCTGGGATGACGGGACCCAGGTTTCGGAGAGTCTGAATGACGGCAGCGGAGACTTCGCTTCCCACATGTGACACACGGACTTAATCAGCTCTTCGCTGCTTTGCATGTTTTTGACAGAATGAGAGCTCTGATGGGCATGTGGGAACGCTGTGATGTCGGAACTGCAGATAAGGAAAGAGAATAGCGAGTGAACTCTGGGCCACACTCACGTGCCTGCGGCTCGTGAAGTACCTGGTGCAGAGGTAGATTGATCTGTTTGAGCAAGCCTTTCACGGCCATCTGGAGCTCGTGGAGGAAGAGCGGGTTGTGGCAGTCGCTGGTCTGATCCACACTTTCCACATGTGTTGGGCCAGACAACTTCTGCAGCCAGTCCCACTCATCCCTAAGCATCAAGGAGAGACGGTCAGAGTAAGGAAACACGTGACGTGATTTTAGCCCCAGAGTGACTGCATGCTTTCACATATCACTTCAGTCCTGGCATCTGTAGCATCATCGGTGCTCGAAGTATTAAGGTACATTCAGCATCAGCCATATATTTGCACTAATGTCCTGTCTGACACTGAAGTATTATGGCGTACGCTGATCCCCACACGTGCCAAGACACAGTAACACTCAATCGAGTCTCAACTTAAGAACAATGGGGACTATACTGTTATTTTGGGCCAAATATTCCACTAATCTAAACTGTTATAAAATATGAAAATGTGCATAAAATATCTGCCCGGAAAGCATAAAAACCTTTTCCTGGTCTCGCCTAACAAAACATTATATTGAATGTCTCTTTTGAGGTTATGAATTATTGCAAAAAGAGAAAATTCTATAACTGTAAAACATTTTCCTTGATTAAAAATAATGGTTAGTATTCTGATTTGCTAACATAAAAAGAAGACTGATTACAATTAGCAGGCAGCACTATCAACGGTATGAAGAAACGACGTTCAAAATAAGTTTCATTCTTTTTTTTAAAAAAACTTCAATTTAACTACATCGCTGAGTCCTGTGTCTTGGGTCCTAATTCAGCAGTTTCTTTGTAGATGCCTGAACAGCAAGACAGAATGACTGAGTGACAGATACACACTGAAAGCAGTTTGTTCCAGCACAAGGGGGCACAGCACTGCCCGTGAGGCATGTTTGTGGAAAAAAAAAAAGAGATTTTTCCCTTGGGCTGAAAATGGGCATCATATCGTGTGTGCCCCACGTCTGGGACATGCCGGCCTCCTGCAGACTGCCCCAGTGCGACGTATGGAAAGCAATAGTAAATTTAGTGTTTTACTGCCACATTGAGTGGTTGGATAATATGCTCCCTGTCTGGACCTACCTAGTGGGGTCAAAACTCTGACCTGAGATTACAATAAATAAATAGTTCATTCACAGAACAAAAACAAATAACATTTTTGTTTTGCCTATTAAAAATGTCCATGTGAAGAAAAGTATGTGTGCTCACGCTGAAGAGTGATTACTTAAAACCCCAGTGAAGAAACCCTCCCCACCCCCACCCCTTTTCTGTCGCTATACATTCTCCTTCGCTTCTTTATAAATTCAGGCATTGAGGGTGTTTTTTTCTCATCCGAGTTTTCCTGTCTGCGAGGGAATGGGGTGGCGTGATAAATTGCCACACTGAAAAATGGCACAGGAGACCTCGGAGAGTGTCGCCGAGACCTTTCGCATGGAAATATCCCTGCTTTGGAATTTAAATCTTAAATTAAATACTCAAGTTGCTTGATTCAAGAGTGAAACACATTACGCACCACGTTGTACTATGCAGCATGTAGCTGATGTGCCTTTTGGGTTCTCATTTGGAATGAAGAAAAAAAAAAAACACACACACACAGCTTGGTTTTCTCTGTCTTTCACCTCACACTCTCAAGTGTACGCCTGCGTTCGTCTGGCTTCCAAGAATCCACATGCTGCAGCCAGCCGGCATTGCAGAAATACTTCTATCTGGCTGCTACAGGCCCAGTTAAGAGGAATAATATCTGACAGAGCCCAAATAAACAGCCCCACATGAGGGGCATCCTTTTACAAGGAGTATTGAATGGGGCGGGATTCCTCAGCAAGCCTTCTGGAGTGCCGACTGCGACGGCGGGGGCCAGTCGCATAAAACATGCACAGGCTGTGGTTGCACATCACGAAGTAAGACAATCGCTGGCGACAAGTACAGGGCGACCCTTGTTCCCTTTGTTTCCTGAGCAAGTAACGTACAACAGTATCTCATTGTGACATGCAGTATTAAAAAAAAAAAAAAAAAAAAACATGACATCATCGCTTGAACATGGGTGTCGAAAGCTCACCGTGAGACATTCCAGTTGTCCCTGATCTTGTAGTGGCACAGCATGTTGGGCACCCTTTGAGGAACCAGCACCTTGATCTGGTCCACAGAACTGCTCAACTTCAGGAAACCCAAGTAGAGCCCAGACGAGAGCCGGTGCTGACTGCGTCTCTGGTACGCCAAAATATCCTGAAGAACACATACGGCTGAGTTAGACATTTTAGTTAGAAACCGAACATCTGGGAGCCCACAGGAAGTAGCCCTGCATCACGAGAGGGCCTTGTGTGTCAGAACGGCAGCTGGCGACGTGCCTGAATGGTGATGAGCAGGATGTCAAGCGCCGTGGGCTCTTCCGGAGTGGAGAGCGACTTCCTCTGACTCTGTAGCTTGGACACCTGCATCCATTTTCCGTTGAAGAAGTAGAGGCTCTCCACCTCCCTGATGGTCACCAGGAGAACGTTCCCATGCCTATCTTTGATGGGCTCGTAGTAGACACGGCCCAGGTTGTGCGTGCCTAGGAGATTCTGCGGAGCAGTCATGTGACAATTTTGACATCTGACATAACAATGAGCCGGGCACAGGAAAGAAAAACAGTAAAGAGCCCCAAAGAAAACTGCAGGGATTACAGGAGGGTGGAAAAACGTTCGAGCTTTTAAGTCTCTACCAGGCCCTCTTGTTTTCCTGAGGCGTGTCATTTCTTAGACAACAGCAGCGCGTGAGCACTCCAGAGGCACAGTGCTAGTGTCAGCTCCCAAGCCCTCTGATTAATTGTTTCATTTCCCCCTCATAATGAGCTGGTAAACAGACCCAAATCCTCATTAGACTGTGCCTTCAGACAATTCATTCAGATGAGCAAAGTAATGATTCGGGCTTGTAGAGGGGGGTAGCAATCTGGCAGCTGGGATGCTGTGAAAACAGCATGACTGAAAATTCAATGCTACAACATGATAAAATCCGTCTTACTAAAAGGTCTTACTAAATGCTGTAGCATTACTACCTTTACTCTGAACCTACATTTAAGGAAATTATGCAGTGTCACAAAAAGCAGTTCAGATGCTGTTAGGATGACCATCTAATCCATGTCCGGGTGGGGGTGGGCTAAGGGCTAGGACAGGGTTTGCATAATACCATTTCAATTAAAAAGACCTGGATTCCACTTCGGCACCTAGTTCTTGCTGTGCGCTGATTGGTCAGTCTCTTATAATCCATGTATCACTAATGTTAATGCGAAACAGCTGGGTGAGTCTTTCAATCAGGGATACAAATCAGTAAAACACACAAAAAGAATTCAACTCATCAGCCAAGCACAGGAGCCCTTCAGTTTTACAGTAGTTTGTAAAACCTGAAGTAGCTCATAGTGACCCCCCGACATGGATTATGTGGTCATCCTAGAGTACATGCTGCATGCAATACAAAAATTTGAAAACAAGTTCCTATGCCCCATTGTGTAAGATGTAACCCAACTATATATGACATTTCTGTTCGCACCAATCTGCTTTCCTTTAAATCTGCACATTAACAGTTTCTCAAGCAACAAAATACCAAAAAAAGCCAAAGCGAGTGAGTAATGCAGCTTCAGATGGCTGCTGAAAAACAGGCTACGTGTCACTGTAGGTGGCAGACTTTCGATGGACTAGCTCGGGGTGATCGACAGAGAGGATCGACAGGCATCTCCCGGCTCTGTGAAGTGGTTGAAAATAAGCAAAGGGTCATTTGACGGAGCCAGCTCTGACCTGGAGCTGGCCAGCAGCAGCCAGCATCTTCTGGCGGGCCTGCAGCGTGGACGAGGAGGACATGGAGACGGACATGCTCTGTCTCAGCCACCGCACGTCCTCCCACATGCAGGAGAGCTGCCATTCAGCACAGGAGGAATCAGTCATGGGCCCAGATTACACATACATGCATATATGCATGAACACACAAACGCACATAGAGAGAGAGATACTCTGTAAATGCGAGTGCATTTTCCATTTGCTCTAGCCATCCATCTATCCAGTTTCTGTAACTGATTGCCCTATTCAGGGTTCGGGGGGTTCGGAGCCTATCCCAGAGGTATTAGGTGCAAGGCAAGGAACAACCAAGGATGGGGCACCAATCTATCGCAGCATATGCTCTACTGCTGCAGGCTAAATATACTGCCTATGACACACCTATCCAATCATTCTTTTATCTCCTCCACGGTATAGTTTACTTAGACAGAAGGACAGTACCCCACCATACCTTAGCGAACCACAGAAAGTCCTGCATGAAGGAGCTGCTGTAGGAGTCATCGATCTCCACGATGGGGATCTGGTCCTCGTTGGTCACCAGAAGACTGTCCTTGTGATAGAACACTGCTGCCACATAGAGACCCCTGCAAATAATGAGATTAGGAGAGCGGCTGATTTCATTATGTCAAGCCGGGCTGTGCCAGAGCAGGCTGAAATACAGTCTCGACCGGCGTAATTACACACAAGGAATAGGTTAGAAGCCAAATAAACTGATTAGGTGTGGCGTTTCTCCAAAGCCGACTTATGAAAAGACAATGTAATACCTGTAATGGGCTGAAGGCTAGATATTATCATCTCAGCCAGACATTTTTACTGGCCTTGTTTGATTATTAATAATATAGCACATAGGTGAAATGCTCTCATGTTTTTTATATATGTGTATATATATATATAGAATATGTATATATACAGTAT